>PVIR01000116.1:174426-237379 GCA_004026965.1 Petromus typicus | reverse complement strand
CTCTGCCAGAAAATTTTTCTGTATTTTGCTCGTGTCCTGAGACTTTGCAAGAGACTGAGATTAAGGGGAATAGATAATGAGTCTGGTGAAGGAGACGCCAAGACAGCCCCTGTTGAGGTTGTGACATGGGCATCCCTAGCTGCTTTAGCCACATTTGTAATGAGAATCAGGAACGCAAACAAACATTTCATTTGGCCCATAGAGAATAGTGTGGAGTTGAGACCAAAGAAGGTGTGGTGCTGAAGAGGTTAGCACCTCCAAAAAGAAACTAAGTACTTTGTCCAGGGGCAAGGGCAAAGATGTCTTGAGGCCATCTCAAAATCTGTAAAATGTCAACCTCTAGTCTGAGAAGACTAGCGAAACAAAAGCAAAACGGGGCCCTGACAGACGAGCACACGCTTCCATGCTGTGGGTGAGATGCACTTTTCCCCACACACTCAGCACTAGAACACCTGGAAGAGTTATGATAATGGACACTAGAAAGTGCCACTTGACAAAGTGAGGAGAATCCGGAGTGTGGAACCAGGACCACACGTTGGAGGTGTGAATGGCCCAGCAGGGATAGTCACCTCCCTGCCAAGCCCTGCTGGAGACTCAGGCAAGGAGAAAAGTGCTCGGTACAAATAGGTTGTAGCTGTAAAGAAAAACGCCTTTGTTCTAGGGAACTTGCAAAGATGATTAAAACTCCATCTTTATCAATATCTATTTTAGGCTCCATAATTAGTGCATATAAGATAAGGGTGAGAAAAGGCACTTTTTCAAGGCTCTGCCAAATTTAAAGAAACAAAATATTCTTTACTTTATGAAATGGATGTGAAGCTCTCAAGAAAGAATCCTCCAGACCTAGTGAACTGGGTAGTGGCCAGCCCTGGGCTGTGGGTAGAAAAGTCAGAGAAAGAAGGGGAAGGAGGGGCAGCCGGCTGGGCAGCCCATCTCAGAGAGCCCCAGCCCCGCGCACACGGTCGAAGGCGGAGTCCTGTCCTCTGAGCTCCGTGGCACCAACGGACACGCTCTATGTGGCTGGAGCAAGAGTCCTTGGCAGACCCCAGACAAGGATAGACGTCATGTCTCAAGTGCGCCTCTCCGCTCACCTAGAGCACGGGAGCCGGCTCTCCTCTCCTTCTCCACGTAACACCGTGATCCAACAGCAAAGCGGAGAGAGTCTTGATTTCATCACACACACCCACTCACCAGCCCACGTACACACATATGCACACACACAGTCATACTCACAGAAACACGCATTCACACGTCACTCCCACACTCACTCCGCAGCACGCTCACTTACAGACTCCCACATCGCTCTGTCTCCACGCACGCACGCACCTCCGCGGAGCACGGCCTGGATCTCGAACCCTCGCGGGAAGAGCAGTCACTCACTGTGCTCTTGACTCTTCCCGCTGTTCCCTAAAATAGCTGCACGGGAGCTTGATGCTTCTGAATTCAATAACCAACGCCTGGCAGTGATCCCGCCTCCTCCCTGCTCCTCGCAAACCGAGCACAGCCACAGTGCAGGTTTATGCTGCCACTTCTCAGGCCACTGTGATCGCCGAACCTGGAAGTGGCCACAGCCGGCCTCCGGGCGCCGGGAGCCTCCCGGGCAGCTCCCTGCAGCACCAGCAGACTGCACGTGGCTGCAGTCAGAACACAGAGTGCTCCTGAGGACAAGGGTGGGGGTGGGCCCTGCCGGCCCCAGGGCAGCCAAGGAAAAGCCTCCCGCTCTCTCGGTCACCTTCCTCGGCTCTGCATGGCTGAGGGCTGAGCA
Source organism: Petromus typicus (assembly GCA_004026965.1). Classification (NCBI taxonomy): domain Eukaryota; kingdom Metazoa; phylum Chordata; class Mammalia; order Rodentia; family Petromuridae; genus Petromus; species Petromus typicus. The sequence goes on along the minus strand of PVIR01000116.1, from coordinate 235,614 downwards.
GCCCAGAAGAGCTCTCTGCGTGGGACGTCAGAGCCTGGTGCTCAGAATTTCAGTGGAGACTCCACAGGCCTGGTCATGAGCATCTCCACCGTGGGACTGGGGTGAGGAGCTCATGGTACCCAGCCGAGGTCCCTTGCAGTCTTCATCTTCCTGAGGACCGACAGGTCCTGGGTGCCGGACACAGCTGGATGAGTCCTAAGGACCTGGGTGTCCTGTGGGTGAGGGGGCCACTGGCAGCGCCAGCCATTTATGCTTCACCATCCTCTACCACTGCCCTCCTTGGCCATGCCTGGAAGAGCATGTGCCCTCTGGAGCAGCAGCAAGGATGAGCAGACACAGAACTTGGGAGTAACAGCAGTCTCCAAGTCATGCCAGCCCATACCAGGAACCGGCTCCACTGTTTCGGCACATGCAGGGCAGAGGTCGGGCACTAAGGAGGCGGTGGGTGGCGAAGAGGCCGGGGTTGGGGGACAAGTTGTGGACAAGTAGGGAGGAGCCACTGGCGTCTCCGAGGCCTCTCAGCTCTCTCAAGCACCCTGAAGCCCGTAGGGTTTTAATTCCCCCAGCCCCACTCGGAAACGCACCCACCACTCTGTTTTCGTCCTGTCTCCTGCACAGTGTACATTTGACAGAGGAGTTTTGATTTCAGTCCTCATTTATTATTCTTCATGCTCCAATCCGAGATGCGCAGCCCACTCGGCGTTCTGTGGAGCGCGGGGGCGATACAGAGATGCGCGTGTCCCCGCCTGTGGGTGCCCGTCCGACCCATCTGGTGTCAGAGTCCCCGGCTGCGGAGCTCATCAGGGATGGACCGCAGCCTCACAGCCTCCTGCAGAGGCAGCAGGTGGTGATGGCCCCTGATTGGGGCTGCACCCAGCGGGGGTTCTGGTCTCTGCACGGTGGGGGCGGAGCCGCAGCACGCAGAGCGATTCCAAGGAGGGCCTCGAGGGAGCACGCTGGAATCTGTCTCCTCTGGACTGATTGGCAATTACCCTGCCAGGCGTGGGTGCAATCAGATCTGAAATCACCTCCTCCTCAACCTGCGCGGTGCACGGTCATGATGCACAGAGGAGCAGGAGGGCCAGGGCCAGTGTGGCCCAGGCCCAGCGACAAGCGAGGGGTCATTCTGTTGTCTCTCCTGCGCCACTGCTGCGTCATTGCTGGGGTAAGAGGTCGCCCTCCGCCCGGCGCATGCGGCTCCTGGACACTGCTCTCCGAGGCACACCTGGCCTCCCCTCAGGCTCCCAGAGTGCATGTGGAAGCTGCAGCACTGCCATCCAGCAGGCCTCTCCAGTGGCGCTGCCCTTAGGCTCCAGGGTGGGGTCTAGGGACCCAGGCAATACCAGGGGGTCAGCTCTGCGCTCCCAGTCTGGCTGCCTCTGTGGGGTCGGGACCAAGGCCAGTGGACTGGCGTGGCAGCTGCCCTGGGGAAGTGAAGCACGTAGCTGGGTGTCCCTTGGTGGGTCAGGAGGGTGGCCTTGGCCTCAGTCTGCTCCTGGCCTCCCTCTCTGGGACTATTCCCTGCTTCCAGCCACCATGAACTAAGCTTCTTCACTACCCATGCTCTTCCGCCTTCCTGTGGTGGAGCCAGCAGACCAGGGACTTAACCCCGGAGACCACAACTCACTCGCTCTTCCATGTGGCCTCGAGGTCCCCCTCCGTGGCGGGAAGCTCACTAGCACAATTTTCTCTGAAGCTGGCTCCCTAGAAGAGCATATCCCCTTGAAATTAACCCCTCGCCAGCCCCATGAAGTCTCCCACTTGGGTGCCCCTTGCCCACATGCTCTCTGCTAGCCCACCAGCCGAGCTGGGAGTGTCCACTGACCCCGGGCAGGAAGCAGACTCCACTGGGCTCACGCCTTGGCTCTGCTGGGGCACCTGCAGACAGAGGAGCCTTCTCAGGAGGTGTGTGGCGGGTGTCCAGTGCTGTTGCTCAGAGTCCCGCCAGGGCCTCACCTAGCATAGGCGCTCTCTGCGGCTGCAGCTGTGGCTGCGGCTGGAGCCTGGGGCCAGAAGTGACAGGGCCAGGCCCTTAGAGTCAGGGGGACCTTCCGGCCCATCCCCAGCTCCGGTCTTTGCCCACACTCCCCGCTTTCATCTTCCCCAGCCTTCTTCCCTCGGTGTGGCCTCTCCTGCCCCTCAGGAACCCGGCCTGTGACTTGGGGGCAGCAGGACCTGCTCTCCCCTCAGGAGTTACATTTCGGTGACCACATGCACCAGGCCCAGGCTGGTGTTCTGGGGAGGGCGGGCAGGCTCTCCGAGGGGGTGACCCCGCCCTGCCCTGCTTCGCAGCTGCTGCCCAGGCGGGGGACCTGGGTGCCCTGTCTGCTGTAGGCAGAGACATGGGGCAGTGGCGGGTGTCGACTCTGGCCAGGCTCTTCGTCCCCACCACGCCTGTCAGAACGTCCGTGTGTCTGACTGCCCGAGTCAGGGCCCGCTGGTGGGAAAAGAGGTACGGTTAGTGTTCGGCCTGAAGCAACAGCCCTGGCCAGGACGCCAGGACCTGCCTCACAGAGCCGTGGGCTCTCACTAGCTCCCTCCAGCACGCCAGCTGTGAGGAGTGCGACATCTCTCTGCGCTGCACACAGGTGAGCACACGCTCTGCTCTGCAGCACAGTCGGGGGCCCTAACACCGGGGAGGTTCACCAGTCCACCAGCGGTGGCAGCTGTGCTTGTTTTGTGTGTCAGTAGCGGTGCTGTGAGTAGCTGTCCTCTCCCCCCACACCCTCAGGGTGCCTTCAGCCTAAGGCGCCACGGGGCGGAGGTGGGGTGCACTTGAAGGGAACAAGGCCACCTGGGCCCTTCCTACCTCTTTTGCTTCCAGCCTGCGAGGAGGCGGGCCATCTTCACCGGGGCCCTGTGGTGACACACCTTGCTGCCCCGACCCCGTGAGCTGGGGCAGATCCTCCCTGCACACGCGACATTCTCCTCAGTGATTCGTTAGGACTGACGGCAGACTGACTCACTGTTGCAAAGCAACACGCAGTCACTGACTTACAGAGTGTGGGGCGGGGCCATGTTGTCAGGATCTGAGTTTTGAATCAGCCTGACTCAGTTTCCCCACATGGTAGTGGTTATTGTAAGGACACAGATGACCTCAGAGGGCTGTCTGGAGGCTGCCTTGGGCAGAGGACAGATGAGTGCCCTGCACTGGGGTGTGGCCCACAGGCTGTGGGCTTCTCCACCCTGACAAAAGCCACCCAGCGTATCTCCCCAGTGCAGGGCGAATGCTGGTTCTGCGTTCTGTGCCCCCCACTCAGCCTTCAGGGAACAAGTCCACCCTGAGTAGATGCATGACCACTGCCCGCCAAGGGCACACTGGAGGGACACCAGCTTCCTCTCCAGGACACACGAGGCCACACAGACCCAGCCCCCCCCCCCCCACCGCGGTGCAGCGTGTTGCCCGGAGTCTCTGCTCCCCCGCGCTTAGACCAGCTCAGACAGTCTGTGGACGCGCTAGCTCCACACACAGAGCCCGGTCCTTGGTGAACACGCAGGCACGCACTGCGCACAGAACGCTCCAGGGACGCCTCAATCCCCGAGCACCGCGGCTGGGCCAGCAAGTGAGCGGCAGAATTTGCGAGTGGGGGCCACCTAGACTCGCGGAGACTCTGACGCGGCAATGCACACGCACAGGTATACAGAGAGAGCGGTCCCCAAAGCCTCATGGGGTCACAGGCAGGGCACTTAGGGGGTGCTTGGGTCATGGGGATGCTGTACTCACGGGGGTTTGTCACTGAGGAGCTTCTCCCCAAACATGCTCCTAGGAGGCGGGGCCTGCCTGAAGGGGACGTCATGGGGCGGGGCCTGGAGGGCCCATCTGCCTCCCGCTCCTGCCCTCTCCCTCTTTCCATCCCACATGCCCTGAGCAGCTGTCCCCCGCCAGCCCACTGCCGCCTGCCTTGCCTCGGAGCTGGCCCACCAGGGACTCCAACACTAGCCAAAGTAACTCATTTTAGTCACGGTGTCAGGGATCCGGTCTCAGTGATAAAAAGTGACAAAGTCGGGCATCAGTTTTGAGTGGGTAACACGGGAGGCCTGTCTCTTCAGACAATATTCAGGGAAGAGCTGCCGTGGGAAGTGTGGGCATCGACAGGGAGAGGACGAGCGGGCACTGAGCCCGGGCAGGAGGAGAAAGGAGCAAGGGGCCACGCGACTTGGCCAAAGGAAGCGTGTGCTGAGCCCTGGGCCATGGGGACAACCAGGCCGGGCAGGGGGCAGTGGCACTGTGGTGGCACAGTGGCCTCCGTGGGCATTGAGAACATCTCAGCGTGGGAACCTCTGGTCTGTCCTCACAAAAAGCTGAGCCCCAGACCCTCGAAGTTCCTAGAGCCAGGCCAGCACCCACACTGTCCACCCCACACTTCCACACCCGCCAGATTCACTGCCCCCCGGGGGCTGAGTGACAAGTCAGCCCAAGCCCTGCCCCGGGCCTGCCCCGCCCACCACCACCTGTCGGGGCTGCCAGAAAGGACTCCGCGGAGCCGATCGCACCTCTGCCAGGGGTATGAAGTCTGCCCAGGGGACCTGCCTCTGGTGGTGCTGACGGCCTCACAGCCTCTGCCCCCCCTACTCTTCTGCGGCTGAGTCCTCCCTCCCCTGGCAGAGGTGGCCTCCTGCTCGGGCCCCCACCGCTGGCCGCTGTGCCTCTTGGTTCTTCACACCCTCGCCCATTTGCCAATCCACGGCCTGTGCTGCCCGCACACTGGGCACCAGCTGCTCTGAGTTCCGGCTGCACTGCCCCCTGCCTTCTTGGGGGGAGCAGGTCAGCGGGTTTTCTCCTGAGCAAACCCAGTGGAGACACAGTCCACCTGCACAGGCCAGAAACAAGGGGCTGTGCTATGGCTGGGTGTGAGTGGCACGAGGAGCAGGGGACCCGGCACACAGGAGCCCCATGGAGGCCACGCAGGTGCCTGGGTCTGCAGAAGGTGTGGGCCAAGGACTGGAAAGGAGAAAGCACGGAGCTTGCAGCCCTGACTTCCTTTCTCCCGTGTGAACCTGGTGCCTTAAACTTTTTTAAACGCTTGATTCTGGACCATAGCCCCGCTCCGTTGCCCATTTATTTTTATTCTGGCAGATGGCTCTGCGGAGTTTGTGCCCACCGCAGCTGTGGCCGTGTGCCATTCGGGCCCCGCAGCTCTGCCGAGCTCACTTCCCTCGGCACTCAGAGGCACTGGCCTCCTCCCTACCCGGTTCCCTTCCAGAGCCCGCTGCCCAGGGCACCTTTTCTCAGATGCACAGTTCCGACCTGTGGCCACGGGGCTGTGGTTTCTGCCACCCAGCAGCGGCAGCCTCTGAGTCACCAGCTGCCCAGCTGGCCTGTGTGCACAGATAGCCATTCCTTTCCTTGTAATGAATTATTAAGGAGATAAGAAGTGTTTATGATAATGAATCATTAGTGGAAACAGGAAAAGTAATTCAGCGAAAGGTGCTGGTGACAGTGATCTGACATCTCTGGGGTCCCATAGTCTCAAGGGCAGCTGGCAGGCAGCCCTGTGCAGGTTCCAGTGAGTCCAGCCTCTCAGGGAAGGAATCCTTGGGAACCACTGCTCAGGCCTCGAGATCTTTCTGGTAGCCGGCACCCCAGCAGCGTACGCAGCAGTGTTCAGAGGCAACAGTACGGAGGCAGACGTGAAGTGAAGCCCCACAGGCAGAAGCCCAGCCCGGTGGGGACTCTGCGGCCTTCCGGCTTCCTGCCCTGGGTTCAGCGCATCTTGGGAGAGAAACAAAGAAGTCCCAGCCACAGACGCACCAGCGCCGAGACTGCTCGGCTCACGGAGCTTTAGGAACATGCTTTCCTGTACAGGTTAGCTAACTGACAGCAACACTGATCATTTGCTTACAGCCATATTAAAATCTAGATAAGGCCCCCATTACAAGTAGACTTCGTTGCTGTCTTATCTGCCGTTGAGACATCTTGTAATAAGGCTTTTGGTCAGTAGAGCTTTTCTGATCAATGCCCCTGACACCAGACCGTCTGTGTGAGGGACATGGCATGCTGCCCCTGTGCGCATGAATCTAATTTGGAATCCAGAATATCTTGCTGCAAATATCTGAAAGTGCTTAGCCATTGTAGTCTTCAGAGAAGAAGGGGAAGGAGGTGACAAACCAAAGTCCCAAAGTTTCCTAGGACAGAGCAGATGAGGCCTGGGGTGGCCCCACGTGTCACAGAAGCCAGCACGGACCGGGACCCTGGCCCAGGGCCCCTGCGCTGGTCTCCTCCCTGTCTACCCCGTACCCCTCTTTCTCTTCCATATAGTTCTTTTCTTTTTTTTTAAGGTTTTTTGAGACAGGGTCTCGCTTTGTGGTTCAGGCTGGCCCTGAGCTCAGCCTCCAACTCACATCACAGCACTGCCTCTGCCTCCCGAGTGCTGGGATTACAGGCATGAGCCACCACGCCCGGCACTGGTATGTGGTATTGGTTGCCGCTGGGGTGAATCTCCACACCCAGTATTGTTATGTGGTTACCGGGGATCGAACCGGGGTCCTTGCGCTTGCAATACAGGCGCCAGAACCACTGAGCTATATCCCCGGCCCTCTTCCATATAGTTCTTAAGAGGCACAGAGCAGAGTCAGACAGGAAGGGGGTGAACCGCTGTTTTCTTGGCTTCCTGAATCACTTCTGTGAGGGCCAGGCAGGCCTCATCACAGAGCAAGCATCCTCCAGCAGTAAAACAGCCCCCAGTCTCTGCCCCATGCCTGCTCCTCCGCGGCAACACTGGGACATTTTCAGTGACCTCCCCAGAAACTTGAAAATACAGGTAGTTTGATTGAAGCCTAACAGACTTGTGATGGTTCCTCACTAACTGAACAGAAGCTTCAACAATAAAAATGGTACTTTCCAAGGGATGAATCCAAAACAAACTATTATAATTTGCTGACCCACAAAACTTAGACCTCCTGGGTTACTGTATAACATTTTTCTCTCTAATTAAATAAAAAGTAGCCAGAAATAGAAATGAATAGACATAGAAATAGTGAGAGATAGGACACTCCTTCTAAAACTGGAAAAATTCAATTTCATTTCAATTATCTCAGATATTTTCTGTTCACTGGCAAAGTCGGCTTCACGCCACTGCTGGGTTGTTTCTTGGGAGGCTGAGGCAGCAGGATTGCTGTGAGTTCGAGGCCAGCCTGGCTTGTATAGGGACACTCTGTCTGAGAAAGAGTAACAAAATCATAGGACCCAAGAATAAATACACCACAGACAAGGCACCAAGACAATGGCTGTACAGGGTTTACAGTAGTTTCACCAAATACGTTCACAGCCATGAGCATGGAGTGATCTTTCCTCATCTGCTATCACCAAAAGGCAAAACACAATTTTTGATTTGTATAACTTCACTTCCAAAAATCTTGCATCTAAAATGTACTACAGAGTATTTTGCAATACTTTCCTAATAAAAAGTTTACAAGCCAGGAGAAGGGGCACGTGCCTGTAATCCAAGCTACCAGGGAGGCCGAGGCAGGAGGATGGCAAAATCAGACCAGTCTGGGTAACCTAGCAACCTTAAGGAGGCTGTGGAGTGCGGTCCATCGCCTAGGAGAGTGCCCTGGGTTCAATCTGCAGTACTGAAAACAGACAAGTTTGTAGGGGTGTCTTCTTGTCACCTGTACGACCCAAGCACAGCATCTCACGGCTACGAGCTTTGAGGGGCCAGAGGGGTCTCACTGGCTGCAAAGTCCTGCCCCTGGCTTCTGTTCTGCTCTGAATTGCACTGTTGGTGATGGTGGCACATTTACATGGCCAAAGCAAAGCAGGAGAGTCCCAAAGTGCAGGACTGAAATTTGAAGGTAACTGGAAAGAGTCTGTCTTGACACCGTGGCCCTTGGGCAGAGCTGCTGCACGCCCACCTGGCCTCACCCAGCCCCGGCAGCAAGTCTTCGGCAGCCGCTGGAAGTTCGAGTCCTGACCAAGTGCAGAGCCATGACTAGGGTGCCGGAAAGCTGGAATGGAAGGAGGATGGCCCAACCACAAGACACGATGTGTGACTCCTGCGCAGATTCACACGAGGAAAAAGTGCTTTGTAACGATGCCCATGTGATGCCAGTGCTGCGTGCCAGGCTCTGCCCACCTCTTGGGACCAGGCTCAGCTTTTCCTGTGGTCCCCGAGGGATATGAGGTCTGTACGTGCCCGGGACAGCACCGCACGGCCCACGTGGCAGCCACTCAGCCACTCCAAATCTTCCCACTGTCACTTTTGTAAAAAGTTAAAAGGGATTAGGACAACTGACTCCAAGAATATGTTCTATTTAACCCGGAGCACCCAGTTACACACCCTGCAACTGTAACCAGAACCAGCAGTGACAAAGGAGGTGTTGTCCATCGGTGTCTTTAATGTCTGTTGCGGACATCACACTTGGCATGTCTCTGCACACTGGCCTGCTGGCGTCCACGTTCCTGGACAGCGCACGTCCCAGGAGCAAAGCCATCCAACTAGAAAGCACCAGGACAGAGCTGGCCTGGGCTTCAGGGCTTCGCACCAATGCCCAGTGCAGAAGGAGGCAGAGGCCGCGGCTCTGCAGCATAGGCAGGGCCTCACTGAGGTGGACTATCTCAGGCTCTGAGGCTGTCCTCGCCCTGGGAGTCAGGTGCCAGCTCCTAGGATCCACCCCGCCTGTCTCCGTGGAGACCTGGGGCGGCAGACAGCGACACGTACAACATGAGGCCATGCCAGAGACGCTGGGGCTGAGGCTGGGAGAGAGTTTGTGGAGGGTGGGGGACGGGCATGTGGGAGGTGGGCAGGGCACCAAGGTCAAGAGCTCTGGAAGCGTGGGGCAGGACGGCCACGGAACTTCTCCAAGCCACAGCTCCACGGCCCGGGCCTCTTCACGGCCCCAACATACGTGCTCCGAGTGCTGTGACCCAGAATGGTCTACATGCCAGTATCGGCGACCCGAGGCGGGGCAGCCCTGACTCACCCCACTTGCTCCCGCCGACTCTGTTTCTCAGGGTTGTGGCCATGGGCAGCACCCCCAAGGTGCAGAGACCGCCAGGAGCCCAGCACAGAGGGCCAGTCACGTCACATGATTCTCTGCAGAGGAAACCAAGAGTCCAGCTCTGCCCTCATGGTGTCCCTAGCTGGAGGCCTGCACCAGACCCTCCCAACCCGGCACACCATGCCCCATGGGGCCTTTTTCATTCACTTCCCAGCCTTCCAAGCTGCAGCCACAAAAGTAGCAGCAGTACCTGCTGAAGCCGATCCCCTCACACAGCGGCAAGTGTGCTGCTTGACTGTAATCCTGGCACCCCAGGAGGCTAAGGCAAGAAGATCACAAGTTCCACCCCAGCCTTGGCAACTTAGCAAGACTCTGTCTCAAAATAATAAAAGGGACTGATAACGTAACGCAGGGCCAAGACCCCGGGTTTAATGACCAGCACTGCAAAAGAAGAAAACGGAAAGAAGGAGGATAGGAGGGGGAAAGGAAGAAAGGAGAGGCATCTGGGCGGTGGGGAGGCACTCTGGAGAGGGCGCTGGGCCCTGGGGGAAGAACGGGCACACAGCACAGCCTGGGGTGTGGCAGCCTCACCGCTGCTCTGGGCCCGGGCCCTCTGCCCCTGCTGGGAAGTGGCCCAGTGGTGCCTGAGCTGACTGCCTTTCCCGGGGTTCCAGCGTGCAGAGGCGGCCGGGGGAGGGCCTCTGAGGGGTGCTGAGAAGAATCAGAGGGGAACTTCCAAGGCCAGGGCGGGGCTGTGGGGTGGTACACACTGGGGTGGCAGGTCTTCATTATGGTCCCCACACCCAGGGGCTCAAGGGACCTGGAGACACAGGCGGTGAAGGTGAAGGCAACTCAAACCTCCTCACAGGGCCCTGACCTCACACGGGGCAGCACCGGCTGGACCACTGTCTCCTCTCAGGTGAGGACTCTCATTCTCACCCGAGTGAATTCCCAGTCCTTGCGCGAGCGCTGCGGAAGGCAGAGGACTGAGACTGCCCGCTCCACGCGGTCGGGCTGCTGGCCGTCTCGGACTGAGGGTGCGAGCTGCAGCCAAGTGGGGTGGGAAGACTTCGCAGGGTGGAGAGAGTCAGACCTCCAGCGCAGGCCTCAGGCACAACCGAGAAAGTCTGCAGGTCCTGAGGGCCTTTGCCTCACTGCGGCCGCGCTTTGCCCACTCTGCCGGCCCTGCTCCCCTCCCCCACGGTACAGGCAGGTCTGGGCTTCGAGGCCGAGCTTTCCGAGAAGGCTGCTCGGGAATTCAGAGTTCTCAGGATCTGGTGCTCTGTGATGCTGGCATTGCAGCGGCAGCCGAGGGTCCGAAGCCGCAGCTGTGGACCTCTGAAAGGCCCGGACAAAGGGCCACTGTTCCCGGCCAACATTTGCATAGACCGTTCTGCCTGACTGACCAGGGCCGGCGGCCCAGCTTTGTCCGAAGATCATTCTAGAGGGCCGAGGTGAGGAGACCAGGTGAGAGGTGGAGTGGAGGCTCTTGGGGCCAGAGGTGGCTGACCTGCTACTCCCCGGGCCCCCTTGCTGGCTGGGGGGAGCGTTTTAATGGCGCGCCACAGACCCCACCTGGGAGAGGTGCGGGTGACTCTCCAAAACCCGCAACTTCGTGGCCTTTATTTCCTCATATTCCTTTGCTCTGAAGTCAGTCTCCTGCCAAGCAGGAAGCAAGTCCTTTCGTTTTCTGTGGCCAAAAGCTGTCACCCACGGAGTCTGAATTTGCTGTTTTCCGGAAGCACCACTTGGAAAAGTTGCCTTCCCGGTGGGGGTGGGGCAGGTGCGGCCGTGGGAAAGCGCTACGGGGCGCGCAGCGCGCGGCCGGCGAAGGTCGGCGTCATTCCACGCTCCAGGCGGCACAGTCAGCGCGGTGATCCGCACTTGACGCTGACGTTTTGACTTCAGCTCAGAAAGACAAACATCTCTGTAGCACAAGGACCTCCTCCCCTGAGGGTGCCACCATCTGCCGCCATCCTCGACCGGCCCTGCGCGGGGTTTGTTTCAGTGCCCAGGCTCCTGTCCCCTGGGGCTCGGCCTGGCGGGTGTAAACACTGCCGGCCATCTGCGGAGGCCGGTGGAGGAGATCCGGGGGAGGTGTAGCCGAGTGAAGCCGAGGAACGCGACAGGGAGGGGACAGGCGGCTCTGATTCTCAGGCCCCACCGCGCGGGCAGCAGCCGGCTCATTGCGGGCACATAACGATTAATCCAGCCGCAGGTTTCCAGATAAGTGATTGTGATGGAGATTGTTGGCGGGAAAATAGACAATTATCCGCTGTTAGCTTTACATAAAGATCGCATTAACTCAAATTAGTTATCAGACAAAAGAGCGCGGCGCGCCCGCTGCCCGCACCCTGCCCGCGGGACCCCGCGCCCGCCGCCAGCCGCGGGCTGCTCTCGGAGCGCCGGCTTCGTCCCCGCGCGGGGATCCGGCTAGTCCGCCACCGTCCTCCCTCACGCGCCCGCGCTCTCTGCGGGACCCGCTGCCGCGGGCAAGGACAGGAAGCCTAGGGGTCGCAGGCAAGCAGCCCACGGCGGCGCTGGGGGCGACGGGCCGAGGCCGGACCGCTTCTCCCAGCCACGCGCGCTCCCTCTCGGGCCCCAGCGCGGCCTCGAGAGCGCCGGGAGCGGAACGGGTCTCACGGCCGCGCACCAAGGCCCCCGCCCCGCCCGGCTCAGGCCCGGCCGCTGAATAGGTCGGATAATGACCCCGGTTCCCAAGGCAGCTTTCTGCCGCCTGGTGAGCCTTGGATTTGTGTGGTCCGAGCCTTTCCCAGCGTGTCCCATTCTGTCACCCGGATAAGGGGCTCCCTCGGCTCGTTTGCACCTGCGTCGCTCTGGCTCCTTCAGGAATGCGCTGAAGCTTGTAATCAGCTTTGTGGAGCCATTGAGTGCACGGCTGAGTGAAACTTCCAGAGCTGGAGGGAACCGGCCGCTGAATAGGAGCCAGCATGGGGCTGCGCTCCAAGCCTCCGCGCTGCCAAATTCCAGCAGAGCCCCTCACAATCACCGCGCGGGCTTGACTGCTTTCCCCACACTGAGAAAAGTGAGAAAAGAAAAGCGAAAATACCAGTCACCGAGGTTAGCCGTTTGTTCCCAGATTAATGGCAAGCGGCCCCTCCTACGCCACCCCTTCGCAGCGCTCCCCAGTCCGGGAAATATGACATAGGAAGGGAGGACGGCTATTAATAACACCTCCTCCAGCGGGGGCAGCCCAGCCTTGGGCGCTGCCCTCCCCTGCAGAGCCTAGCTCCAAGCCCTGGGCCTAACCCAGGAGGCCTGCAGTCCCCAGGTCAGACTGTGCAGCCCCCTTGGCTTCTCTGGCTCCTCTGGGTGCCCTTCGGGGTGCCCACCCTCCAGCAGGCACTCCGAATTTAGGGGCTGTGGAAAGAGGACAGGAAGTTAGTGAGTTCCTCTGACACCTACAGTGGGCCCTGGCCGGGTGGCATCAAGGTCCACACAAGTCCAAAGGGCAGGCAGCACAGGACGCAGGGCCAGGTTCCGCCAGGCACAGTGCGCAGCTGCACCCTTCTAAGTGGAGCCGGGAGACAGGCCGCCCAGGCCTGGGGCCTCTCCCTCTCAGCACGCACAGGTGCATCACAGGCTTCCTTCCGAAAGGAGAGGCTGCTGGCAAAAGGCAAACCCACACCTGTCAAAGGAGGCAGCGTACCTGCACCCTGGCAGCTGATGGCAACTCTGGGAAGCGGCAACAGCCAGTCCTTCCGGTGGGTGCTGAGCTCTGGCCTGGCTGTGAGCTGGAGGCTGAGGTCCTCTTTCCAGCCTGCCCACATGCTCTCTCCTCCATGGGTCCTGGTAGAAATTTTTTGGAAGAAAAAAAGTGAAGTTGATGTTATAACTGATGCATCAAAACTCTCCTTACAGTTGCTCAGGATCTCTTTAGCAAATTAATGCTTTCCACCATGAGCTGGGAGCCTCTCCTGTGCCGCAAGCGCAAAAGCATGGTCTTCACACTGGTCTAGACTTCCATTCCTTCCCATGAGCACCAGCCAGTCCTGCAGGCACCACTGTGCTGCCTGGGGCTCTGTGCCCATCAGGAGCGGTTCTCTGGTGGGCGGAACAGCTAACTCAGGGTGAAGCCCGGGGGAGGAAACAGCAGCAGGCAGGGAGGCGAGAGGAGAGCCCCCCTGTGGATGCCCTGTCACAGAGCTCAAGCTGGGCAGGGATTTTCCTGTCCACGTACAGTAGTGAACCCAAGGAGCCGCAGCACCTGGGCCAGGGGGCCCCGGGGCGAGAAGCATCCAGGAGTGACTGCATGTAAGGAGGTCAGGTGACTGGCCCAGGGTGCTGAGGGCATCAGGACCGCTATTGGTGATCAAGTCTGGGAGGCAGCAGAGCTCTGTCCTGCCTGGAAATGTCAGGCAGTCCTGCGAGGGGCCAGTGGCCCTGCTCTGAGTCTCGAATCCCAAAGGTGACGCAGCCAGAGAAGCCAAACGTCTCACTCACTGAGACACTTGCAGTATCCTGATCGTACCACCCACACTGACATTCAGAGTTTACTTTTTATTATAAAGTTTGACATGATGTTTTCAGCAGTGTTTCTCCTTCCAACCATTCTCAGTAGCAAGTCAGGAGGATCTGCAGCAATTCAGAAATTAGTGAAATTTTATTCCTGGTGGGGGCGCTGGATTAAGAGGCGGGGAGAGTGTAGAGCAGTCAACGTGTAATTGCATGATAAGGCTCTCACGAGGAATTTATTGGCCAAGTTGCTATTTCTATTCCTTCCTAATCTCGTTCAGCACATTCGTTCTCTGCAATCTGTCTCCATAATCTTCCGTAGCAGAATGGCAGCCAACAGAAGCATGCGTGTTTGGAGAGAAGAGAAAATATGCAGAAGCGTGATAAACTGATGCTAATTATCCATATTTAGGACGCGGAGTGCAGGAGATCAAGGCTTGCGAATAGCTCACCAGAGCCAGCAGTGGTGGCTTCCTCCTGTGGAATACATCGGAGGGGCCCAGATAAGGGTTTCATGGGCAGGGAGATTTATTGGTCAGAGGGTTCACCTTCCACTTTTCCACTTTCATATAGCAGTAAATGATTTAGGCTAGATTCACCAGAACATTACTCTTTCATTTGGCCACGAGCCATGACTTGCTCTTTCTTTGTGTCTTTTCAATGCAAATCCTTGTAGTTTAACATCAGTTGATAAGAAACAAATAATTGAAGTGATAGGTAATTCCCTTTATATCATTCACACAGGGTGGGCTGGGGAAGAACGGTGGGGAGAGAACAGGGGCCACAGTGAATGACACTGCGCTGGGGCTGGAGACACGGCCACCGACCGGAGGGGACCCAGGGCGCGCCTTAGGGCCATGTCACCAGGTGGGCTTCCCAGCTCCGCCCAACAGCACCTTGGGACCCTGAGCGCTTCACAAAAACACAAATACTGCTGTCCTCACCCCCACTGTCCCACAGCACCTCAGACAGCCTTAACCTTTGGCATCGGCCCTCAGTCCTCTGCAGGGCTTCTGGCTCTGAGAAAAGACCCCAGAAAGCGTGCGGCAGGTAGTGGGGCCTGGTGCTGTTCTAGGCGGCAGGAAGTTTTCTCTGTCCCAGTAACTGCTGTATGGCTTCCTGAAGCAACACCAAGGCAGCGCAGAATGTGGCTGCAAGTCTGCTTGCTCGTTGTAATAAGAACAAATCAACTAAGTCCTGCACTTGGAACTTTGATTTTCTGTTCCTTCTCTTCTTTCCTATCCATCTTCTTTCTTTTTTCCCTGGACTCTCATTATCGATGACATCTGGGAAATGCTTGTCTTTGCTTTACTAAGAATCTTCTAGAATTTTATTTGTAGCTTTCAGTTGATGAATCAACAGGAATTCTCTGGTAAGTGCACACAGCAAACCAGTGTGGACCACTTAAGGTAAGGACAAGGTGGTTTTGGAGGAAACAAAGTTGTATTGAAATCTGGGACTCTAATCCATAGCCTCCCACATGAACAAGGTGAGGAAAGAGTACCTCTCCCTTGACACAGCTCTTTTTCTTCACCTTGGACAGATAGAAAGCAGGGTAGTACCGGCTCCTCCCGCCCACACTTCCAGCCAGCCTCAGAGCACCCTTATTTTCCATGCCTCCAGGAAAGGAGAAAACATTGTCCACTGTAAGCTGACACTTGTGGTAATGGCCTTTACATTCTAGACATGCTAAAAACACTCAAAATGTATATCTTAGAACCAAAGGATGCATAGTTAATTGAATAATGAGTTTGTAACATTTCACCAAACATATTTTCAGAATCACCCATTGTTCCACAAAAAGTAACTTTGTTACAAGTCAACAAGCCCGTTAAGCATCATGAGCATTTAACAGATGCAACAATGCTCTATAGTTACCAGTAAATTAAAAATGTAAGCTTGACACAATTATTCATTTACTTCACAACAGAAGAAAGAAAAGATAAAAAAATATTCTTTCACTGTAATAATATAGCAGTTGAGGCAAAAGACGTAGGTTACAGGTCTTCCCAGAAGTTATCTAAATTAGCGAAAGACAGTTGTTCACGTGATCTGACTGTCAACTGCGTTCTCCTCCGCAGCTGTGGGGTACAGAGTGGCTACTTCCTGGCTTGGGTTTCGAGAGCCTGCCTTTCTCCTTCCCCTCAGGACTCGGACCTGCACCCTCTGACAGGGCCCACACTCGCCCCTGGCTGCACCGGCGGGTCCGCCTCAGCGCCTCTTCACCCTGCACCGCTGGCCAGTCAAGGAAGACTGACTGTCTCAGTGAAGCGGGCTCAGAGACAGGCCAACAGTTTCAAACTAGCCAGCTGAATGCAAGGGGCTCTGAGGGCTCAGGGAAAACACAGTGGAGGCTTATATTTAAAACGTCGCATAGGAAGGGTCACATTGCCATTAACCCCCTCAAAGTGGCCCCTTCAAACACGCCCATCCCATCGTCCTGGCCACTTCCCGCAGCAGCTCTGACATCCTCTCTCCTGAGGGTCTCTAGCTGCGCTGTCCTGGCCGCCTCCAGGTCCTGAATCCATTCAATACATTGACCTTTCCCAGCTCTCCTGACCTTGGGAAGAGTGAAAGTTGCATGGTGTCAGACCCAGTGAGTACGACCAGGACACAACGTCAGGATTTCCCAGCTGCCTTTCTGTTGGGTAGTGCTCGAAGCAGTAGGCACTGTAGTTCAAAATTAGACCTCTCTGGGGCCTGGGGTTTAGCTCAAGTGATACTGCGCCTACCTTGGAAGCACAAAGGCCCAAGTTCGATCCCTGGTACCATTAAAAAAGATAAAATAAAATCACACTGCTTTTGTAAAGACACCCACAAAAGAAGCCTCCAGAACTATGTCAGAAATCGGCAAGAACAGGGCTGAGGACTTTTAGCTCAGTGGTGAAGCATCCTCCTAGTAAGTTACAACAAGAGTGGGGCGAATGTGTGTGCAGTGAGAGGGGAGCCTCATGGCTACATGTCTTTTACTGAAATACATTTTTAAATTTAGACGATCACCCTAAACTTAAACTGTCCCAATTCATATTACTTTAAGCATTTTAACTTCTTTTCTTTTATTTCTACTACCTAGAATTGAACTCAGGAACTTGTACTTGCCAGGCAGGTGCAGTGCCACTGAGCTACATCCCTCAGCCCCAACATTTTAACTTCTTTTAAAATTCATTGTTTTCTTTTAATCTTGCTTGTGTTTCTGTGGGACACACAGGCTGGTTTCCCGCTCTCCAGAGTCTCCTGGGAGGATGGGGGAAGCGCTCAGGACACAAAATCTCAGCCCAGACCTAGGCCTTCTCCATGTGCCCAGGATGCCCGCATGTGTGCTTGGCAGACGTGTGCCTGGCAGATGTGTGCCTCTGTAGGTGCAGGGCGTGCATTTCTATGCCGTAGCAGGTGTGTACGTGTGTCTCCATGTGCCCGTGAGGGGGCACCCTGACAGTGACCCCCAGCGCATGCCCTCCCGTTCCTGCCAGCGTCAGCTCGGCAGCGCCAAGGGGGAAGAGGTGGAGGGAGAGGGAGGCGCGGCCCCACCCTCCAGGAGGGTGCCAGTCAGTCCTGTGCAGTGCCTGCTTCCCGCAGCTCCCGCAAACTCTGCCAGAGGAGGCCTGGTGTGCGGCCCGGGCCAGGCCTCTGACTTCCCTAGAAAATGCCCATGAACACATTCCTTGTCTCTCCCTTGGTGGATGGAGAGGTGCGGCAGTGCAGGCAGAACTCCTGTCCTGTTGGGGACTGGTCAGCGGACGGTCACCGACACTGGCTGTGTCTGGCCTGTCCGCACCGACTCTCAGCGCAGAGGGGTTGAGACGGCTTCTGAGGAAACAGAAGCGGGCAGGACTCATCTGAGACCTCAGGGTGGGATGCTGCTCCCCACAACTTGATTTCCTGTAGGAGCAGGAGGCTCCCTGCATCCTGACGCTCCGCTCTGCTCAAGCTGTGGCTGCAGAGGCCAGTGGGTCACCAAAGAGCCCTCCACCCTCGCCGCGGCTCATCCCAGCATGCACACGTTAAAGGCGGCGTGAATACCCACCACCCTCCACACTCATTATCTAGAGTGGATGTGTTAAATGAGCCTGGTGCGTTAGAGGTTGTAAATGACAAGATTTTTACTATTACGAGTAATTTATAGCTATTTCCTGTTTGACATGACAGATCCTCTTGGAGAAGTCCAAATTTGTCTGCTTGACATACATTCATTTTCGTACTTTTCCCTTATCCAAATTCTAGCGTGTATTAACTACTGTTTTCCTAGGTGTCAATTTGCACCTGTAGGGTCTTCCTCTCGAGGCCCTGCAAGGTCTCGGCCTCGACTCCAGACAGCGCCTGTGTTTCAGCAGCTGATGTGGGTGATTACCGGCATATTTACTATAATTTATACAAATCACAGGAAGTGACATTGTTATGGGTCTGTGACTCCTCCGCCACCGATATCAATGGGTGTGATGCATACAGATCCACGTTGCAAAATCCTTCTTCCAAAGTCAGAGGCCCTTTCCAATCTCTAACTCTGTGCAGTGATCACATAAGTTCCCCTGGGCTCGCTGGGAGCAGGGTCACAGAGGGGCTGGGCACCACTGAGTCCCAGGCTTCGGAGTCACCCTGCCAGGTCAGGGAATCACTGCTGGGGTTGAAAGCCCAGGGACTCCTGACTGTGGGGCAGGCTGTGGCGTAGGGGCAGTGGCAGCAAGGACGCGAGCTGGGCGGAGCCCCTGGTGTGTCACTGTGCAGTATGTGTGTCACAGACCAGGCAGGGCTGGCTCAGGACAGCCACAGCATGACCTGTGGGCAGCAGAACCAGTTTGTATCTCCCAAGTGCTCCCCTGTATCTCCAGGGCCTGGCTTCCCAGGAAGACAGTGGACAAGAGTTAAAGGAGAGAGGGGCTTTCTGCACAGCTTCAGGCAGGAGCGTTGCCATCAGCACCTGGGGCTGGAGAAGGAGCACTGGCGGGAATCCCAGACCTTGGGCCACAGGGGTCCAGAGGACAAAGGACGACTCGAGAGAAGTGGAGGCCACAGTCTCACCCCCCTCTGTAACTCCGTTGCGCCAGCCTTGAATACACAGGCTGTGGAGCCATGGGAAGCGTGGACTGTGTCTGCCTGTGCTGGGTGGGGTCCTGGCACCTACAGGGGCATGACGGAAAGTCCTAGTTAAAACTCTGCTCTGCATTGCCAAGGGGCAGGTGGAAGCGGGAGGGCAGAGGCCAGGTGGGGCGCCCGGGGGGTAGGGATGGCAGGGGGAAGACAGAGCTGGTGGCAAGGAGCAGGGCCAGGTGGCTCTCCTCAGGCCTGAGAGGGCAGGGAGGCCCCTGCTTTCGGTCCTCAGGTGGGAAACTGAGGTAGGAGGGTGCAGAGCACGGGAGGCAGACACTGAGGCCAGGTCAGTGCAGAGGGAAGCTTTCGAAGGCCCACAGGCACCAGGGTCACGCTGCCTCTGCCCTGTGGCCCAGTCTCCAAAACAAGCTGCTGCCCTTTCCCAGCTGTGAATCCACAGCAGGTACGGATCTGGCCCTATGCCGGCACGCTGGCAGTGCTGCCCACACTGCCCACTGCCATGGAAACAGTCACAGTGGAAGCAGTTTGAGAGGAACGGAGGCCTTTGCCTCAGGCCAGGAGCAGAGAGGGCCTGCTCAACCACTCCAGGCCTCTGACACTTGGCATCTGTTCTCCGTCCTTTGATCAAAGCTGAGGTGGATGCTTTTCATGCCCATATTACAAAAAAAAAAAAAGCAAACTGATGTGCATGGGAACACAGCGCGCAGGAGCACTCAGATCAGCCAGCAGGAGCACTCAGATCAGCCCTTAGTGTGCACACTATGGACGGACGGCGAAGGGAGGACGCGCCTGCGAGTTCAGGCTGGGTTCTGAAACTTTAAACCAGGACAGCAAAGTTAGACATACGACACGGCGGCATCCACTGTACCCAGCACACAGCACACACTACCAGGCAGGTTGAGAAACAAGAAAATGTGAGAAAACACGAGGATGAGAAAAAATGATCACAAAAAAGATTACAGAGATAATAAACTGTACCGCAACCACAGCAGGCTAAACAAAGGGTTTAAATGGAAACACGAATACAGAGTGGAGTGGTTGGGAATGGCGGCAGGAAAGGAAAGAGACTGAAAACGTGGAAATTCTAGAAATTAAAATCCAATCTGAAATGAGTATTTCTTTTTCAGTTTTCAGTTTTCTGACTCTGAAATCTGTGTTGTCCATAAATACAAGACAGCGTGGAAAGGTCGACTGCCTCACCAGTGTTAAAATGGGTCCCAAAGGCACAAGCTTTATCCTTCGAGGGCTCCGGCCGCCGAGGACGCTCACCCTCACTCACCATCACACGGGCCACGAGCTTCCGACGCAGCTGGAAATGGTCCATGTCGCCTCTGCCCAGCACCCTGGCCACTAGCCACAAAGAGTGATTCAATTCATTTTAACTAAACATTAGGGTTCTCAGTTGCCAAAGCCAAAGTTGTGAAGGTCATAATCTGACTCAGGTCTTAGAAGATGTCTGTGGCCTACCAGTCCACTCTGTAGTGGCGTTGGGTATGTTGAGTGTAACTCAGCTTCCAGAGTATGGAGAAACTCAGTGCCTCCAGAGGGAGCAGCCACTGCCCTGGGGGAGCCGGGGAGTTGTGTGTGTCCATGTGCTGCGATCAGTGGGGCTCTGAGTGGCATGTGCCAAGGGGTGAGGGCGGAGGCCTTGAGGATGCGGACGGGGGAATCCATCCTCCAGGTACCACCACAGCCTCATTCCGCTGGAGAAGCACTAGAGAAGCAACGAGTACACCAGACCTGATAGCCCCCCAACCCCCTGTGGTCTGTACATGCACCAAGGACCTTTCCCTTTGTTAGTATTTCTTGTGCGTTACTGTTGACTAGCAGCACTCACTTAAATACAGACAAATATTTTTTCTCTTTTTACCTTATTGCAAGCAGAGCATCTGTCGGAGGACTGACAGTGTCACATGTCTCGCAGTGTGAGCGTGGGGACGGTAGCTCCTACTTTGTGAATGAAATGAGTCCGGGTGACCCAAGTCTCGCGGATGCGTCACACACACTAGTGAATTCGTGATGGAGGCCCAAGGCGCTGGTGCTGCCGAGCCCCTCACGCACGGCCCGATGCAGCCCCGAGCGTCTTTGTCCTGGCCAGAATGCACCATGCTGAACGTTCTGTCGCACGTGAAGCAGAATGAGCGCAGGCTCACTCACAGAGCTCGCTGCATGAACATCGGATCTGGAGGCACCCGGGAAGGCACCCGAAGAGGAGTATTCGGTTTCCTTAACCCCGTTTGATCTACTTCCTCAAGCCCGAGTTAGCAAAGGAACTTTTAATCCCGATAGAGCGAATGTTTCCATCTAATCAATTTCTCATTGAACTACTGAGTTGCTTGTACTTCAAACTAAAACTCTCTTTGCAGGAGATTATGTCTACAATTTTAGAAAGGTTTTCTGATCTCATATTTAACAGGAGTTTTAGGTCTGTTTGCTTAATTAAATTCTTCATTTTTTAAAAAAGCCAAACCAAATTGTTTAGTGTCGCGGAGCTTTGTCCGTTTGATGTGTGAGTCGATGGCTGATCAGGAAGCGGCGGGTCTGTGCCTGGTGTGTGCTGAGTGCACATATGTTCCTGATTAGAGGGGGTCGGCAAAGCGCCGCAGCCCCGTCCCCGGCCCGGGGGCTTCTTGGGCCTGAGGACCGTGCTTTGCGAAGTGGGGACATGGTTGTACATTTTGAGAGAATTTTTTCTTTCTTTATCTTTAGTCCAGATTCTGAACTTATACAACGTCCTACCAAAAAATGCTTTTATTTCGGATTCCTAAATCCATTTTGTCCTCTGTTTAAGAAATCTGTACAGTATTTTGGCCACCGTAGTTCCTTTGGGCTTCACTTGGAACATTTTGTTCTCACCATTACCTACTTCCGTGGTGATGAAGATGAATAAATCAACCCCTCGTGAGTCTGTAAGGCCCACGAATCCTCTCGATGGCCTCTGGCAGCCTTCCCATGGCAGTCCTCCGCACTCTTCATGGCCAGGGCTAGAGTTCTGTGCTTGTGGGGTGCATGGGAAACGTGCCACAGGGCCCCGCAGCCTTCCCTGGAGGTTGCACTGCCCGCCAAGTCCCCCGCTGCTCAGCAGGCTGCTGGTGGTGGGTTGTCATCGTGGAGGTGGTGCTGGTCACCACGGTGGGACAGAGGGCCCCTCTTTACCAAGGAAGCAGAAGCACGGGAGAGGGAGAGAGGAGCAACAGGGCCCCAAACAGCAGATGTGCAGCTTAAGAGAGAGCCGAGCGTGGTGTGCAGGGTACCTCTTCTCATGAAGGATTCATACACGGGCAGAGCCCTCTGAGGGTGCCCGGATTCCAGCAGACCATGCCCGCATGAGCTAGACACCAGCCGGTGGGGCCAAGACCTCCAGGATCTCCTAGCTGGACATGGCGATGAGAACAAATGCATTTATTGCTTTTTTTTTTTTCTCGGGACCCCACTGCCATGAGGATTCAGTAAGAAAGGGGAGAACGGGTGTAGGCAGGTCCTATAAATCATCCTTGGCGATGAGAAGCCAGGAGGACGTGGAGATGAGGAAAGTCGAGAGCCAAGGCCGAACGTGGGTGAAATCCTGGAAACCTTCCAGCTCCTCCACGGGCCTAAAGAGGCCCACAGCGCGGACCCTGCTTCCGAGAGGGCCGAGGCCCCTGTGGACGCGCCCAGCACAGAGGGCCCAGGCCCAGCACATGGTGGCCCTTCCAGCTGCATGGCTGTGGCAAGAAACTGGCCCAGAGAAGCCCCAGTGAAACAAGAGCCCAAGCCGAGGCACAGAGACCGGCCGGGCTGAGGGGAGACAGGCACTCAGGAGGGGCTACCAATGGCCAGCTCCTGGGCTTCTCTGCAAGAAGACACTCTGTAAAGCCTGGGGCTCCCTGTGGCCCTTAGCGCCTCATTTTAAAATATTAACAGATAAAGAGGACGGACCCCCCACCACCACCCGCACACAGGACAGACTACTTCAAACTAACAGGCAAAGGGATTCTGAGGAAACAGAGGCAGCCCAAGGCTCAAACCCTCAGAGGGAAGAAATTCAACTCTGAAACCTTGGCATGACAGAGGAAAAAAAAAGAAAACTGGCATATAAAAATATGAATGCTGAAAAACACAACCAATAGAACAGGGGACAACAAATGTGAGAAACTAAGACCATAGAGCCAAAAAGGAAAGAGAAAAACTGAGAGGGAGAAACGCAGGGGCCAGGGTAGCAGACGCGGCCCTCCCAGGGCCCTCCAGGAGGGAGAAGAGAGCAAAACAACAACAGGAGGGCGAGGCTAAGAAATGACTCGCGAAGTTCTCAGAGTGGAACCTAGCGCACAGCGCTCAGGACTCAGAGTCACCCAGTCCTAGCACAGCAGATGGAGAAAGACACACGGTGTGAGCTCAGGGCACGTCAGAGACCGGAGCAAAGCGGGCGCAGAGGAGCAGGGGGACCAAGCAGCTTCTAGGCAAAGGCTGTCCATCAGATCGGCCAACAGGTATGTGGAAAGTTAAAGGACATAGGAAAGCCAACACAACTTTGGAGAACAGAGCTGGAGAAGTTACATTACCTGCTGCTGAGTTACTGTAAGTTATAGTCCCCAAGACCTGGTACTGCTGCAAACACAGACCCACAGATCACCGTAGCAAAAGTCCATGTGAAAGTAGATCCATACGTACACAGCCGAGAGAGAGTTGTTTTGCTTTTTTTTTTTCTGGTACCAGGAATGGAACTTGTGACCTTGCAAGGCAGGCAGCAGCACTACTGAGCTAAATGCCCAGCCTATTGATTTTATTCTTTTACAGAGTTACTAAGGTAGTTTAATGGGGAAAGAATAATTTTTCTAAAATACATCCCTCTAGAACAATAAATGACTTCTACAAAAACATTAACCGATAGCTCAAGCCACATATAAGAGTGGAATCAAATGTAGCACAGACCTGAACAAGCCTGTACTTCAGGTGCCTCAGCTGTTCTGTAGAACTTTCTGCAAAGATAAAAATACTTTTGTCTGCTCTGATAACATAGCAGCCACTAGGCTTAAAATATGGCTAGTTTGAGGCAGGAGCTATATTTTTATTCAACTGTTTAAATATTACATTTGAACAGCTCCATGTAGTTATTGGCTATTGAACTGGACAACATATTTTGAGTTATAATCAAAGGAAAAAAATCTTAGTGACTTGGAGTTTGGCAAAAAATTCATTAAATAAAATACAAAATCCATGAACTGTGAAGTAAAAAGGAAATCAGTATATAAGACATCATCAAAATTTACAGTGTAGGGTTGCCCACCTTACTCAGGCACTGTGTGACTCCCTTCTCCTCCCCACAGTCACTCACAGTGATCAGGAAAGGGGAGTGTTTGAATCAGTTCAGGACGTGGAGGCAGCCAGGGCAGCACAGCTGAAGACCCTCAGGAAACAGGGCTGCAGAGCTGCTGCGACAGGAGGCAAAGACGGGGTGGGGGAGGGGAGGCGAGTGTGTTCAAGGAGGGGAGGACTGGGAGGTGGATTCATAGCAATGTCTTTTACTGTAATGATTTTTAAAATTTAAACATTCACTGCATTTTTCTGTCATGCCTCCTAATTAATGTGCAAAAACTCACTATCTGAAGTCTCACCAGTGTATTTGTAGAATTGGAAACGTTTTGGGATAGCAAAACTAATGCCCGCAAAACGAGGCCATTAGTAATGCAAGGGGGTGTCTCACATGAAAGGAAATGTGTTCGTAGTTCACCACGGACTTCCTGGGCACAACCCTTCTGTGGACAGGAAATACTGAAAGCTGACAGGCCGAGGCTGACACGCCTCTGCCGAGGGGACGGGTTTGTGACGCCTCCCACCCTCACTGAGGTCTCCAACTGTGCTGGCAGCAAACCCAAGGGCCCCGGGTCGAAGCTCACCCCTGGCTCTCGCCTGAGAGCAGAGATGCGAGAGGCGGGTCTCTGAGGCCAGGGTGAGCTGCCCAGCACCAGGGCTGACCCAGGTGTTCAGTGTTACCCTCGGACGTGAATGCCAGGTCTCAGAGCTCACACTCTTCCCCAGAAGGAAAGGGCTTTGTGGATGAGCAGGGAACAGGAAGGTTGGCAGACAGGAGGAAAGGCAGCGCAAACATTCACCGGGTACATGATGACATAGGCATGGTGACCTCGGACATGCCACGGGTGCCAGGAGCGAACGGCAGCAAGCAGACTAGGGAGGCCGAGCGGCTGGCACAGCCTCTCCCTGGAAGGGGGAAGAATTTTTGAGGGTACCGGGAGTGGACTTTGTGATGGCTGTCTGGCAGCCCACCCAGCAGCCAGCGGGCCTCAGCACTTACAGGCGAGGAAATTCGTTCCGTCCTTAAAACCACGACTGTCACTGTTTATCCTGACGCCTGACCCAGTCCTCTGGGGTGTGGGCTCCGCAGTTACCAGGCACGCGTGACTCCTTGGAAGGCGATGTCCTTGCTGCCCAGGCCTTGTCTTCCTGACACTTGGTCTTTCCGATGCGACCCATCTGTCTGCTCTGTATTATCTTCCGGCCTCTAGGAAACCTCTTTTCTGACATTTTTCTTGTGTCCCACGTGCTTCTCGGCCCGAATCTCATTCTCCGCCTGCTCCCGATCCAGTCCTCCTGAGACGCACACACGAGCAGCACACTTGTCTCCTTGGAGCAAGTGTGATGATACAGTTAGGACCGAGGCCCTGACTTGATCGGACAAGAGATTCCTGGAGGGAACTTGTTTGGTGAGACTCGAAACCAGCCTGAGTGTCCCGCTAAGGCTGCGCGGACACGTGTGACGGAGCCCGCTGTGGGTAAGCTGTGATCAGACGCAGGTGCGGCAAGCAGGTCAATCCCACCGCCTTCCTATCGGCCACTCCCTTCTCCAGTGGGCTGGACTCCTCTTTTTCCTCGACTGTACTCCATGATGAAAAATAAGGCGAAAATAAGTTTTAAAATAATAAACAAATTAATAAACCATCTTAGAGAAAAACACTCTATATGCAATATTGATAGTTATCACCTTCAAAGAAGCATTTTCTCATATTTGTATATTTGATGAGCATATAAGATAAAAATAATAATTTGAAAAATAAAAATGCTGATAAAAGTTCGGATTTCAGGCCACAGCAATAACCTGCACTGACCCCTCTCCTTTGCTTTGTTCTATTTTTGTCCTTCAGGCAGAGCCTGGGGCCTGGCATACATGCCTCCTGAGCACCAGCCACTGGGAGGCGAGGGTCAGGCACTTGGCTACACCGCGGTGCTGCAGGCAGGGAAAATCCTGCGCTCGGAAAAGAGCAGTACACAAACCGAACTGTTTAAACTCGAGTCGATGCGATACGACAGGAAGGTGCAGTCGGGGCGCCTGGGCACAGCTTCGGCTGGGGCAGGACTCTCAGACTGGCATCTGTCAGGAGGTGAGTAGAAACCCCCACAGGACACCTGCAGCCAAGACAGACGAAAGGTGAATGCCGGGCTCACCGTGGCTTGGACAGCTCCTGTGCTCCTGTTGTGTCGTCTCCGAGTCTCTCCGAGTTGCACAGATTTAAATTTGGTTGTGTTAACTGAAGTAACATGTTAATGTAAAAACTTCCTTGCTCACTTTTAAAAAACTAAATAAATCATTTATTTCAGTCTGTAAGCTGAGAATACTATTAGAAATGTACTCTCAATTACAAAACACTATGAAATTTGGATAATTAAATTATCCACTTACTAAGGAAAATTATATAAAATTCTTAAAACTAATTAAACTAACACTTTATTATTCCAAAATGAATATGTCACCTTTAGCAATTATTGGCAAGAAAAATAAAATTGCATTTAAAGCCACAGCTTACACGAACTGACCAAATTGCATAAAGACATAATACCAGCAAAAATAATTTTCAACTAACGTGTAAATTTCAGTTTCAGTCACTGTGGATGGGAAACTTCACACCACCTCCTGCTCCTGGAAGAAACAACCGCGGGGGCTCGGGAGGTAAGTGGTTCAGCTTGGGCAAGTCTGTCTGCGCTTCTGTTCCAACAACCTACCAACCAAAACACACATGCACCGACGTGAAGGAAAGCAAGATTCTGCTTTGCTCTTCAGAAGAACCACCACTTCTTCCTAACACGCTGCACCAGTCTGCTGCACCTGGCTCAGGCCTGGCCCAGGGTGCCAGCCCCGGCCCAGGGTGCCAGCCCCAGACGTTGGCTGCACCTGATTCCGACAGGAGCTCCTAGGCTCACAGCCGCCAGGGAGCCAGTCTCCCAGAACTGTGATGCCCTCTGCAGGACTTGGCTGCAGGCTCGGGTCAGGACCTGCTGACTCCTCTTGCTCTAGTTCCACAGCAGTGTCCAGACAGAATTAAAAATACCCTGAGCTGCTCCCCTGGGTTCACAGCAGGCTCCAGGGTGCCTTGGCTTGGAGTTTGGAGGCACAGGGAGAGCCAGGTGCCTGGCACTGCTGTCTCCGGGGCTGTGACATTTGCTTCCTCTGCCTGTGTACTGTGCTCATCCCACTCTAAGAAGTAAACGTCCAGCCATGCACACAGGTGTCTCAGAGCCACAGCAGCTAGCTCCCTCCCCCAAGAGTCAGGCAGGCAGAGTAACAGACAGCGTTCTGAAGACAGGCTGTGGAAGTGTCCAGGAGCCACTGCCCTGAGAGCCCTGCCCTAGGAGTGAGTCGTGCAGGACCCACCGAGCGGGCACCCGGTCTTGGTTCCCTCTGGGCGAGAGCAACCTCTTCCCTGCCTGAGTCAATTTGGCCTTAGAGGTGGCCCTGCTGCCAGGCCTCCAAAGAAGCCAGGCAACCCTTGGGGGCCTCACCCAGCAGGGCCTGGGAGTCCCAAGGCACAGAGCAGCCTGGGGCCCAAGGCTCACCCAGAGCACACTCGCAACCTTGTGCCTGGGCCTCCATGCCCACTGGCATATGGCCAGTGACACTGCCCACAGTGAAGGCCAGTGCCGGCAGCCCTGGTCCTCACAGCCCACTGTGCGGACAAGGGACGTGGCAGCAGGCTGCCTTCTCCCTGCTGCGCCCCGAGCCGGAGCCGCTGGGACTGCGGACCACAGGCTGCCTGCCCTGCAGCGTGGCCCTGCTGCACCGTCCTCAGGCCTGGCTGCCAGGCTTCGGCAGGGGCCCAGGGCAGGGGAGGAAGTACCCTGCCCGGCCAACTGGAAAAAATCTAAAGGCAAAAATTCACCTTAACCTGTCACCTTAAATGTTCCATTTTCCTCAGGCCTGATTCAATATCATTACAACTGTGTCAAATTAGTTTAAAAAGTATGCTGTTCAAACTGATACTGAATTTGTGACTTACAGACTGATTGTAAATTATTTATTTCTTTGCTTGTGCAATCTCTTAATGCAACCGAAGCATTTAATTAGAGCTGTGACTTTAAATGAAATTTTATTTTTCTGTAGAATTACTCTAGCTGATTTTGTTTTTGTTTTTGAGACAGGATCTCGCTTTGTAGTTCAGGCTGGCTCTGAGCTCACTATGTAGCCCAGGCGAGCCTGGAACTCAGCAATCCTCCTGCCTCTGCCTCCTGAGTGCAGGAGTTACAGGCGTGAGCCACCATGCCCTGGCACTAGGTATGTGATGCTGATTACTGGTGGCATGAGTCACATGCCTGACACTGTTGTGTGAGGTCACTGGGGATGGAACCTGGACCCTTTTGCTTGCCAGGCAGGCGCTGGAACCACTGGGCCCATGTATATTACTTTTAATATTATGTAATTACCCTTAGTAAAATGGATAATTCAGTTTGTTGAAAGACTGAAATAAATGGTTTATTTCTTTGAAAAAGTATTTTAATTTTTATTTTGGTTCTGCTTTTTTGTTTTGAAATAGAATCTGACCATGCTGCCCAGGCTATTCTTTTTTTTTTTTTTTTTAAGGTTATTTATTTATTTATTGTGAGACAGGGTCTGGCTTTGTGGTTCAGGCTGGCCCTGAGCTCAGCCTCCAACTCACATCACAGCAATCCTCCTGCCTCTGCCTCCCGAGTGCTGGGATGACAGGCGTGAGCCACCACGCCCGGCACTGTGGTATGTGGTACTGGTGGCTGCTGGGCATGAGTCTCCATGCCCAGTATGGTATGTGGTTACCAGGGAATCGAACCCGGGTCCTTCAGCTTGCAAGACAGGCACCGGAACCACTGAGCTAACTCCCCGGCCCCTGCCCAGGCTATTCTTGAACATGTGGTCTCCAGCAATTATCCTGCCTCAGCCTCCGGAGTAGCTAGGACTGTAGGTGTCCACAGCTCTGGCTGCCTTCTTTTCCTTCTTTTTCTCCTTCCTCTGCCCTCTTCTTCTCCTTTCCTCCCTCCCATATGACAGTTTCACTATGTAGTCCAGGCTGGCCTTGAACTACAGAAGTTCCTGCCTGAGCCTCCATAGTGCAAGCACTATATATGCACCACTGAACTTTGCTTTTAAATGAACATTCACATTTTAAAAATGAAAACAATGTCTCCTTCTGTCTTATTTAAACTTTATTTCCTTACCTGCTACATAGTTGCCAAGCTCTTCAGCACCCCTGTCATTGCCCCTGCCCATGAGCACCATGAGCCCTGCTCGGGCCGTGGCCCCCAGGCTCTGTGGCACCCACCACTCTGAAGTGAAGCTCTGGGACTGCAGTGCTGAGGTCACCAGCCCCTCCCTGCAGCACCCTGGCACAGCCTTTCCTTCCCGAGACGCTGCGCCCTGGGTGTCCAGCCTTCTCCCGGATGCGAACTTCGAGGCTGATGTTGAGAAACTGGGCAGCTGCATGGTCCATGTGGGGGCGAAGTGGCATCTCCAGAGCATGCCTGGCACAGCCCCGCCCACTTCCCCACATTCTTTAGCCCACGTTGCAGCCAGAGGCCCAGACGTCGCCTCATCTGACCTGACTCCAGAAGCTGCAGCAGCCCCGTCTCCGGCCTGTGCCTGGCACACGTGCACACACACCACACACACACACACACACACACACACACACACACACACACCACCTGTCAGGCCTCCCACGGGCAGTGGAACCAGCTCTGCAGGGCTCACAACACAGGCCAGAGAGCTGGATGTAGTTGGGGTCAGCTGCTCCTCTCTGGCCACAAAATTCTCCCAAGCTCGGTGGAAAATTTTTCTTTTTCCACTAATTCATTTTTTTTTTCAAAAAGTCACCTAAATTGAACAATCAAGTTACTGTGCACAGACATGCAGCCCCGTCTCCAACACAGGCTCTGCACACAAGCACCTTCGACTCTGCTCCAGGGGACCCTGCCCAGCCCGAGGCTGAGAGGCTGCCTCTGTGCATGCCCACACCTGAGCTCCGGCCATCAGTCAGAGGCAGGGGGACCACGGAGAACCTGAGCTACACTGGGCTCTGCAGTCCTCGTCAGTCCTTATTCAGTCGTTATCACTTGAAGTCCAGACCACGAGGCCACACAGGAAGACTCAACATGGCGGGGCCCACAGGAGCACTACCAGATCTCGGTCCCCGGTAGCATCATCTGCCCTGGGAAGCCTTTTGGGTCCCTAGTTGACCCAGCTGGCCACAGGGTTATCTGACATTGTGCCACGCTGCTGCAGCCTGGACACGGCTCCTGCTCGTGTGACCACAGGTTGCATCCAGGAGACAGAAACCCCGCAGGTCGATCTTCGGATTCTGGGCACCGGAACAGGCCTCACACCTGGCCCACGCCCATGGAGGAAGTTGGCTGTGGGATGTGCTGATGATAAACGCCCGCTGGCCAGAGGGTGCTGGGAGGCCCTGTCTGGCTGGTCGAGTGGCATGTGGTGGTCATGCCAGGGCCTCTGCTCCCACAGAACCCACAGTGCCAGTTCTCCACATTCCCCCTGTAGGACCAGGCCTCGATGTTGTGGGACCAATTGTCAAGGGTGCTATGAGAACATGGCTGGGGAAGCTGGTTTATGTCTGCTGTTCCGTGTCTGGGAGCTGGCTGCACACACGCACACACAGGTAAGCAGAAGCACAGCTGGCCGGGGAAGGTGCAGGTGGCTCAGCACGTGGCCAGGAGAAGCTCGAGTCCTTCCTGGTCCACCATCAGCAGAGTCCGAATCGGAGCTTTCACTTCCTCTGGCTCTGTTACTGAGAAATATGAACACGCTGCCTCTCCGCAGGGTCCATCTCCTGTGAGCTGATGTCTGCCTCGGTCTCTACCGTCCTCGGGTCCAGCCAGACCTCAGCTCTCGGGAAGAAAGGCTGCCAGCGCCAAGTGCCCAAGTCTCACTCCACTTAGCATTTCCGGGGTGCTGCGGAGTAGACAATGCTGGGTGATGACTCCTGTCAGTTCTTGCTGTCAGGCCGTCTGACGTCCTCCACACTCACAATATTTTCCCACTGGGAACGCGCCTGACATTGCGATTTCTCAAAACTGCAGCTCTGCAGTGAATGCCTAATTCCTGAAACTGCAAAATCTAACAAAAGCTGATTTTTTCCACTGATTTGACTGGCTGACTATTTCGAGGCTGTGCATCTGATGACCTGCTGTTCTTCACAAACAGCTTCTCGACCAGCCCGCAAGGCCCGGAAGGGCTCCAGGCAATTAGACCTCGAGAGCTGCCTGCGGCCCTGAGAGTCCCTCAATGCCTGGGCTAGCCCTCCAGGAGGCCCTCGGATCCCTTAGAGACCCTGGCCTCAGCGTCCACCTCACACTGCGTCCCGGGGCCGGAACTGGTTGCGGACACGGAGGGTCACTCAGACTAGGCTGTTTTGTGTTGTCTAAGAAACTAACTGGCCTCCCTGTGTCTCTAGATCAGCACTTTCATATTTGCAAGTGCAAATTGAGAGAAAAGTATGACATATTCTGTGCTTTCTGTTTTTATTATCAAAATGAACGCGCCTTCTCTGCTTTGGGGTGTATTGTTATCTGGGTTCTAGCCATTTCCCTGTCTTTAAAGCTCTTCGCAGTAGCAGCGCTGTCTCAGCAGGCACCGAGAGGCTGTGCACTCCTTCCTCGAGTTCCCGTCCCTTCCTCCCCCCGCCCGCCACACTCCAGGTCTCCGTCGGTCCGGAGGAGCCGGTCTTTGTGCTCCTCAGAGACAAAGAGCCCCAACCTCTGCACCGCACACTGCACCGCCTCCCAGATCCACAGCGCCAAGCCCCGGACTTGGTCTAGAGTTTTTGTTATGGAAATGAACAGTTTACAAGCTCGGCTTGGGCACTTTGGCGCACTCTCTCTGGACCCCAGCCCGGAAGGGAGACTCGGTGTGCCTGTCCGCAGATAGGTATTTCCGGCTGGAGCAGGTCTGGGGGCTCAGCAACTGGGACCCTGGCGTGGGAATGCCTGGCCCACTTGTTGCGGCGACCCGGGGCGGACCCGGCCAGGCCTGGACCGCGTCATTCGCATGCCGCTGACATGAAACACAGCAGCCCTCTCCTCCCACCGACATCATGGTCCCTATGTCGGAAGACCCACCGTGGGGCCGTGCCCCAGCACTGGCTCAGGCTCCGAGGCGTGCGGGGGCGGGGGGGGGGGCGAACAAAGGCGCTAGCTGAGCTCACAGGGAGAGGAAAGCCGGAAAGGCCAAGAGGGCGGCAGAGCGAGACCAGGGTGGGAGGGACAGAGGATGGGGGCTGGAAGTGCTCAGGGAGCAGGGGAGAGCGGAGCCCCAGGGGTCCTGGACCCCTCACCGCGGGGTCCCCCACCTCTGTCGCATTTGCTCTGTCCTGGTCCCCCACGTGTAGCTGGAGAGGACAGGTCAGCCTGGAGAAGGCTGCAGGGGGGAGCGTGGGGGGTGAACAGAGCAGGAGGCCAGCGGAGAAACTGGGGTGCTCACTGCTCATCAGCCTGCAGGGCTGGGGGTTGCTGGGGGGGGCTGTCCCTACGCTCTGCGCTCCCATCTGCCCAGGGCCCTACATCCCGCCAAAGGGTCACCCTGGCAACCAGCTTCACAAGGCCAAGTCTTTTCAGTGGAAGTTTCCAAGGATTCAAACCCGACTTGGACGGGACCTGGCTGGGAGCAGGGGAGAGGCCCAGGCGCACAGGCGGCGGGCTGGGGTGCTGGACCCAGAGCAGCCCCGCTGCACACCTGGGGCATGTGTCCTAGGTGGATTTGTGGCATTTGCTGAATTTCTGGAATTACTAGAGCTCTGCGGCGCCCAGTCTTTGTTGAGGAGTGAAATGCGTGAATTTGAGCATTATTCTCACACAATTTGAATAGACCGTCAGTCACACTCCCAGACACAGCTGCAGACTGCACCCAAAACTCCTTAAAAAATTAATTCCTTTCACCCAACTAGCGGTAGTTCCTGGAGGGAGTGTGTCCACGTCCTCACAACAACAATAACAAAGGTACCGCGGGTCGAAAACAAACCTGGAGAGAAAGAAAAGTAGGCACCAAGGGATCAACAGCCAGGAGTAAAGAGGAGGCGGGACCCTCCATCGGCTTTCTGCCTGGTGGGGCCTGTTCAGCGCCGGAAGAAAGTGCGGCAAATTCCTCCCAGGCCCAGAAGGAGCCGCCGCACCGGCCCGCAGAGCTGCAAGGGGCAACGGAAACAGCCCAGCCTGGCAGGGAAGGCCGTTGTCACGTGGCAATGACCATCATATAGTATTTCACGTAGCTCAGCAGGCCTGAGTGTCACCTGGGCAGCGAGGGCACAGAGTGGGCTGGCAGGGCCTGGCGGGAAACTCCTTTTGCGGATTTAAACTGGAGGCCCACAGGAGAGACAGCTCTCACCCCAGGACGCATCCCTGCTAATCCCCTCCTGTTGTTTTCAAATTAAGTCATTAAAGAATTTATATTGGCCCTTTTCCCTGTTGTTCTGATCAACAGGGGGGAAAAAAAAGAGGAAAGAAAGAAAAACCCTTGGATCATCTGGCTTTGAACACCCTACCC
Organism: Petromus typicus; assembly: GCA_004026965.1. Lineage (NCBI taxonomy): Eukaryota > Metazoa > Chordata > Mammalia > Rodentia > Petromuridae > Petromus > Petromus typicus. The sequence goes on along the minus strand of PVIR01000116.1, from coordinate 202,364 downwards.
GACTGGGAGAAGCTGATAGGAAAGCGCCCAGCTCCAAGTCCACCCCAGGAATGCAAAGACCGCACTGTCCGGCGCTCCCAGCGCACCACACAACTTCTTGTCTGTGGTGCCCAATGCCGGGCCCACATCCCTGTATGTGCAGTGAACCAAGGTCCCAGTGCCTGGCACCCACACAGATGGGCACAGCCTCCTGGCTGTGTCCCACCCACCAAGGGTGGTGCTGAGGCCAGAATCAGAAGAGCACCTTTCATTTCTTCTGCAGAGTAAATGTGGTCTGGCCTGGAGGCCCAGCTCAGGAACAGACTGAGCCAGCATTCCCACGGCACCTCCAGAGGGGACTGTGCCAGGCAGGCTTTCCCAGGTCGGCCCTGCTGCCCTCTCTGCCACCCACACAGCACGTTTAGAAACAACTCTTACAAAGGATTAAATCCCTAAAAGAAAAAGAAAGGAGGGGATTTTTATTAACTTGTTAGAAAGCAGTGGACATCGCTCCTAGTTTTTTGCAGTCACTTTAACAGATGAGTGGTTTAAGCAAATTATCAAAATGACTCCAAAAAAATGACATATGTCAATTGTCAGATTAGCAACGATACTTAAAGCTATTCTCCAAGGCAGCTGAACTCAGCTCTCATACACGGGCGGCTCTGGGCTACTTCTGAAAGGGCAGCACAGGCTCACTCCAGACAAGAAAAGCCGCTGAAATTAACATTTCCCGTCCGGATGTAGAGGATTTTTTTTTTTTCCAAAAAACAGAATTTCATCTTAACGTTATGGTTGATTTCAAAATGTACTTGCTACAGTATAACTTTCAAATGCAATATTTAATGCTGTCAGATTATTTGAAGACAAAGTTTTACAGGAAACTTTAAATTCCAGGGGGGGAAAAACCGCAATGTACCAATAAACATCTAGAAAAAATATAATTAAAAAATTTAAAGCATCAAACAACCTCAAGATCCTGTCAGGAATAATAAACACTGCATCTTGCATCCACATCGGTTAGCAACTTGCACCCCTTCAGCGCGTGTGGGAGGCGGGCGGCAGGCCGGAGCATCCCCAGGCTTCTGGCTTTCCCAGGGAGGGGCCAGGCGGGGCCGCACCGCGGCTCCCGGCCGAGTTTTGGTTCAGGGACCGTTTTCCGGGAACTTCATCCAACTACACCCTGCTAGCAATCCTAACTGCAGGGAAAGTGGGGACACTGCGCCCTCATCGCGGTCTTTGTCCCCGACAGGGGCCTGGCTGGCACCCCCTTCCTCCTCACCTCCTGAGCCCAGCTCAGAGCCGGCGCCAGAAAACGCGCCTTGTGCCGAGCAGTTAAAGAGCTAGACCAGAAGACACTTCTGCGATTATTTCTCTTTCCATATGAACACTTCAACTCTACACAATAATCTATTCATTGTAACTGTCTTCCTTCCATGAGATAAAGCCTGTGAAAATCTGGCCCTCCTCTCTGGGGGTCCCTAACTCTCCGTTCCTGCTGACAATCTCTTTCTCCTTCAACGGATTGTTAGTGGCATTTTAAACTCATAAAACATGCATACAAAATTAGCACGTTTCAATTTTGTGGAGGGAAATTAATTTTCTCTCTTAAATTTGTTGACCCAAAACTCATTGCATTTTAAGGGGAGAATCTGTTCGGTTTCTAGAAGAAAGGCTTTAGGAAAACTATGTACATAATCTGACTCCTCCTCCCCGCACCGCCACGTCTAAAATAAAAATTTCACAATGCATTTACAAGAAATAATACAAAACCAAAAGAAGGAAATGCCTGATACACGAAGTTTTACAAAATTCAGAATGTAACTCTGCCATCTTAAGGGGGTAGGGGTGTCCTTTTTGTATAAATTAACAAACCAACCCAAAAGAGTGATACCGACTACAAAAAAACATGTAAATGTTTGGATCTGCCTTACTACGTTCGTAACAAGTGAGCAGAGCGCGCAGCCAGTCGCTCGGCCTCGGGCAGTCAAGCGTGGGAGCGGTACGGGGAAGAAGAGCGCGCCCGGCCAGGATACAAAAGTTGGCGTCGCCGCTTACTTATTTTCGTCTTTGTCCCCTCAAACAGAGAACAGCCTCCTGCCTCGTCCATGGAAGATAAATACTGTACAAAAAGTCTCGAGAAAACCCCGAAGTCGAGTCTCAAAGGCAGGACTCGCGCCGGCAGGGCGGGCGGGCGCTCGCTCGCCGACTCCATTGTCTGCGCGCTCGCGGGGCGTAGAAGCCAGGTCTGCACCGAGCCAGGCCGCGCCGCCCAGGCAGCCGCAGGCCGCGCGCCCGGCGGCGCTAGATGTGCGTCAGGGGCACTGTTCCGTTGACGCCCGCACCCGCGCCCTGATAGTGCTGCGGCAGCGAGTGAAGCCTGCTCTGCGCCGCGGCGGCGGCCGGGTCGCCACCCTCGCCACCGGGCAAGTACATGCTGATCATCTCGCGTAGGTCCCCGGGGCATGGCGCACGCGAGTGCGCCGCAGCCGGTGGGCTGCCGCTGGGCTCCGACTTGACCAGCGAGCCGAGCGCGCCCAGCGCCCCCGACGACGCGGCTGCCGCGGCCGCTGCGGCCGCTACGGCGGAGTTCTGGTGCGCGCCTCCCGCGGCGGCGGCGGCAGCAGCGTAGGGCAGCCCGGCGTAGCCCGAGGGCGACGCGCCCATGTAGCCCTGCGAATTGGAGATGGGGCTGTACTGCAGCGCACCCATGTCGTAGCGGTGCATGGGCTGCGGGTTGTGCGGGTGCGCGTGCGGGTGGTGCGGGTGTGGATGCGCGGGGTGCGCGTGCGGGTGCGCGCCGCCCGCCCCCGGGTGCTGCCCGTAGGCCAGCTGCGCCTCCTGCATCATGGCCGCAGCCGCCGCCGCCGCCACAGAGCCCGGGTAGGCGCCGTTGGCCCAGCCGTTGACGTGCGCATAGCCGCCGCCCGCCGCGCCGCCCGGGCTTTCCAGGCGCTGGCCCACCGCCGCCGCGCCCACGCCGACGCCCATGGCCACGGCCGCGCCGCCGCTGCCCGCGCCGGCTGCCAGCAGCCCGCCGGCCAGCGAGTACTTGTCCTTCTTGAGCAGCGTCTTGGTCTTGCGGCGCGGCCGATACTTGTAGTCCGGGTGCTCCTTCATGTGCAGCGCGCGCAGCCGCTTGGCCTCGTCGATGAATGGCCGCTTCTCGGCCTCGGACATGACCTTCCACTCGGCGCCTAGGCGCTTGCTGATCTCCGAGTTGTGCATCTTGGGGTTCTCCTGGGCCATCTTGCGCCGCTGCCCGCGCGACCACACCATGAAGGCGTTCATGGGCCGCTTGACTCGGTCCTGGTTGGCCTTCGCGCCCCCGGCGCCGCCCCCGCCGCCCCCGCCGCCGCCGCCAGCCCCGGCCGGGCCCGAGAGGTTCGTTGGGGCCGGGGCGCCGCCGGGCGAGTGCAGGTCGGTCTCCATCATCATGCTGTACATCGGGGCGGTTAGCGTTCACCGGCGCCGGGCGCGGAGGCCCTGGCGCATAGACGGCCGGGTGGAGAAGGCTGGGGTTGCGAGGAGAATGGGGGTGGGGGCGGGAGCCACGACAGAAAGAGGCCAAAGCACACGCACTCAGTGCCCGTCAGGCTCTCGGGTGGAAAGTTTCTCCCTGTGCGCGAACCACTTGCCACAGAGGCCGCCGGTCGGGGTCGCCCTCGCCGCCGCCGCCGCCGCCGCCGCCGCAGCCCGGCACCCTGGGGGAGCTGTGCAAACAGGTGCTGTCGTGGCGAAGTTGAGGCTCCACTTTCTCGGCTGGGAGTGTAGCGCTGGGCCCGGCCCGGGGCTCGCTGTCCCCTCCTCGCCGCCTCCTCGGTCTCTGGCGCACGGCCCTCCGCGGCCTCCAACTCCGGGCCGCAACTTCTAGCGGTGAGGCGCGCCGCGTGCTCTGGGCATGTGCGGGTCCCAGGTGCCCGGGGGGGAAGTGAGGGGGCCCCGAGGGGTCGACCGAGGGCCCGCCGGGAGGGGGTCAGGGGCAGCGCGGGATGTGCTGCCACGCAGGGAGCGCCGGAGAGCCGGGCCGCCGTGCCCGGGATGGGATGCCCGCTGCCTGCCCGGTGCCGTGCGCTCGGAGCGGAGGCGCACGCGGGGCCGGCGGCGCGCGGGGCCCAGCAGCCATACGCCGGGCCCGGGCTGCCATTAAATGAGCGCGCCGCGGCCAATGGGAGCCGGCGGCGGCGGTGATTTGCATGGCGCGCTGGCGAGTGACGTGGGGAGGGAGTAGATGCCCCGGGCGCGGGTGGCGGAGCGAGGAGGAGGAGGAGGAGTAGGAGGAGGAAAAGAGGAAGGAGGTGGGGGAGCGAGGGCAGGAAGGAGGGAGGCCCGGGGGGGGGCGGGTCACAGCCACCGGCTCCCGAGCGCGCGCGGCAGCGGCGCGAACCCGGAGCCTTCCGCCTCCGCCCCCGCCTCTCCCTCCTCCCTCCCGCGGGCTCCGAATGATTAACGATTGGGTTTAAAAGCGAGACGAAGAAAGGATCATGGGAGGGGGTGCGGGAGGAATATCCCGGGCTAGGTTTCATTGCGCTGCACTGGAGACCCAGCGCCTTGCTGCCCGCCAGCGAACTCCACGCCAGCAGGGAAGGGAAAAGTTGGAACCCGGGTCGGCACCTCAGCTCCTTGCAGATGCGGAGGGAGCGGAGCTGGAAGCCGTCTGGAACTCCCGGTTCTTCGCCTTCTAGCGGCGATTCCCGTCGGCTCAGTGCAGCCTTCCAGCGGCGGTTTCGAGCGCTCCAGCGCTGCTCTCGCGGAGCAGGCCTCGCAGTCCCAGCCTCAAAACCCCAGCGACGGGGAGGGGCGCGTGTGGTACTTGGGTAGGCCCTGAGCTCTTGGATGGTTGGGGCTGGGGTCTTAATGCGCCTGGGGGTTATATCGTTAGAGAGGTTTCCAAGTTTAGTGTGCTCGTCTTGAATTTCTGGGAAGGTCACAAGCAAGATTCATCTGGAATTTAGATATTCCAAGCGTTGAAAAAGTTTGTTGGAACCGAAAAAGAATGATCTAGTCCAAGTCTTTCTAGAGCGAATCTTCCACGAGCTGCCTAAGAACTTCGACAGCTTCTTGAATGGTGCCAGGCCCACCCAAAACGCCACGAGAGCAGGGGTTCTTGACCAGGCCAAGGGGTGGTTTTCCTATGTTAGGCAAAAGAACGGCCGGGCTCATTCATGATGAAGGCGCCCACCTTTGCTTGTAATTCTTTCATTTCTAAGCGTCTGCGGTGGCGAGACATACAAGAAATTTCCCAGCCCAGCCTCACTCGCTGCTAGGCTCAGGTCGGCTTTTCCTTCAGAGAGGTCAAGTGGCCCAAAGTCTGCCTTTTAAGCAGACCTATCGAGGTTGATTGTCTCCCCAGCAGGGTTTCTGCCAGCGCCCTGCGATGAGGGCCCTGGAGCTGACTGCGGTCGATACCGCAGGGATGGACCCTCTTATGCCGGAACTGCGCCTGTGCCAGAGAAGCGAAGGGTAACAGTGGTCACAAGGGTGTTGGAGTATGTTGAGCAGCGAACACGTGACATTTCTCTTTTTCTATTAAAAATCCAAGGTTGTGAAGTTCCTGACCCTGTTGCTTGTCCAAGGTACAGGAATAACGTTTTCTTCCTTCTCAATTACTATGATTATTACTGCATTTTTTAAAAATACAAGGTTGCTACAATCTGCAGTGCACACAGCACATTGATTTTTCTGCAGATTAAACTGCTTTCATCTCGAGTCTTTCAGCATTTCATAGTAAACTCATCCAACGATATATAATTATATTAGAAAGGAAACATCACTTCATATTTAGTTTTTGCTAAATATCCAGGCTATAAACTGCATTTTCAACCACCTTCTTATTTTGGCAATCAGGTTTGTTAAATCTTTTTATTTGTTTCATGCGCTACCTACAAATATCAGTTACATTGTGAATGAACAAAAAAAGGGACAGGAATATTGTTTAAGACTGCTATAGACCCACTTTCCCTGGGCTAATTTAGCAGACGATGGGTGTGCAGTGAGATCCAGTATGTTAGGAAGTCAGCAAGACTGAAATAAAGGAAATGGTTTACAAATTATAAACTATATTATCCACTTAGCAATTGAAAGATTTCTTTCCTCTGCTTTTCAATTTAGATTTTAAACTAAATAGCAGAAGACCCCCTGAAAATGCTTTGTATGAATCAGGCTGGGCACATTATTTTCCATATCAATGGAGCAATTTATTGTATAAACACTCAGCACTCCAGTGTGCTTTGCAGGAATGCTTTATGCTTTGGGGAACTTGGATAGCTGACTTTGAAATGGTCTCATTTCTTTCCACCATAGCTCTGAAAATTGTTTCCAAATATGACGTTACCCTTGCTTTCCAGAGAGTCTAGATGGGAGGTCAGTGGCTTTGCATTGGATGTGACTGTGTTAGCTGCTTGCCACCCAGGGGCCCTCCGTGGGCCCTTTCCAGGGCCAAGCTGGCCGGGCCTGAGCGGGTGCTCGCCCTGTGGATGCCCACCTGCCTGAGTCAGAAAACCAGAGCTGCTGCAGGTGGAACTTGTTGCCAAGTGACATATGATTGGCAGCTGCAGCTGGTGCCAGCGGGGCAGTGGTGAGGCGCTGTGTGCCAGACCTCCCAGTGCCTTCTACCCTGGCACAGGGACTGAGGGGCAGCCTATTAACTGTGCCAGGAATGGCTTCCTTCCGGGAGCCTATTTCTTGCTTCTCCTCCCCACCACCCTGCAAGTGACTTCAAAAAGAGAGAAGAAGGTCCAAGGCCAGTTTGATAAGCACTGTCTGCCTCTTACCCCCACCAGGTGGGCAGGGCCACCTTCCAGCCAGTACCTCCCTGAAGCCAGATTCCTGACTTGTAAACCGACTATACCGTTTTTTCAAGTTATGTCAGAGGAAGTCCCCGAGGCAAGTGAGTACTTCACTGTGAAAGACCAGATCTGCTCACTGCAGGGCACCAGATGCCAAGAGAAGACTCACTTAGAAATGGAGATGAAGATGCTTGCTACTTTTTACTAAACTGCGGTCATAATCCTCAAAGGAAATTCAGACTGATCCACCACTGGAAGGGAGTAGGAGCACGCAGGTGCACATGTATGTGGGTTGCTCACCTGTGCACGTATGCATAGCGAGGGAGGTGTTCAAGCAGTTCCACAAGAGCCCTCGACTTTCAAGTCAATTGAGCCCTGGACTTCAGCGCGACTAGCTCAAACTGCTCCTCTGGGATAAATAACCCTCAGCCTTTTCTTTCCTTCAGCAGTGGAAGAAAGTCAGGGACAGGCCGGGCAGCGCCGCGGGGCCCTGCGGACAGAATTCCTGCTCCCTAGCTACCTTTACATGAAAGCCAGTGTTCAGGTGTCTAAAGATGGATTTTCTGTGTTCCCCATCTGCCTCTTTTCCAAGCAAGGAGCGTGATGGACAGGACGCGGTCCCGGGCAATAAAATGACCCTGTGGTAGCTCAGAGAGCTATCCTACATCTCTCCAAGGGTCACGCTCAGATGCTCCAGCCTGTCGTCGTTGGGGAACGAGGCCACGTGCAGACGCCTTGCGAGATCTCCCGGGGCACAGCCTTCAGGGGTCTGGAGAGGCTCCCACAGGGCTGAGACCACAGTTCGAGGGAGGCACTTCCCACGGGGGCTGCCAGGTATCAGGCGGGACTTTCAAAGAAAAGCAGCAGTCTTTCCGGAGGAGGTGGCGTGGCGGTAAAGCGCAGAGAGGGAGACGAGAAAGCACAGTTCACCTTGGAAGTGGCCTTTGTGGTCATCTTGGCCAACCGGAGGCACAGCCGGCGAGAGCGAGGGCGGCGCGCGTTGCGGGGAGCCGCAGGGGCGGGCGAGCTGTGGGGCCGGGAGGGGCGGCCGGCGCTCTCGCAGACGGAGGGGAGCTGCCCGGCCTGCGGCAGCGCGCCGAGTGTGCCCTGGCCCGGCTGCGGCGCGGGCCGCGATCGCCGTCTGCTGGCCGCCGCGGCCCTCGCGGAACCATTGCGCCCCGCGCTGTCCTCGGGCCGCCGCGGCGCCCAGGCCCAGCTCCGGAGTGGCGCGGTCGGCGTCTGAGCCCGGAACGCCGGGGCGACGCTTCTGGGAGGGGGGCCGTCGTTTTTCTCACTCCACGCGCCAGTCCTGAGCAACTCGGCTCTGCTCTATCCCCAGAGGGCTAGAGTAGCTCACTTTTATCTTGTTTTTCTCGTGTTGGTTTTTGTTCAAAGGCAAAGAAAGAAAACCAGCCAAGGTGAAGGGGAGTGTGCAGGCGGTGAAGGAAGAGAGAACCACTAGCAGGGCAGAACCAGGAACCTATCTTCCCAGCCGCTCTACCTAAAAGCACGGGACGCCCCACCGCCAGCGCCGCGTTGGGAAAGCGGGCGGGAAGTCCTTCCCTCCAACAGCGAGGCTGCCTCGGCCCTGGAGCGGCTGCGGCCTCGGAGGCGGGCGCACGGCCGCGCCTGCGTGCGCGCCTCCCGGCCCTGGCTGCAAGCGCTCGCTCGGAGAATCTGGGAGCTTCGAGTAGGGGCTCACCCCGTGAGCAGTACTCACACATATAATTCAGATTTCACAGCTGACCTGCTCTGAAAACCTCAATCAGCTTCTAATTGAAGGGAAAACAAAATATTGCTTCCCTACAGCAGAGCTAACGATTTAATCATTATATCAGACATTATAGCTTTTAATTAGGCTAATGCTGATACTGTATGGAAAGAGATAATTCAACACAGTTCTTGATGAATTCTGTAATTGGGTTAACGGCGGAGCAGTCGGGGGAGAGACGTCAATATTCAAGCTGCGTCTGTAGCCACCAGGTTTATGAATGAGCGAGAAGACAAGGAGGAGAGGCCGGAACCCCAGGGGCTCACGAGAGGGCGGCTGTGGCCACGGGAGCCAGGCCGCTCACGGGAGCCAGGCCGCCGGCTCTGTCCGCCTAGTGCCGGCTCCTCTTGCCTCGGCCTGTCCGGCCGGCCCGCGTGAGAAACTTGCGGAGAAGAATCTCGGGGAACCCTCTGACCCCGCACTGCTCGGTCTGGGGCGCACCTTCCTCACCCTGGCCTGAAAGGACGAGGCTCGCCCGGGCATCCATGGCGTCTGAGGACCCCTGCGCCGCTCAGCTCCGGCCTCGCCTGGTGCCAGCCGGGCGGCGCTGTGCCCTGGCCAGGAGGGCCTTAGCCTCCCTGGGCTTTTGGCGCGGTAGGTGCACCGCGCACCAGGTGTGTGTGGGCATCGCAGACTGCCTACGCCCTTGCGCCAGGGCATGGGTGAGGAAGGGCGGCTGAGTGGAGCCCGCGCTGCTGCCCAGCCGCTAGGCACCTTCGGTCTTGGCTGCGCCTGTCTCAGCCCGGGCTGCAGATACCTGAAGGGAAGGGAGAAGAGATTCGGCTGCGCCCGCGGGGTGGGACATACACAAGTCTCGGGGACCCTGCTGTCGCTCCCCCGCCTGCCTTCTGGCAGTGCCCGGGCTGAGGCGGCCGGACTTCAGCATGGCCCACCAGCTACACCCAAACCTCCTCCTCGAGCCCACTAGCTGCAGCGCGGGAGAGCGCCCAGTGCGTGTCTCCCTCCTGGACTTAGGGCCCACAAAAGTTGCGCTAAACTCCATGAGTCCGAAGCTAATCCTGCCAGAGGTCCAGGTTCCAAAGCCTTGGATTTGGAGGAGAATTTGGCTGGCTCTTTAGAACAGGCAGCCACCTAAGCCTGTTTGAACCGCGAAGACTCCAGCTCATATTTTTATATACTTTTTACATTTCTGCCGCCCTTAAAAATTTCCCTTATTCTTTACATCACTGCAGTATTATCCATCTATACTGGATTGCAATCATCCCTGTCTTGTTTTGTCAGTAATTACTGTAAAATTAAATAAGTCACTGGTGAAGTTTCATTTACACAAAACTCCACATGAAGTTTGAAATTCCTAACGCATGTTGTTCCTCACGGTCAGAAACGTGTGCTCCGTGTGCCCCGTGTGGTCACAGGGAGGGACAGAGGCCTGCTGGGGGGCAGGGCACGAGGGCGCACAGAACCCGCTTTCCTGACAGGGTGCTTCCCAGCCACTCCGGTTAAAATGTGCAGATCCTAAATATTCCAGGAGAGAGGCCCTCCGAGGAAGCAAATGCCAAAACCAGAGTTGGGCAGAGGCGGCAGCCTGGGCCAGGGCAGGGGCGGGTGGCTGTGGCCCGGGTGGACAGCCCACTGGAGAGTCAGTATTTCTGCCCCCAGGAGTCCCGGCCGCTTTGACAGGGCTGTGTGCAGGACGCACCGCCGAGCATGGGTCAGCTCCAGCGTCATGCACGCAGCCGAGTGCCACAGGCCTCTCACCACTTCTCTCATTAGCCCCACACAGCAAAGGCATCGCTCACAAGGAAAACAAGTCATAAGGAATTTCTACATGAAAAGAAATGAAGTGAAATCAGAGGTGCTTTTTCTTACAGGCCATCCCTGTTACTGCAAATTAGATTAGCCACACAGGCTTCAATATAAACATGACACGCAGTTCAGAGTGAGAGCCCGTCCCCTCCAATCTCGCTTTTCATCGGAGCAGCGCACAGAAACCCCATCTGGTCCTTTAATACACTGTTCAGTGAGATTAAAACATCACTCTGACACAATTTCGAGCCTTTCCAGTCATGTGAGCTTGCCTACTTCGGAGAGCAGCAGCGGGGAAAGAGGGCCTGAGCTCTGCAGGCTGCGGGGCGGGAGAGAGAGGCCCCCTTGGCCCACAAGAATGGCACCTCTGGAAAGGGCACAGCCCAGCGGTCCTGTGAAGGAAAATCACATTGCCCTCTGGTGGAGGCCTGGCAGCCACCCAGACACAGAAGCCCCAAGCGTGGGGGCGGAGAAGGCCCACAAGCCCTGGGGACACTAAAGCTTCTGGGAAGGGTTGGCAGCTGGGAAAAGGAATGATGTCTGTTTGGCCTCTGGGCATGAGGGAAGAGATGGGTTTCCCACAAGGCTGTCTGTGGAGGGAGCTGCACCTGCCTTGCCCACGAGGAAGCCTCCTCTGTGTACAGCACCTTTCCCTTCAGAGACCAGGCTTTCCTCCACCTGCAGGATGGCTCTGCCAAGTGGCAGGTCCTAGACAGACAAAGGAGCCCAGCACGTAGCAGTGGAGGGGACTTGGGCTGAGAAGTCAGCACACTGCCTTCACATGTTAGCTGCCTGAAGTGCGCACAGTGCCAGGAGCTCCTGCGCTGGGGTGGGGGCTGGCTGCAGCTGGCCACAACTCGAGGGCGGATGAGTCCTCTGCCATCATCACATAGGTGGCCTGACCCCTGGAGCCTCCTCCCTCAGTCTGGCACAGCTAATTGAGCTGCCCATCCCTGGGAGAGTGCCTCCCTTCTTTGCTCGCCCAGGCATTTGGTGCCATCTCATCCTGCGACCCCAGTGCTAGGACTGCTGATCCTCATCAGGAGGGTGGGCTCCTGTGTGCACCTGGCCCAGGCAGGTCTATCCAGCCCGTGTTGTCCCTCAGGGGAGCTCCTGGGGACGGCACATGAGGACAGACGTCCTCCTGGTGTAGCCCAGCCTGGACCATTTCCACACCAACCGCCTAGCTGGCCGAGGCCGCTGGCCATCTCTGTCCCTTTCCCGGCTGCTGGCCACATCCACCTGCCAAGCAGGGAAGGGACCTGGGGCTTGGAGACCCAAGACCCAGGGTCGGGGGACAGGGCAGGAGTCCTCTCAGCAACCCCAGCGGGGGAGGAAAAGACTTCCGTTTCATCCCTGGGCATCATCACTGCTCAGCCGTGTGGTGGCTCAAGGGTTCGGAGTCCTCTGCGCCAACCCGGGTGCCACCAGAAGGCTCCTCTCCGCCTTTCAAAAGGGAGCTTCCTGCACGCCAGCGCGCCACTCTGCGGGAAATCAATGCCACAGAGTGGGCTTTTAATGGGTTAATTGACGGACTGCAGGCAGCTATCCCATCCAAACACCTGTTTCCCGCCGCCACAGGGCTGCGCGGGGCCTTGCCCAGGTCAGCGCGGGCCGGGCTGCCCTGCCTCGCCTTCGCCCGCCGCGGGCTTTGCTGAAAATCCGTTTCACTTCGGAAACTTCCTGACCTTTCCTCTCCACTGGCTGCTCCCACCCGGGGAAAGGGGCAGAGAGCGCGGCCAGCAGGCCGGGCGGGGGACTCCCAGCCTCGTGCACCGAGGACCAGGACGAGGACTGTCGCCGTGCCACGGGAAGCGGCAGTACGATTTCGCTGGAGGAGGGAGGACACTGCGACTGGGGGCTCCGCAGCCGGGATCTGGGCGCCCACCTCTCGCTGTAGCTGGAGGCGGCGGCTGAGTCCCGGCGGTTCCTGGCCGGTACCGGGTCCGAAGACGCTCGCAGCGCACCAAGGGCTCTCGGCTCATGGATTTTTTTTTTTCCCCCTGGTAGCAGAATTAATACAGTCAACTCTGTCGGTCAGTCAAAGTTAAATTGATTCTTTGCCCAAAACACCTCTCACGAAATGGCACACGCTTCACATGTTAATTTTTAAAATGTAATTTCAGTCCTTGGATTTAGTTCTTGGCTCAGCTGGGCTCTGTCCGGGCGCGACCGCCGGGCAGGGAGCCGCGCCTCCTCAGATCCCTGGCTCGACCTCCCTCCCCTTCCCCAAACAGGCAACCGGAGAGAAAGAGCCAGGGCCTTTGGGCGGCGGCCAATCCAAAAAGCCTGGGCGCGTGGGAGGAGGGACGCATAAGAAAACGGCAAGTGTCCCGAAGCCCGAGGCGGTCACCTCGAGGCCCACCTGTTCTTCCGGAAACTCGCCGTGGCGACGCGCGCCCTCCCCACCGCCCCCGCCGCGTCCTGGCCCGGCGGCCACCGGACCAGACCCACTTACGGTTCCTGCGCAGGCTCCGCGCGCCCCGGCGCTCCGCCTGCGCTCTCTGCAGGGCCGACTCGCCTGGCCGGGCAGGGTCCCGCCTCGGGCTCCGGCTCAGATTCCGCAGCGCACCGCATCGCACCGCCGCCCGCAGACCCCGGCCCGGCTCCGGCGGCGCCGCCGAGCCACGAGCACGCACACTCACACGCACACTCGCTCACACGCGCGCTCACACGCGCGCTCACCCCGGCCCGCCCGCCCGCCGCTCGCACACGCCACGCACTCCTCGCCCGGCACACTCCCAGACACACGCTGCAGGCCAGAGACAAGAAAATGAAATTTATTATCGATAGAAAAGACTTTAAAGACAATTTCAAGTTATTGTTTCTCTCTGGAAAAAGGGGGACCCCTCTGCACAATGAAACGCCTTTTGTGCGGCCCGGAACAATGCCAAACAAGTATTCTAACACACAGCCACTTTTTGTTCCTCCTCGACAGTGAATAGAAAGGAGCAGTTGGTTCGCGAGCAGCTGGGACGCCGCGAGGGAGGTGGAGCCGAGTCCTCCTCGCGCGCCTCCGCCCGCCGGCCGGGCCCCGAGGTGCGGCCCCGCGAGGCGACCCGGACCCGCCCTCCCGAGACGGACGTGCCGCGCGTCCGGCCGCCGGTTCCGCGGGAGCTGCTCTCGCGTCTCCCGCCGCCCTCCACTCGGCGCGCAGCCCGGTGCCGGGCCGGCCCGCTCCGCCCGCGCGTCCTCGCTCGCCCGCGCGGCGCGGGGACGGGCTCGAGCTTTGTCTCGCCGAGTGGACCCCGGCCATGGGCATCGCGCCAGGCCTCCCCCTGCGGCTGGGGCCGCCTTCTTTTTCCGCCGGTCCCATCTCGCCCCAAGGCCCGACCGGAGGCAGCGATTCGGGACGAAGGCGTTAGACGCGGCGCTCCGCAGGTAAAAAGTCGCTGGGGCGCCGAGTCCTCGCCGCGCGGCCAGGGGAGCCGGGCGGGGTCGCAGCAGCGGTCTAGACATCGAGCCGAGCCTGGGGCGCTGTCGCTCGGTCGGCGGAGAGCCCGGACCAGGCTGACTCCCACCTTCCCCGCCCGGACCAGGCTGACTCCCACCTTCCCCGCCGAGGCTCGCTCCTCAGGGGGCGGAGGGAACCAGTGCTCCGGGGAGGGCCCGTCCCTGTCAGTCTGTCTGCTCCCGACCCAGTTGTGAGAAGAAGTTGGCAACACCTACCCTATTCCATTCCCCTCTGAAGTTCCTCGGAAATGTATGAAAAGCAAGATACTGCATCTGCTTTTTGGAAAACGATGACCCTACGTTTTGCTCTAAGAAATTACAGGCTGACCCCTTCCCACCCAGGGGAAAGATATTTACCAACATTTAAAAACAAAACAAAACAAAAAAAGAATACAGATCCAGCCTCGAGCGTGTCCAGCGCGCAGCTCGCTCGCCAGTACCGGCCGGTTGGGCGCTTAGCCACAGCTCTCCCCGGGACCAACGCAGAGCGATTTTTATTTTTTCCGAGGGCTTGAAGATGCAGTTCGCAGGTCACCCGTCTCTGGCTGCGGTCTCCAGGACCAAGAGCCCACATGACTGCTCCTCAATAGTCCCAGTCTACAGAAACACGATGCCACTTGCAAACTATTTCTTAATCATGGGGTTGGTGTTCGGAAGCCCTAAACAGCCCAGACGCACTGTGAAGACTCACTGTCCCCAAAGGCACCTAACAACCGCTGCCAGGAAAATAAAGCAGGTACGTGTGTGTTTCTTTCCCCGGGTTGATTTTGGGAAGCAGTTTCTTGAGTTTAAGGTGATTCGCGTTAGGTGATGCCAGGGAGAGACAGTCAGTCTGGTCCGCGATATTTTTGAAAACCCAGGTTTGTTCAGGAATTCGGAGGTGGGGACAGACAGAAAAGCCGAGGAATTGGACACATCCCAGCAGGCACCCTGAAAGCTCTCCTCTTTTGTATGGAAAATGGAAACATTTTGGAAGCCAGATTTAAAACTTTGACTTCTATTTTACATGCTAAATCACTGAGAGATTGGGTACAGCACTACACAAAGCTTCCAAACCTGAAAATATTTGAATGGTTTTTGTAAGCCGAGCAGCTGTCAGTCAGCTGGCTTTGACAGGCTGCCACGGTCTTGTCACTTAATAGTGGGTGTTAGGCTAAGTGTGAAAAACTCTGGCAAACAGATGTCAACCCCATATCAATGGGGCTTGGAAGTGGAGTTGTAACCCATATCTAGGTCTAGTGTTTGGGGCCCAAGTGTACTGAGTCCCCAGAGCCAGGAAGGTGAGCACCCTAGGGTCATAGCCTGGTCCAGGGCGCTGCCGAGGTGACCTTGGATTCTGTACAAGTGAGGACCTACCTCCCTTGTCAAGGCCTGGGAAGTGCAGGGGAGCAGCCCAGAGGGCAAGTGGCACTGAACCTCTGCACCCCAACATTCGCCTCTTTTGCCTCCTGGGTCTGGGGTGCAGGTGGCTGGTGCAGCCTGGCTTCCTCCTGGCTCTGCTCCTCTCCTGCCTCTGAGACCCCGGCTGAGTCAGTGGGCAGGTCCAAGGTCCCCAGATGCCTGCAACTCTGCCAGACCCAGTGAGGCTCACAGCTGGCAGAGTCCCGGGCCTTTGTACTTCCTCCAGGACGGGGTTGCCTGGGCGTGGCTGGGTGAGGCAGCCACACAGCCTGCTTCCTTTTGGCACGGAGGTCCAGTCACCCTGGAAATATCCTCCCACATTCTCACCCAAGATGCCCAGTGTGTTCACCAAGCGCCAGCTGTACACGCCACACCCAGTTTTGGGTGGCACCGGGCCATGGAGACTTTCTAACACAGACTGCACTGGTCTTGCTACTTAACCAGTTCCCCCTTTCCTGTGACTTCACTTTTAGAACTGAAATGTGGAATGGAAGGTCAGAGAAAAGAAATTTGGGGGGGACTGCCAACTGTGAAAAGGGCGAATGTCTCCTTAGAAGATTAAAAACCCTCAGGGCTTTCCCGTACGGAAAGCAACGCCGTGGCACCACACTGTCCATCGGCATCGCCCTGCAGTAAGCAGAGGCTGGGGTCTGCTAAGTGTCCAGCCGCCGGTCACAGTGCCTCACACAGCCCGAGGCCAGCCTGTGCCGTGGACGCCCTCAAGGAGCAGAGGCTGCTTAGGCGGGGGAGGCTGTGTGGCTTACAGCGGCCACACTTTGGGCATCAGTCTCAGTCATGTTTTAACGGAGAAGCTGATGTGCTGGGTTTTTGAAGCAGTTCGTTCCCACTGGTCCACGGAGTTTACTCACTCTGAACGTCTTCTCACCTCCCGACTGAAGTCCTCTCTTCTCTCATGTGAAGAGGGCTTCTCCCGAAGTGCAGATGCTGTCAGGGAGGCAGGGGTTGAAGAGGGACAGCTGTCAGCTCCAGGAGCACTGTGCTCTGTGCAGCAGCACAGAGGACACAGAGCCAGGCCTCCAGCTGCACTGCCGGGTCACAAAGGACTCACGCCTCTGGAGGGAGGGCTGTGTGAGGAAGGACGGGCTGCAGGGTAGGCCAAGGGGCACAGGAGGAGCAAGCCCCTGCGCTCGCAGCTCCAGCTCATAGGGCGGGGAGCTCGAAGCCTGCAGGTTCAGCAGGGAATGGAGGGCACCATTCCCACAGAGAACAGCCCCAAACCATCCTTCACAGCAGGGACTTAAAACCCAGCTAGTGCCACCCGACCTTCTGGCCCACCAAGTACTGCTCTCGGCTCAGGACTGGTTCGTGTCCGCCCCTGAAAGCACCCCCCAGTTTAGCTCTAGCTGCCTGTTCCCTAGCAGAGGTAGAGTTTGCTCCTGGTCACGGTTCTTAAAGCCACCCGAGGTTCCAGGGTACCCCTGGACAAGCTGTGAAGTAATGAACGCCGCTGGCTTGCTGGCTTCTGTCTTCATGTCTAGGTGGACTCAGCTCCCCTCTTTCTCTCTGCTTCATCCTCCCCATCGGTGGGCCGCTCAGAAGCCTGGTGCGGTGAGGACCGAGGTGAAAGACTGAGCAAACGTGAAATCGCTGTGTCAGGATCATCCCGGAGTCGGAGCCGAGCAGGGCCGGGGGTTCTGGGACTCCGGCTCTCAAGTGTAGAAACACCATCTCGGCAGGAAGACCTTGAACATCTGTCTCTCTCACATGTATGTATGCACATACCAGCAAACTCTTATGATAGTATCTTACGATATAACAATATATCTAGTGCAATAGTGTCTTATAATATCCAACCTAAAAGGGCCTCCTCAGTCAGCGCATGATCAAAACAGATTTCACGGAAAAGTTAAAATGACTTTGGAAAGCTCCTGGTACTTAATGCCTGGCCCCTGGTTGATGGCAACAGAGAGTTTCAGCAGGCTGTTGGCTGTCCTGGGCAGGCTTGGCACAGTGCCGAGCACCCCGGCAGGAGATCTGGCCCGAACTCTGTGGCCTTGGGCTGTGCTTCTCCCCTCCAGCTTGCAGACTGCTAGCTAGCCCATGGCGGGATGACAGTGACAACCAAGCCGAGGGGACTCTGTGACTGCCACGTGGGTCACGAGACAGAAGCCTGGAGTGTCAGCCAGAGCTCCCACCCTCCTCCTGCGTCTGCTCTGCAGGCCCTTCGCCTGATGCCAGCATGAGCAGAGGAGACAGCAGGGTCTAGGCCCCGGGACCTTCACCCCCTGTGCACAAGGGAGGCTTTTCTGTGCCTCAGACCTCTCCACAGCTAAGCACTGCGCCGTGCTGTGGTGTTCACATCAGTGCTGCTGTGGAGACAGTGGTCGAATCTTGCACTTCTCATGGCTCACACCGATAAAGCTTCTTCCTTCACTTGAACTCATGCGTGCCTGGACTTCACATTCCTTACTTCACAGGCCACAGAGGTAACCATTACCCTCGTGGTCAGTAGGTTTGTGTCAGACTGTCATCTGTCCGTCCACGCCTAATACCAAACTCCCACTAGGGCGCAGGGATCCTTTTGGATCTTGAGGATGTGACCATGGGTGGGAAGCAGGGTCGCTCTTTGTCCTCGGAATGTGGCGAGATTTGTGGGAGGGATTTGGTGAGACCCCGGGCCGCCTGATGGACAGTTCCTCTCCCTCCGCCAGTGTGCTTCCCCCTCATCTGGGATCTACTTCTTAAATCTGTTTTGTTTGGTTTGGGTCATGCCTGTTCTTCCTCTTCTTTCCTCTGAGGTCTGCGATCATGTGGTCAAAGCGAAGATTCCATGGAGAAGGCACGCTGGGGAAAGCCTCTAACAACTCAGCCCGAATCCCGTGGCTCTGTGACTTGCGCTGGCTGAGTTCAGTGCAGGTGCGTGTCTGGCTGTCACGCTGGGCGGCCACCCCCCCTTGGGGTGAGCTTGGTTCTCCACCCTCAGAAGTAAAGGAGCAGAGCTCACTGCTGTCCGGCCTCCTGGGCCAAGTGCTGTGGCCTGAGTGGTCGCGCTCCAGAGCTCGAGGGCTCAGTTCCTGGATCTGTGAAGTGTGCGTGGAAATGCGCCAGGCTCACGGGCACGAGCATGCCGACGGGCCTGGGGCTTCCACACAGGTCAGACACGGTGCACGGAGGTGGCGGGAGCCGACGCCCCAGCGACCAGGGCTTCCTGCTCTGGGAATCCTACAGCTCGGGCTGAGCACTGGATATTCGGAACCCAAAGAGTGATTTCATAAAGAAAAAAAGTGTAGTTTATACCAAAATGGAATAAACCCCCTTTTGAGTAACAACAATCTGCATAAATGCTTTAAGAAAGCCTATAATTATGATAAAAATGTTGCTCAAAGTTAAAATTATGAAGCAATCAAGATTTATAAACAGTCTCTCATCGACTTTTAATCATTCTTTTTTATATACAAACTGTACACAATATATGGCTGCATTACATCATACTATACATTTTATTTTCAGTAATTTAGATGAGTAAAATGCATGTGAGGTGACACAGAGATGAGGGTATCTGTGCACGCGGTGACAGGCATGTCGCTGCTCAAAGCCCACGCGCGCGCAGACACACACACACACACACACACACACACACACACACACATGCTGAGACAGTTTGTGTCATTCTGGTTTCTTATGCAGGCATGATGCCTGCCTTTCCTGTATCAGAATTTTCTTAAAACTAATTAGCCTAGGTCCTTTTGCGTAGTTTGAAAAGGTGTGACATGCACCTGAATATTGTCTTCTGCCAGAAGAAAATATCTTAGTCACCGGATAAGTGAGGTAAAAAATGACCAGAATGGCCAATGTTTATCTATATTGCCTATTTTGAGTGGCTAGAAATATGCCACTGGTAACCACATGAAGGGCTGACCGAAAACTCAGGTGTGTGCGTGGTTTCTTCTAGCCGTGCTGGAGATCAGCTCCAGGGTCCCTGCCACACCCGCAGCCCAGCCCACGCTTCCTGCTCAGCATGAAGATGCTGCTGATTTCAGGAATGGCATACAAGTAGTACCTTCAACTAAAAGTACTTTACTAGGCCATCCTTACCCCCCTTGATAACTCCTTCATACGGATGGCACACTGGTGTCAGGGTCCTGCGGACTCCAGTCCACCCTGACTTCTAGTTTCTCCATGTAAAACAAGAATGCTAGCGGTGCGTGCGCCCTGGAGCCCCCCTCCAGCGGGACCCCGCTCTGCCCACGGGGCTCCAGTTGGCCTCTTCCCCTCGGGTCCTGGGTATTTCCACTCCTGCCATTGCCTGTGTTCTGCTGCTACCACCTCTCCTGTCTCCTTCCTGCTGCAGCCCAACCCAGGACTCCCTGCTCTCTGCATTTAACATGTACTACTACGATTAACATCAGCTACTATTTCAGCTCTAGGTCATTTCCGTAGTTGATTATTTGTTTAGAATCTGTTTCCTTCCAGAGGCCATAAGCCCATGGGGCTCACGGCCTGTGTCCATGTGAGCAATGGCAGTATCTTCCGTGCTGGAGAAGCTGGAGTGGCCTCTGGTTACAGACGCAGGAACAGCTCACACCTGAGACTGGGTGGCTGTTCCGGCCACGCACGGTGGACATCACAGTGAGCCTGTGCCCCAGAGAGGACACCAGTGTCCCTCGGAGCTCACAGAACCTGGAGTGCCAGGTTCCCAAGGCTGTAGAATGTGCAGTGGAGGCCAGGAGAGGACCCTGCAGCCCAAGGGCTCCTGGAGTCTGGGTGAGGACAGGGCTGTCCATGTCTCAGGCAGGACAAGCTGGCTTATCGGAAAGCAGCTGGCAGGACGGGGCTGGAGGCCGAGCAGGGGCTGGCACGTGGCCCGGCCCAGTGCATTGCAGCAGTTGAGAAAGACAGCATGTCAGTGCTCACAGCGTCCTGCAGAGAACCTGGGAAGGCAGCTCTGGTGTGGGATCGTGTTTTAGTGGGTCCCAGCCTCCGAGACCTACCACCAGCCCGCTTGGACCCAGCACCATCCAGCGGGGTGGAATGGCTTCTCTGCAGCACCAGCCACACTCTGCAGGCCGCTGCAACTGAGCTGTCTGCTCTCACAGTAGCCAGCGCTGAGTGGAGGAAGTTCACGGAGCCCAGAGTCTTCACAGCACACCACAAAGTACTGAGGAACAGAAATGACCCACAGTCAGAAGAGAGAGCTGTCCATGCAAGCCCACCAGGAGACGGCCTGATGTTCACTAGCAAAGATTTTAAAGCATCTTCTATCACATGTTCAAAGAATTGAAGGAGATTATAGTCAGCGAGTGAACAGATGGGAATCCGAGCAAAGAGAGGGGAAAGAAATGCGACTTGCTGGAGTCACTGTCAAGCGCAGTAAGAAGCTGCTGGGCAGAGTCACCAGCAGGCGGCCCAGGCAAGGGGAGGGGCCCCATCAAAAGAGGTCCAATCTGAAGAGGACAAGCGGACGGTGCTGAGGGACCCAGGAGCGCTATCACACCCCAAGGCTATCTGTCACAGGAAGCCCATGAGAATACGTGATAGGAGACAGAAGTTGTTGGGTTTTGTTTTGTTTTGTTTTTAGAAAATAATGGCCAGATGCTTGTCTGATTTGATGAAAAATGACTTATAGATCCGAAAACTTAATGAAAGTCTAAGCAAGGGCACATAAAATACAAAGAGTAATACTTAGGCCTGGGGATTTATCCCAGGGGTTCTGGTACCTGTCTTGCAAGTGCAAGGACCTGAGTTTGATTTCTGGTAACCACATACAACAATGCCAGGCATAGTGACTCACGCCCAGCAGCAATCAGTGCCTCATACCACAGTGCCGGGCGTGGTGGCTCACGCCTGTCATCCCAGCACTCGGGAGGCAGAGGCAGGAGGATGGCTGTGAGTTCAAGGCTTGCCTGGGCTGCACAGTGAGCTCAGGGCCAGCCTGAACTACAATGTGAGACCCTGTCTCATCCCCTCCAAAAGAATAATACTTAGGTAATTGTTTAAAAATTTCATAAAATAAATTAGCCAGAGGGAAAAAGTACACGTGCAAAGGTCTTAGCTGGACCCTCTTGAAACATAGGGGACCCTCTGAAATCAAAGAAGGGCTAAGTCGGGGTGTAGGAAGCAAAGCTGCCAGCAGTTCTGTAGGAGACAGAGCACCCTTCCGGAGAGGCAGGAGACGGGGGAGGCCAGACGCCAGCAGCTGCCGCCACGACTCCAGAAAGGCTGAAGGTTGCCACTCAGCAGGCAAGGACCCCAAGAGCAGCCCAGAGTCTCCAAAAGAGTGGAGAGCAACTGGCCAGGAACGAGCCCGGGTGCTCCTTCCTCCCACAGCTTACCTCAGAGAGAACTACTGGTTCACCGGGAAAATCTTTGCCATTAGTGTCAGCTCCACTGGGCACAGCCCAGGAGGCCCTTGGCCTCTCGAAGTTTAGCTTTGGAGAGCTTATTGCAGAGCAGAAATGGGGTCAGAGGAGAATCACAGGGCACTGGCTGATGGTTTCACCCCAAGTGGACAGAAGCTCTAGGAGCTGGCACATTTCCCAGAACTTTTGCCAACACCAAGTTTTAACTCAGTCTTACCAAATTTGTCTGCTACAAAGTGCCCATTACCTTCTGCATCAGAGACTAGCTATGTGGAGGAATCGTGCTCCTCAGAAGTGCGAGGGTGGCTGCTCCCGGTGTCCTTGATGAGGGCGCTTGGCCCCTGTGTTCCCAGAGTCCAGGGAGGAGGGTCGAGGGAGGAACCCACCCACCTTAACAAGGGGAGAGTTGCTTGCGACAGAAATCGAGCCTTATTTTGTATATTGCCGTCCAGCTGTGTTTAAAGTAACTTCTCTTCATACAGACTTTCGAGAAAGACCTCAGGGCTGGAGTGTTCCCTGGCTCGGATCATCACATATCATAAAGGGAGACACTGCTTCTGGAGCAGGACAGGCAGCAAGCAGACACCCCGCGACACTTCAGGGTCTCCTGCCACACTCTCAACCTCCCTGGGCAGCAAGCATCGAACGTGAGCCCCATTTTTCAACTGTGGTGGCAGATAATTTACCCTTTTATTTATGAGTCCTCCACTCTGAGTGAACCGCATGCTGTGCCAGTGCATTTAGTACTTGGAAAAAAGACAAACACTTTCATTCAAATTAATATTGCATTGTCTCTGAGGACTGTTTTCATTCAAAGTTATTTTATTGTAAAAACAATAAAACAATAAATTTCTGTCTCCTTAAACATTTCCTGTTTGTTCAGGGAAACTTTGATCACTTCCCTTCTAGTGCGGTGTAAAGTCTGTCCTAAGTAGCTGTGAATCAGCGGCACCTCGCTGTGGGGCAAGCTCTGGACTTACTCCTCCCCCGACGGTCTGGTGCCGCTGTCCCTACCCTCCATCCAAGTGACCCGAACTGCCCGGTCCTGCTCCCTCCTCGTATGGAACTGAAGTTATCACTGTCCCTGAGTGCCGCAGCCATGCAGATTCACTGCTCTGTGGCCAGCTCGTCTCAGGTAACAGTGTCCTCTCATTCTGTCCACGTTGCTGCAAATGACAGGATTTCATTCTTTTATAGCTGAATAATATTCTTGCTCATATCACCTTTCTGTTTTAAAATCGGATCAGTAGTGTTTTGGATGCTGGATTCTGTGAGTCCCTCATAAACTGTCAACTGTGTGGTTGCACATCCTGCCTCTGGTCCTGTAGGCTGTGTCCCTACCCTATTGCTGGGTGGAAGCTACTTAGTTTGCCTTAGCTGATAATGACCCCATCTGTTGTGTACCATTGCTTGTGTTTCTGGGGTCATAACCGGGAAGCCATTGTCTACACCGACGTCTTCACTTGCTTCCTCCTCGTGTGTTCCTGGCGGTAGGTTGTAGTTTCCAGTCTTGCGTGTACAGCCTTGACCCATTCTGAGCAGGCTTTTGATGTGGTGAGTGAGAGGGCTTAAATTTGAGTTCTTTGCACGTGAAAGTCCAGTTTTCCTAGCTGCATTTATTGAAGACACTTTCCTCCCCAGTCCTCGGTCAAAGACCATTTGGCTGTGGATATGTGGGTTTACAGAGGACCCTCAAGTTACAACTGGCCTGATGTCTGAGCAGCTCGGCTTACAACTATACTTTTAGTTTGTAGCTTATAACCAAAGTCATGAGTCACAACCCGAGTGCCAGCCGCTCATGCTTCCAGATGGTCTCAGATACAGGTTAACCGTTAACGAGTTCTGGAAAGCACAGACAGTGTCCTTTCCTGGGTCAGGTTAACTGAGGAATCCTGGGCCAGCGTGTCTCTGAGGCCCCTGAGATCTGCCTGCACAGGAGGGAGACTGAAGGCTACGGGAGTCTGAGCCGCCACTCACCAGCCGGAGTTACAACCGGTCCTCCGCAGCGGACCCGGCTGGTGGTCAAGGGTCCACACTTCTAGCTGGTGGTTTGCGCCGTGTCCAGACTCTCTGCGGTCGGGAGTTCAGATGCTGCCAGCTCGAGACTGCTTCAGTTACTTGGTGTGTTTCACAGTTCTGTATGGGCTTTAGGGTCACTATTCTGTTTCTGTGAAGAGTATCATTAGTAGTCATTGGGGATGGCATTGTCTGTAAATTATGCTCAGTAATATGCACATTTTATTTTGACTTTTTTAGATAGAGTCTTGCTATGTAGTTCAAGCTGCCCTCAATCTCATGGCAATCCTCCTGCCTCAGCCTCCTAAGTGCTGGATTACAGGCATGTGTCAGCACACCCAGCCAACATGAACATTTTAACAATAATAATTCTTCTGATCTATGAACATGGATCCTCTTCATTTTTTCAGGTGTCTCTTCAGTTTAGCATTGATTTGTAGTTTTTAGTGTAACAACCATTCACTCTTTTGGTTATATTTACTTGGAGATTATTATTAATAACTTATTTTATAGCCATCACAAGTGAGATTATTTTGTTTCAAGTTCATTATTTATGTAAAAAATGGCTAGCAATTTTATACATATGTTGATTTTTATTTCCTGAAATTTTATTGAATTATTTCATTCACTCTAAAGGTTTTTTCCTACATAAAAATCATGTTGGTTGTCTGTGAATGGTATTGACTTCCCTTTTCCACCTCAGATCCCCATTATTTCATTCTCTTATCTAACTTCTTTGGGTAAGATTCTAGCAGTACATAGCAGAGTAGCTGAAGCGGACAGTCGACATTCCTGTCTCCTTCTGGGCTTAGAGGAAGCTCTTGGTTTGTCTCACTGTGCACATTGGTACGGGACGGTCACATGCCGCTTTTACTGTGTTGGAGCCAATTCCATCTGAACTTAATTTGTTGCAGTTCCTTTTTTATGCAGGGATGTTGGATTTCACTGAAGGCTTTTTCTGCCTCTTTTGAAAGGATGGTAGGTGTTCTGCATTCTACTGATGCGATATTGTACATTCACTGATAAACACATGCTGAACATCTTTGTATCCTTGGGACAAATTCCATTTGATCATGGTGGATAAAATTTGAGTTGGATTGCTGTTGGATTCAGTTTATTAATACTGTACTTTTTGGAAAAATTTTGCACGTGTTCAATCAAGGATACTGGTCTGTGGATTATTTTCTCTCTCGCTCTCTCTCTCTCTCTCTGTCTCTCCCCCCTCCATTTCCTCCTTCTTTTCCTTCTTGTCTTGTGTTTTCTTTTTTTTTAGGAGTCTCAATGTGTTACCCAGGCTGGACTCAAGACCTGGACTCAAGGCATCCTCCTGCCTCAGCCTCCCAAGGACTACATGGGCATGTAGAAGCATGCACCTGGCTGTAGGTTTCTTTTTCAGTTGTGTCGTTGTCTGGTGAGGGTGGGTTCAGAACAATTTCTTTTTTTCTCAAAATCTTTGGAGTGTTTGAGAAGAAATGGTGTGAGTTCTTCTGTGAAAGCTTGGGAAATTTCATCAGTGAAGCTGTTTGTTTCTTTCCTT
This sequence comes from Petromus typicus, assembly GCA_004026965.1. Lineage (NCBI taxonomy): Eukaryota > Metazoa > Chordata > Mammalia > Rodentia > Petromuridae > Petromus > Petromus typicus. The sequence goes on along the minus strand of PVIR01000116.1, from coordinate 177,332 downwards.
CACTGGGAAACTTTGTAGTTGCGGACTCTGTCTCCTTATCAAGACTGGTCTGATCTGGTCCTCTGGGTCATCCTGGTTCGGTCTTGGTAGTTACCCATAAACCCCCGCACTTCTCCTACAGTGTTCATTCTGCCGGAGTGGAGCTGCTCTCAGTGGCCCTGATGGCTCTCAGTGGCCCTGTGCTATCTAATGTCTCCTTTCTCAACTCTGGTTTGTATTATGGTCCTCGCCCTCTCTCTCTCTCTCTCTCTCTCTGTCTGTCTCCATCTCTCTCTCCTTTGTTAGTATAGCTAAAAGTTGTCAACTTTGTTTATGTTTTTATTTGGCATCTGGGGTTGAACTCAGGACCTTGTGCTTACCAGGCAGGCATGGCGCCCCTGGGCTACATCTCTGCCCATTTGCACTGGCTCTGCTCAGAGCCAGGCTGTCTATTTGCCTGTGATGAATAAAGCAGCTTCGTTATTAACGCGCGACAGGCCTGGCGTCTTCCCTACTCCCCACATCTCCGTTACAGTACATGCTTATTGTTATAAAGTTTTCTCTTAGCACTGCTGTTGTGCTTTACCCTGTAGGTTTTGGTATGACACATTTCTGTGTTATTGGTTTCAAGATATTTTTTAAATTTGCCTTTTGATTTTGTCATAGACTTACATAAGCATGCAGTTTAATGACTACACATTTAGGCAATTTCTAAAGTTCCTCTTGTAGATTTCTATTTTTACTCCGTGATCAGAGAAGATACAGGCTGTGATTTCAATATTCTGAATCTGCTGCGACTTTCTTGGTGGAGACTGCTCCAGGAGCAGATGAGAAGAATGTTTATTCTGCAGTGAGAGTGTGGAGAGCTCTCCATGTGTCTGTGGGGTCCACAGTGCCTATTCTTCATTTTGACTTTAGTGTCTTATTGAGCTATTCATTGGTGAAGGGGCTGAAGCCACCACTCTTACTGCATTGGAGCTGATCTCTCCCTTTAGACATGACAATGTTTTCCTTATGCAGTTGGATGCTCCGGCTCTGGAGACACACATTTGTATACATATATTTCTCTTATTGAATTGATTTCTTAATTATTCATCAGATAGTAAGCTATCTTTCTTTGGCTTTTTTTTTTTTTTTGCAGTTTTGACTGGAAAGCTGTTTTATCTGATGTGTAGATAGCTACTTGTGCTTGCTTTTGATTTTTGCCATGTAGAGTTCTCTTTTCTCATCCCTTGATTTCTAGCCTATGCGTGTCTTGGTCAGTGAAGAGACTTTCCTGTGGGAAGCATATTATTGATCTCGTTTTTTATCTTTTAAAATAATTCAGCCAGGCTAAATATTTCAATTGAGGAGTTGATCTGTTTACATTTAAAGGTTTACTGGTGCAAATTGGGAATTTTTGGTGATTGTTTTGTATAACTTTATTCCCTTCTTTCTCTCTTATGTTTATCTTGGTGGTTTCCTATATTGATAAAGTTAGATTATTTTCTCTTTATCTTTTGTTTATTTGCTCTACTAATGAACTCTTTTTTTCTGTGTTTTCATGATGTATGTGTTTTCTGCTGTCCTTTAGCTTCTGGATGTAGGATTACCTTAAGGATTTCTTGTAAGGCTCTTCTAGTGGTGATGAGTTCCATCAATTTTTATTTACTTTGTGAAGTCTTTATTTCTTATTTTACTTCTTGCAAGATAGATTTGTTGAGCATATCATTTTGGTTATCCTTAGTTTTTCCTTTTTTTTTTTTTTTGTGGTAGTGGGGATCGAACTCAGGACGTTGTGCACGCAAGGCAGATGCAGTGCCACTGAGCTAAATCCCCAGCCCTTATCATTAGTTTTTTTTCTTTCAGTACTTTGGAGGTACTGTCCCATTCTCTCATGTCCTATAAAGGCACTGCTGAGGAATCTGTTGTTATTCTAATGGAGGATTCTTGTACACGTGATTCCACACTTCTCTCTTATTTTTAGAATTCTTGGTCTTGCAATTTTGATAGTTTTACATTATATATCACAAAGTAGACTTTATTTTGCCTAATCTAATTGAGGTCCTTTGAGCTTCCTGGGTGTAGATGCCTATGTTTTAGGATTTGGAAAGTTTCCAACTATTATTTCCTTAAATAAGTTGTAGGTTTTGCTTTGTTTTATTTTTGTTTTTATTTTTTTGAGACAGGGTCTCATAGTGTAGTTCAGGCTGGTCCTGAACTCACTATGAAGCTCAGGCAAGCCTCAAAACTCTCAGCAATCGGGCTGGGGAGTTGCTCAGTGGTTCCGGCGCCTGTTTTGCAAGCGCAAGGGCCGGGGTTCGATTCCCCGGTAACCACATAACAATACTGAGTGTGGAGACCCACGCCCAGCAGCAACTAGTACCACATACCACAGTGCCGGGCGTGGTGGCTCACGCCTGTCATCCCAGCACTCGGGAGGCAGAGGCAGGAGGATTGTGATGTGAGTTTGAGGCTGAGCTCAGGGCCAGCCTGAACCACAAAAGCGAGACCCTGTCCCAAAAAACCAAAAAAAAAAAAAAAAAAAAACTCTCAGCAATCCTCCTGCCTCTGCCTCCCAAGTGATGAGGTTACAGCCATGAAACACCACAGCCAGCAGTTAGAGGTTTTCTAAAACTTCTCCTTTCTCTTCATCTTTCTGGAACACCTAGAGTACAAAAGTTTGTTTATTCAGTGATGTCTCCAAACCTCACTGGGTTTTTATCCTTATAGTTTATCTTTCTTTTTTTTTTTTTTTTTTTTTTTTAGACAGGGTCTCGCTTTTGTGGTTCAGGCTGGCCCTGAGCTCAGCCTCAAACTCACATCACAATCCTCCTGCCTCTGCCTCCCGAGTGCTGGGATGACAGGCGTGAGCCACCACGCCCGGCACTGTGGTATGTGGTACTGGTTGCTGCTGGGTGTGGGTCTCCACACCCAGTATTGTTATG
>PVIR01000116.1:0-174326 GCA_004026965.1 Petromus typicus | reverse complement strand
CTTTCTTTTTTTGCTTCTGTTTGAGTCAAAAGACCTGTTGTTAAGCTCTGCCACTCTGTCTAGTGTATTGTGGAGTCTTTCTAATGTGTTTGCTTGCTGAGTTCTTCAAGATCTTGGTTTGATTCTTCTTGTGATCTTTATCTCATTGCTGAATTTCTCATTGAGATCAGGAATTGTTTTTCCAATTTTATGGAATTGTCTACCTTCTCCTGTATTTCATGGAGTTCTCTTAAAATCATTGGTTTGAATTATTTTTGACTTTGTGTCTCTTGGTGGACAGTTAGTGCTTCCCTTAGAGCCTTCCTGTTGCCCTGAGCTTCGCGCTGCCTCTGCCCCTGTGCTGGCGCCCGGAGCTTCGCGCTGCCTCTGCCCCTGTGCTGGTGCTCACTCAGCTGGCAGGGCAGTAACCTCTCGGTTTTATGGTAAGGTGGCAGTCACACTTCCTCTCAGTCCTGTGTCCTGGCGCATCCATTGGTGGCTCCATTGACTGCTCCAGGTAGGTGCGGTGCTGTGGTCCCCACGTGTCTTCTCCTGCCCCAGTTGATACTGGTGATTTCTGCAGAGGTCTCGGGGCTGAGGCTGGAGGTGCGGTGGAGCTGCTCTCGCAGCTGTCTTTACAGGTGGGTTTGTGGGCGGCTCTGGGGGCAGCATCTGAGCTTTTGGATGGTCAGAGTTTCCACAGGACACACAGGTGGGCCACTCTGTGGGACCCCGGCAGGGAAGCGTGGCAGTCCTGGTGGTGAGTGTGGCATGTGCCTCTGCATGTAGGGCCCATTCGGTGCCAGCCTGTGCCGTCTGCGTGCCTCTGGGAGCCTCTCAGGTAGGGCCACCAGCTTCTTCCTGGGACGGAGGTGGATGGGCTTCGCCCTGGCTGGCTCTTGGGACCACCCTAAGCTGTTCCCCTCTGGTCTGCCCTATTGGTTTTGACTTTTTCTTGGGTATGAAATGAATGCACTTTATTCCGGTTTTGCTATCCCCGTGGGTGTGTAGGTACAAACACACACAGGTGCATGCGCATGCGCACACGCCCCCAGCTCCCTCGGGCTCAGTGTGCTGCGGGGCACACCAAGGACTTCTCCTTGAGGCTGTTTTCCCCACCTTTCTTTCAGCCACTCGTAGGGACTCAAAAGCCTCAGCTTTGCATATATAAAGTCTGAGAAACGGTGCTCTGTGTGCCGACTGGATAGTCATTTACAGGGAAAGGAGGTAATACTGAAGGAGCACAGCTGAACTAAATGTCTTCTCTGGCTCATGTGCACACATTTACTTACATTTTTTAAACAATTAGAATATGACTGAACATTGTGTATTATTGGTGCAGTTACTGGATTCTCCCATATCTTGTCTGTGTTGTTCAAGGGCTGCCCTTGTGAACTTGGCATTCTGAACACGGAACGCCCGGCCAGCAGCGTGCAGGTCGCTGCGGCTGCCGTGGCTGTGCCTGGACGGCCCCAGGGCGCTGCTCGTGGGGAGTCTGCAGATTCACCACAAAGCTTAAAGCAGGGTGCTGCTCGGGGGTGGCGTGTGCAACTGGCCCCAAACAGGAGTAAATAAGGATTTTCAGTTACTGTTTTTCACACTTTTCTAGAATGTGTTTTTGAACTCAGTGTTTTGCACAAAGCAGATTCAGTGTTTTATGATCTCAAATAAAGACAGAAATGTATTGTGCCCTCCCAAGCCCACTGGAAAATATCCGTGGCTTCCTGTGGGGTCAGACTTCTCGAAATCTTAGTTTACACGTAAATAATGATTGTAAGTGTCGAGTTACCTCTTAGGTTTGTCCTTTCTAAGATATGGACTCATTTCTCTGGTTTAAAAACTGTAAACACATTTTCCTTTCTATATACTTCCTAAAATAATTACAACTCCTCTATCATTTAGAAACTGATAGAGTAGAAGAAAATTGAAATGAAAGAAATATCCATGAAATGCTGGCACAGATTGGGAAGCAGAAAATTGGGGACTGCAGCTGTGACTTGGGACGGTGAGCCTCTAAATTAGTTTCACCTTTCTCCTCTCTGGATTTCTTAAGCAATTATTTACGAACTGTCTAATTTTCAGGCTTCTTGACTGGTGCAGAATGCAAAGGGAAGTGTGTTTTACGTGTGGGCTTCTTGACTGTCCATAGCTGCCATCCATCTCCAAAAGAACGCTTTTCTGCTTGTATAAAACAAAGATTAAAATATCAGTCTTTAATCCTGTCTCTGATACAGAGAGAAAAAGGATATGGTTCGAGGTTAGCTGGACCTTGGTTCAAATCAGGCTTGTGGTTTAGACCCAGAATATCTCCCACCTCTGCTGCTCAGGGAAGTGGACTGTGGTCTGTTGTACTTCTCCATGGACTCACTATTCGTTGCGAGGTTCGTGGTTTCACGAGCTGCTCAGGAGGTGGGAGCTGATGGGAAGAGGTGGGTTCTGGGTGCGTGGCCTGGAGGGGCGTCTCCCTCCCTGCTCCCCTCCTCTCTCCTCGTTTACAGGCTGCCAGGGCATGGGGAGATCTCCTTTGCCGTGTCCCTCACCATGCCAGTCTTCCCTCAGGACTGGCCGGCCAGGTGTGGAGGGAGCCTCTCCTCTTTAAATTGAGAGTGCAGGACATTGTACTCAGGATGGAAAAGTGAGTAGAAATAGCTGTGCCCCTGACTGCTATGTTCTTGTTAGTTATTTCCACCTTTCAAGGCACCATTTCTTTAATGCAGAAAATATTAATGTAACATGTTGGGTAGTTACTGTGGACATCCAGTAGGTTAATATGTGTGAGGGTCTGTCACTTGGGAATTTTTAAAAAACTTCTGGGATTTTTTTTCTAAATGAAAATCTTTGGAAGTACAGCTTTATCTACACCTGAGATTCTCACCCCGGGAACAGCCTTTTCCAGGAATGGCAGACAAGGTAATTTGTAAGAGCGCTCCCAGAGTGGGATGCCCACGAAGCTGGGCACGCATAAAATAAGTAAATCAGTCTTAAAACATCAATGTGAAACTGGATAGAACCCAGCTATCAATCAACCAGGCCAGCATCTCTCTAGAACCTGCCAGAAACCAGCTAACGACCGGCTAGCCCAGATGATCAGACCACCAGTCCCTCCCCATTTGCCCAGCCAGTGACCATCTGACATCATAAGCTCAGAATCCACCGTACAGAACATGACTCTCCAGAGAGGAGCACGCAGCCCACTTCTGGCATGGCCCGGAAGGTCCGTCTGCCCCCCTCTCCCATGCAGAGACAGGCTGACAGTCTACACCTGCTCGAAAGAGGCCTAGAACTTTCCCTTCTTACCACCCAGCTACCCCCAGCACTGAGCCCTGGGTTCAGTCTTCAGTACTGAGGAAAATTTTTTTAATTCACAAGAAAAAATATAATAACACTTAGAAATTCTCTGGACAGGCTTCAGACCAGATTAGATACAACTGAAGAGAGAATTAGTGAACTGGAGATAGTTTGAAAGTGCATCCAAAATTCATCACAGACAAAAGACAGAACAATAAATGCGAGAGGCATGGACTGCACAGTGAAAACACTTAATGTGCTCAGTGAGACTCAAAACCGGAAGGATGAGGGAGAAGATGAACTTGTTGAAGAATACTGACAACTTCCAAATCTCCAATGACATCCAAGAGTAGATTCAAGACTCCAAACCCACTTCCAGTAAGTAAAGAAGAGGAAATTCACAAATGGGCACAGCCTAGTGAAACTGCTGGGAACCGAAAATAGATCCCCTACCAGAGGTCTGGAAGGACGATGCTGCCTGCCGGGAAACGGTGCTTCCGGGGAGGGCTGGCAGGGTGGCCACAGGCTCTTGAGGGATGCCACTGTCAGTCCTTGTGGCCAGAAGGTCTCCGATGCTGGGAGCACCTGAAGATCTGGCCTTCTCCACAGCCTGGGTGGAAATGGGCATTATCAGAGTCCTGAGGGAATACTGCGCTCTTGGCCCAGGGTACTCTGTCTAGGCATTTCCCAGGACCTCACATGCTCTGGGCGGGGCTGTGGAGGTGACTGAACAGTGAGTGGGAGATGCTTCTCAGGGATCAGCCCACCTGTGAGTTTCCAGCCGCTGTACTGTTGAGCCGGAGCCCGGTGGGGGAGGTGGTCACTGGGATGTGGCCCGGAAGGGTCCACCTGCCTCGCTCTCCCTGCGCTCTCATTGCTTCCTGTCCACGATACTGGGGGATATTGCTCCTCTGTGGTGCCTTTCTGGTGTGCTGCCTGCTCTACAGCCAGCCAACCGTGAACTAAATTATGAGCCAAAATAAACTTCTCTTTAAGGTGTATGTAGTGGGTACAGTAGCTCAGTGATGAGAATTTTGCATGCTTTTCCAATAAACTTTAACAAAAATGTGTGATATAATCACATTAAAGAAAATTGGAGAAGAAAAGGGAAAATTAAACACCATTCTGTTTCCTTCTAGTCTCTCTGATGTGTCTGATTTTACATAACTGTAAGAACGGGACTTATGGCTGCCATCTTTGTGTCTGAACCCACCTACCACTTCCTGCCTCCTGTGGGGGCTGAGGCAGGACAGGGTGGCTTCCTATGGCTCCTGTGACGCAGTACCTCTCCTGGGGAGCTTTAAACAACAGAAGGTCACTTTCTCACTGCCGCAAGACCTGAGCTCAGGACCATGGCAGGTCCACATCCGGGGGTGCTGGATAGCACCCTTCCTGGTCCCTGGTACTAGTGGCAGCTGATCCTTGGTGCCTCCCAGATGCAACACTCTGTTAGCTCTGAGCTCCTGGAGAGTCTCTTGTTCCTCCTGGGTCACTTTCCTCACCTGAGGAGGGCTCCAGTCCTGCTGGATGGAGACCCCGCCTGCTCCACTGTGTCAAGCAAGTCGTTGGCAAAGCTGCTGCAAGGTCATATCTAACAGCACGGAGGCGGGAACACAGCTGGCCACCTCAGAGGCAGGGAGGGGCCTCCTCTATCCCCTTTTGTCCGGGTGATGGATCAGGAAGTTGTTTCATACTCTCTTTGAAGAATGCCGCGCGGGGCTGGGGACTTTCTCGCTGAAGCCAGATCCCAGTGACTCAACATTCAACTTCTGACTTCTCCAGAATAAAAAGTGCTGATCTCAGAAGGAACAGAACCCACCCACACTCAAGTTCAATTCCTTTGCTTTTCCAGCAGAACCTACTTTCCTACCCTGCTGTCGACCCGAGGGGCCAGCCTCCTGCTGTCCTAATAGTCCAGGTCTGGTGGGGCTTGGGTGAGGGGCGACTGCAGCGTGGCCCAGCCAGGCTCTGCGTCTCTGGGGGAACCAGCAGCTGCACTGGTCTTAGTACGACAGGGATCTGGTGATCCTTACAGAGTCAACGGTATCAACATACCAAAGATGAAGCCCCTTCCTGGGACCAGCCATGTTTTAGTCAGGGGAAATGTGCTGCATGTATCCCTGCCTGTGCTGCGGGTGCTGAGGCCGAGCCCTCCCTCTGCGTGTTACTGTGAGCACTTGCTCCTCACCTGCTGAGCAGGGAGAGAAGCTATTCATCAGGAATCAGCTGAGTGAGACGTGTGTGCAGGTGCGCAGGGCAGGGCAGGTAGCATGTGTGGCACGAGCCTGGCGGCCCCCCATGCCCTCTCCCACCTAACAGGGGTGTCTGTGTCATGCCAATGTCAGCTGAACGTCCAAGGCACTAGGGCAGGGCCGCAGCTTCCCACAGGGACCTGTGGGAGGCCAGCCACGGGGAAGCTCCACACCAGAGCGCTCAGTTCCTCCTGGTCCACTGCCATGTCTGTGCCAGGACTGTCCCCTCCACATGGCTCATTTTTCCTTAACCCTGAGTCAGGATAACGATGACTGAACTAACCGTGGAGAGCGTGACAATGGCTGCAATCTCGCCCTTGAGAGGCGGAGTCCTGTGATTCTAAGCAAAGCTCTGCGTGGACGTCACTCGGCAGCAAGAACTGAAAACCCGCTGCTGTCGCTGGGTGCTGAGCGTGTGCAAAGCAGCGCCCTGCTGTCAGCGGGAGCGGGCCTCGTTTCTGTGTGCCACAAGCCACAGACAAACACCCACCTGCTGTGACCCGCTTCAGAAAGCTCCAAGTCCCCAGGGGCCTCTGCACACGGCACCTCTGGGTCTCCGCTGGGCACCAATGCCATAGTGGAGGATTTGCCAGTTGAAGACTCACCACTGCCCTGCAGCCTGGCTGCCCGGGGAAGCTCCTGAGGTGGCATTGCCTGGCACATTTGTATGGAGCTTTGGCTGAGTGTGGGGAGTCCCTGGAGGAAGGTGGAGCAGATGGTAGAGGAGCAGCACAGGGCACCGTGTTTGTGCCATAGGCGGGACAGTGAGGTGGAGGCCCGTCTGTGAGGTGATGGGCAGGGAGAAGTTCCAGGGCCCATGGTCCCTGTGCACAAGAAGAGGGAGAAACCTCAGCCTGGTGGACAGTGGTGACATTTACCGGGACCAGGAGTGGAGCCAGAGTCCCGTCCCAGAGGCCGCAGGGTGTGTGTGAGCCGTGCTCATCCACTCCCCCTGATGGAGTCAACTCCACGCTGAGCTGCGTGGCTACGAGTGGGCACAGCGGGAGGGCTCTCACCCCATCTGCCCCTGGGGCCACCTCCTGACCCCGGCCCCAGTTAGTGTCCTCACTCCATACCCCCTTGGAGACTTCAAGGCAGAGGGGAGGCCCAGGCTATCGGTCACATGCATGCCACATGTTCTGCTACCCAGGGCCTCCACAGCAGCCCCATCATGGCTGTGAGCAGAGCTTGCTGTGGGCAGGACGGTCCTCAACCCTGTGCTGGGTGACACGGGACAGGGGCAGCTCACTGACCCACCCGGCTATTCTGGCAGCACCGATCCCAGCCCTGTGACCGGGACACAGGCTGTCAGTGGGGTCGGCTCCTCTGGGTTCTACAGGCTGACCGTGTCGCCTGCTGCTGTTCTCCAGCTCTGCGCCCAGCGGCAGTGGCTTCTGTCTGCTCAAGTGTCCTCGATGCAGCTGCCACTCCCTGGGAGGTGGAGCAGCTGTGGGCGCTCACTTATTTGCTCTTCTCCTGAGCTCAAGCTTTTAGGCTTCCAACACCTGCCAAGCTCTAGGGATATGAGCACAAGTGCAGAGCGATCTCCGAGCGGAGCTGGCGGCGGAGAGGCCCCTGACAATGTGCCTCCCGATGTGTCTGCCGGGCAGGGCCTGCACCTGCTGAGGCTGAGGCCAGAAAGGGCTGCAGGGAGGCCTCTGGGATCTTCTAGGGGAGAAACAGGGGCACAGTCCCTGACCTGGAGGGGCTGGTGAACAAAAAGAGCAGCAGGTAAATGAGTGTCCAGAGGGGAGGACACTCAGAAGCACCACGCGGCCCAAGCTGCGTGGAGATAGGCTCCAGGGAAAAGGCGGCATCTGAGGGGAACAGGGTGAGGCTGAGACCGTGAGGCCGTTACTCCTGGTGCCTGAGGGCCGGTCCCTGGTTCTGCAGCCTGGGTCCATACGACCGGAGCCACAGTGTGAGCAGCTGATCCAGAGCTCGGAAGGCCTGGGCTGCCCAAGCTGCTCCACACTGCAGCTCCTACCTGCTCTTCCATCTCCCCCTCTTCACCCCAGATCTGTCCTGGGCCAGGCCACCCCTGTGGATCTTCTTCATGAGGCCCCCGGGCAGGGGACTGGGTACTGACCTCTCAGCTGCCCTGGCCTCCTGCTGTCACCTGTTCCCAAGCCCAGCACACATCCATGTAGAGTGAGCAAGATTGACAGGGCTGTTTGCACCGAGCCGAGGCCCAGAGGCTTGCAGGGGGGCAACTGTGGGTCGAGTGAGCAGACTCCCCCGTGAGAATATGGTACCCACACGCCAAGAGTGGGACAGTGAGCATAGAGCCCAAGGGTCAAGGGTGGCTGGGTGCTGCCTGACAAGGGCAATGAACCCCAGACCGGAGGGGACGCAAGCCCGTGTTCAGTATGCTGTGCCCATGGGCCATGGCACGTACCTCCGTCCCTGCTCACGGCTGGTGTTCCCATGGCACACACAGGAAGCAGCACAGGCACAGAGGTTGTGTAAGACACTCGTGTGACTGGGTGCAGAACAGAGAGGTGTGACCGGGGCACCAGGAAGAGCTCACCAAGCTCACCAGGATTAAAGGCAATGGGATCAGCAGGCTCAAGGGCCACGAGACCCTGGCAGGAGCTGGGGCTGGCTCCCCCAGGGCCAGAGTAGCCCAGGACACACAGTAGGGATGCAGACCCCGAGGGGTGTGGAGAACAGAGTTCCACAGGGCTGCTGCCCGCTCCAGGGGGGGGCCCTAGGGCAGCAAGGGCAGGCTTGGGGTGTGCAGATCTGTCCATCCTGCTCTGTCACGCACAGCACTGAAAGTGATGCCTGAGTCCAGGGTCCCAGACACCAGGTAGGAGCAGAGCACAGGCTTGCAGGGGGGTTCTGTGGGCTGGGGAGGGAGGCATCGAGCCCTTACCTATCCTTGGGGCACAGCACATGCTCAAGCAGGCACTGTTGTCATCCTTCCTCTCCTTTGCATCACCCCAGAGAGTCAGCCCAGGCGCCCGAGGCAGGGAGCGGTGAAGGAGCATGCCGTGGTTTCTAACTCCACGTCCCCAGGCTCATGCACAGAGGCAGTGACTGTGGGAGGTGAGTGGCTGGTAGGTGTGATGCTGTCAGTCCTTAGTCCACAATGAGTTTATACCTTACACGGCTAGGAGGCAGAGCCTGGCCAAGGAGGTGGCCCCTGGGGCGTGGCCTGTAAGGTTCCCTTCCCCCCTGGCTCCCCCTCTGGCTCTACTTCCTGTGGACTATATGCCATGAGCAACTCTCCTCCTCCAAGTCCTCTGCCTGGCTTCCTGTCTTGGAACTGGCTAACTATGGACAGAATCATGAGTAAGTTAAACCTCTCTCCCTGTATGTCAGGGGGCCAGGTTTTGTGTCTTGGGGACAAGGAAAGGGTGCTGATGTGGGGCCTCTGCCCATGTGCTAGAACTCACCCTGTCCTTGCCACTACTGAGAGAGACTCAGCAGCAAGCTCACGGGCAGGGCAGCCAGAACGCCCTCATCCCCAGGGCAGGACCACGGTGGACCTGCAGGCCTGAGGCCCACGTCACGGGCTGCCCATCTCAGTGAAAGACTGGGCCTGAACACCGCAGTGTGTTCACTGTCACAGGTTCCTGCCCGTCAGACGCTCGCTTCATGCAGCCACAAAGTCAGAAAAGTCAAGCTGCTGTGGATCTCCACCTCCACGTTGTCCCCTGGCTGGGCTCTGGACGGATCAAAGGGCCTTTGTTTCCTGCAGCCCGGACCCCACAAACCTTGCTCAAATGTGAGCCAGCACCACAACCAGGGCTACAACGAGGACCGAGGTAGGGTCATAGTCCCTGCCCGCTGACTGGTGTCCCCAGCCCCATTAGAAGGGTCCTGCCTCCCTGATCGATTCCTGCTCTCTCCAGCCAGGTGGGTAGGCAGAGCAAGGGCGACAGCCCTCCAGGTGCTGGCGACATTCTGCCCACTGCCAATAACCCAGCGTGAGGGAGGGGCGCTGGCCACTTCCCAGGGAGCAGCTAGAGCAGCCTACGGTGGGGCCGGCGTTGGTTTCGGCTCTGGGGCTCAGAGTCCCGGCACTCTGCTTGGACTTTGCCTTTGTTCGAAACTCCATGGGTGTGAAAACATGTCAGTCAGGTTGTTTCCTCGGGGATGAGGCTTTTGCTGTAGGCACAGAAATCTAACCTGCGGGAGAAAATATAATAACTATAATATTTCTCTTAAAAGGGAGTGTGTGTGTGTGTGTGTGTGTGTGTGTGTGTGTGTGTGTGTGTGGTGTGTTGGACAGTGCTTGGGTCCTCAGAACTCTGGAAAAATTCCAGACCACTGAACTATGAGCAGAGCCTCTCCAGACGGCTGCCATCTGCTGCAGTTTTGGGGCAAGAGACCATGGCGTGGTGCTGCCCCAGGAGCCCTCGGTACCCTGCTCTCCCTGGCCCCACCCTACATCCCAATAGGAAGCTGGTATTGTCGTCACCAGGACCTGCCCAGGACCTGCTCCTCCCGTGGGGCTTTGCAGGCCACACCTCGACATGGGCTTGCTCTTCCCGATGCCATCAGTGGGAAAGTCTCTGCCCGGCCTTCATGCTGCACAAGCTGCCAGGGCGGCACACACAGGCCCCTGGAATGGGCATCTTCTGCTGTTCCAATGCTCATCTGGGTTTCGGGGACCTGTTCTAGTGGAGGGGAAGCTCCACGTGGGCTGTGGGTCACAGCACACCAGGATGTGTTGGGACCGTTCCCAGGTGAGGCCCCACCAACTTGTGCCAACTGTGCCATGAGGATCGAGAGCCTCCTGTGCCAAAGGCCCTGGGCAGCCCAGTGTCTCACAGAGTCCCCAGCATTTCCTGCCCTGTTGGGGTTGTCACACTGCCGGGCAGCGGCTCCCTGCTCTTCTTAACCTCACAGAGAAGAACACTGTACACTGCTAAGTGTAGACAGCAGCAGCCGTAGCAACGTCAGCAATCTAAGAAGTGCCTAAGAGGAAACTTTCTAGAAGCCACTGATACAAGACTCACAGGCCTACTTCAGGGCAGCCTCTGCATCCTGAGGATATAGACTCTCTGTGTTAGAAAATGCAATGCGATCCCAATCAAATTAATGCCCAAACTAATTTCAAAGCTTGTAAGAAAAATAAGCAATAGCCAAAATATCCTAAGTTAGTGTGATGAGGGGCCATTGCCCAAGAAGACTGGACTGTGAGGTCTTAGCCACTGAGGTATTGCCAAGCGGGAGCAGACAGAGGAGGGTGGGACGGGTCCGGACACTTGGGGCAGCAATTGCAGGGAGGCAGCCTCTCGGGTCAGCCCGGAAGAGGTGCTTCCACTAAGTGGATTTGAGGCAGCTGCGTGGCCAGCTGGGACAGGTACCTCAAGAGAAAGTGCAGAGATGAGAATGGGTGGGTCCGGACCTTCAGACCCAGATGGGGAAAGAGGAAACACTCAGAACTCCTACTGCAGAGCGGAGGGCACGGCGGACACGGGCACACAGATTTCACAACGTCACACTGCCCCGAGACTATGCACGATTATCACAGAAGAGCAGTGTGATTTCCCTAATAAGTAGAGAGTTTTACAAAACAACAAGAAGGAAGACCAATGCGTAGAAGAAAATCAGACAAAGGAATCTAGTTCGCAGAAAAGCCAGTGAGAGGATCTGACCACAGTGGCCTCTGTGTGCGAGGATGGCAAGTGTGGGCATCTGCTGTGTGGCTCTGGCACGAGGGGAGTTCGTGCGCAGTGCTGGGCAGCTCCTCCTGACTTCCTGACTCGTGGACGAGCTGAGGACAAACCTTCCTGTTGGTGCGCAGTCGCAGAACTTCGCTCTTTACATCCGGGTGAGAATTTGCAACTGATGAGAGGCCACCTGGCATCCATGAATGGAGGAGACCAGCACTGCATTATATTACAGATTAAATATGGCACGGTAGAAGTGAACGGGAAAGCTCTGCAGGAAATGGGCCGGCGGAGTCCTGTGCAGGACGGAACGGCAGGCGGAGGCGGTGCAGGAAGCACCCACATGGCAGGTCCCCTGGCTCACACAGACTCCAGGCAGACGTCCAGCGTGCCAGGTTCCACCGGGGCTGGGGCGAGGCAGACCACGGACCCTCCACCACATCCACATTCACTCCTAGTATGAACTGCGATGCCCACTTGGACACCTGCTGGGGCCCCTACTACAGCAGAGGCTGCGCCCACTGTGCTACTCCAGGAGGGCTGGGAGGACAGGTGGGGCCAGCTGGATGTGTGGCAGCAGAGAATGCCAGGTGGACCCGGCATGCTGTGTGTGGGTCGCAGCCAGGGACCGAGAGGGCTTGGACGGCACCGCACCGTGACGGGAAGAGCGGCGGCATCTGCCTCAGGAGCCGGGACCCTGTACCCTGCGTGTGGGGCAGGGTCCGCTCAGGGCAGCTGGTGAGTGAAGCTGGCAGTGACCCTTCTGCGGGCAGCGTCCCACGCCGAAACTCAGCGCACACCTGCAGCTCCCACTCAAGGCTGCATGGGACGTGTGTCCTTGCCATGGTGAAGGGGGAGGGCTGTGCGCCCTGCTCACCGCCCGGCGGAGTCCTCAGCCCCGCAGTTATCTTAGCAGTTTGCTTCTCATCCTTATGGAGCTGCAGGAAGCCACAGAGGGATGTGGAGCAAGCCAGCCCACACGCCTCTGCATATCGGGAAAGTTGGTCACACACTTGTTGGGCTTTCTCCATTCCTTCTGCCCATGTATACATGTGTTTGCACGCATGTACACATGCGCAACAAACACACACACACACCCGTGGTCTAGACATAAACTGGCTCCCCCCCGCCCCGTCCTGGAAGCCACTAATGTTCGTTATAACCACTATAATTTTGTTATTCGCAGAGTGTTACCCAGATGGGTCTACGTGGAACCCTCCGAGGTGGCTTCTCTCTGACACCTTCCCGAGTCCTGTGCGCTCGGCCCAGTCCCCTGGGGGAAACTGGGTGGTCTCCAGTCCGTGGGATCCTGAAGGCTGCACTGCATGCCCAAGGGAGCACCTGCCAGGCTGTGTGCGAGGTCTGCTGATGTGTGAGCTGTTACGCACACCTGTTCCAGAGCTATGTGCACCCTGTCTGTGGGTTCCCGCTGGTCAGGCACCAGTTTGCGGGGATTTGGGGAGCTGGCAGCTCGTCAGGAAGCAGCTGTGGGTAGTGTAACATGAGTCATTCGTCTTCATTCCTCTGAAGATTCCAGCCAAGATGCTGATTGGGCGGGGACAGTGACCAATAGACCGGAGCTGCAGATGACAGCCTGGAAACCTGAGTCCTGGGGGACACAGGGCGTGGTGGGGATCCCGGGGAGGCCCGCAGCAGGGGCGTTTGCGCCAGGTCCTTCTTTTCCTGTAAGTAGGAGGTAACAACTCTTGTCGTCGCAATTTCTTATCATGTTCTCACGACTTAAATCAGGAGTATAATGTAGTCGAGTCATTTGTGGGGAAACAAACGCCCCTCGAGGCCGCTGTGTCAAGGGAAGTAGCCCAGACCCCACGTGGCTTCTCCCATATGAGAAACCCAAAATGTAGATAAAATAGCAGGTAAAATAAAAGCTGGGTAGTAGGGAGTGGGGAGACAGGTCTTCTGCAAGAGAGGGTGGGAAGGGAGAGGGAGGAGGCGACACTGTGCCGTCTACATCCACCAGCTGCCCACAGGAAGGTCATTATTAATAAAAATAAAACACAGAAGAGTATTTGCCCTGGATATTTATCTAGAGATAAATGACTGGAAATATAACATATCAAACCCTAGGGATGCCAGAAGAGCAGGAAGTTTAGAGTAATCATTGCCCATGTTAAAAAAAAACAAGGAGGGCTGGGGATTTAGCTCAGTGGCTCCGGTGTCTGCCTGGCAAGTGCAAGGCCCCGAGTTCGATCCTGGTAACCACATACAACAATGCCGGGTATGTGCCAATATGCAGAGACGTGCAAGCAAGCTTGCTAAACATCCCTCTGTGGCTTCCTGCAGCTCTGTAAGGGCGAGAGACGAGCTCCAAGATAACTGCGGGGCTGAGGACTCCGCCGGGCGGTGAGCAGGGTGCACAGCCCCCCTCCCTTCACCATGGCAAGGACACACGTCCTGAGTCACACCCAGCAGCAGTCAGCACCACACGCCACAGTGCCGGGCGTGGTGGCTCACGCCTGTGATCCCAGCACTCAGGAGGCAGAGGCAGGAGGATTGCTGTGAGTTCAAGGCTTGCCTGGGCCACATAGTGAGCTCAGGGCCAGTCTGAACCACAAAAGTGAGACCCTGCCTCAAATGAACAAACAAAAGGATCTCCCCAGAATAACCTAACATTGTGCCTAGGGAAAAACAGCCAGAAAATCTCGAGCTAGGAAAAGAAGAACAAACTAAATCCAAAGTTAGCAGAAGGAGGGTAATACTAATGATAAAAACAAAAAGTGATTTTTGGGGGCCGGGGAGTTAGCTCAGTGGTTCCGGCGCCTGTCTTGCAAGCGGAAGGACCCAGGTTCGGTTCCCCAGTAACCACATAACAATACTGGGTGTGGAGACCCACACCCAGCAGCAACCAGTACCACATACCACAGTGCCAGGCGTGGTGGCTCATGCCTGTAATCCCAGCACTCGGGAGGCAGAGGCAGGAGGATTGTGATGTGAGTTTGAGGCTCAGGGCCAGCCTGAACCACAAAGTGAGACCCTGTCTCAAAAAACCTAAAAAAAAAAAAAAAGTGATTTTAAAAAATAAAAACAAAATCAACAATCCTCTGGGTAGTTAAGAAAAAGAGAGAGGGCTCAAATAACACCAGAAACCAAAGTGGAGACATTATCTGGATGGGTCGGAAATAGAAAGGATCAGAAATGTTATCGTGAAAAATTCCATGTCAGGGAGGCACGTGACCCAGAGCAAACGAGTGAATTGCTAGATAAATGGAGCCCGTGCCGATGGGGTAGGGAGACATGGAAGCCGGCTCAGACCTCTAACCGGAGAGGGCTGGTATCACAGCCCTCCCATAGAGAAACACCTGGACCAGGCGCTGCAGGCCTGAGATCTACACACGTTTGCAGAACTCCCACCAGTACTTCTCAAGCTCTTCCTGAAACTGAGTGAGGGATTCCTCCCAGACAGCACCGCCTCGAGCTTCAGCCAGAGGCCCTGCAGGAAGCAGCACAGGCCAAGCTCGGCAGTAAGCAGGAGTCGAGGGCCCGAGCACAGCAGAGCAGGCTGCAGAGGCCCCGTCCCCGCTGAGGGGGGCTCCTCCAGCCAGCCCTGCTGGTGTAGCCCCTGTGGTCCTCAGCCGCACTGGCTTCAGCCCCAGAGCAGAGCACCTGCGTGTCTCAACTGATGCAGAGATCATTTCTCAGAGTCGAGAAGTCTGAACAGCGCAGGAGTCAGGGGGAAGTTCCTCATCCTAACAGGGGCCTCTTAGGAAGCTCAGAGCTGTCGGCAGCATCTTCGTCAACGCAGCCTCCTCCACCGGGACGTGGGGCACACCGGGCAGCTCACGGCCACGCTGCTGGCCACACAGCACCGAGCAGTGTGCAAGCGCACACAAACCAGCAAAGGGAGCCAACAGCATCTGGGTCAGGAGACGGAGTGTCAGGTTCTCAACTTGCAAATGACAAGATCCTGCAGGTAAAGAGCCCTTGAGCCCCCAAGACACCAAAAAGCGTTCACCAGAATTGTAGGAGCAAGAGCCAACAGACCAAAGTTAGCAGCTCTCCTGTGCATAGACAGCCACCTTGCTGGAAAGGGGACCAAAACTTAACCCATTTATAACATGAAAACTACATAGGAGTAAAACTAACTGAGGAGGTGAGAGGTTTGCATATTGAAAACCATAAACACTGGTGGAAGAAATTTTAGAAGACACAGACAAATGAAAAGAAATCCATGTTTATGGATAACAATTCATTATTAAAAGAATTGGACTGCTCCAGGGAATCCACAGACCTAAAACAACCCCTATCAGGACCACAGCAGCCTTCTTCAAGGAAATAGCAGAAACAACTCTAAAACATATGCATATTAAACCACAAAAACCCTGAATAGACAAAACTCTGATAAAAGCAAAGTTGTAAGCATCACATTTCCTGATTTAAAATTATAAAGCTACAGTAACCAGAGAGTCTGATCCTGGCGCAATAACAGAAACATAGACCAATGGAAGGGAACAAAATATCCAAAGATAAGTCCAGCATAGAGGCAAGGGGAGGCTAAGATGGGAAGCACTGTCTCGTGTATGGGTGGCGCTGGGAAGCTGGGTGCCCACAGCGGAAAGTGGAACCCCACATTAACACCACACACGCAGACCAACTCACAAGGGAAGAAGACTCATGTAAGACTCGAAACCCTAAAACACAGGGAGTGGACGGGGACATAGCTGTGGCAGTGGCCACCCGCAAGTGCGAAGGGATTCTGGGGGTGTGGCCTCAGTCTGTTTCCTAGGTCAGGGCCTGCTGGGACCCACCGGGTACAAGGTCTGTGTTCGTCCTACCTGACCCACGGCTGAGCAGCCCTCGGCTCCGCGTTCTAAATCCTTCAGTGCCAGGGAGGTCCGTGGAGATGGCCAGAAAAGCAGAAAGAGCAGGCGCCGTTTTTTGTGGTTCCTGTGGACTAGAGCCATGCTGGGGGCTCAAGTCTGGGCCTGAGGTGGGGGCAACGCAAGCCACGGTGGAGGGTTTGCTCCTCCTGCCCGATGCGATGGGGCCAACCCGGGGCCCTGGGAGGTGGACACAGTGTCTGCTCTACCGAACAGACGCCACACCAGAGTGTGTGAGGTCTACCCCGTGTCTGTGCCTGTGGACTGTGACGACCCAGAGACTTGCCGCAGGGAACCAGCAGCGTCCCTCTGGGCCTGGGTGGGCTTCCTGCCGCCTCCCAGGCCTGTGCAGAGCCATGTCCTCAGTGCACGGCAGCCCCACACACGGTGCCTTGAGCAGCGGGCAGGCACCCCTTCCTCAGCAGCACCAGCTCCTGCAAAGACCCGCAGGAGTGGGCAACCCCGGGCTCCGGAGAACGGCAGCACTGGCCCTGTCCTCCCTGCTTGGGGGGCACTTCGGACCCCACGTGGAAGCATCTGTCCCTGGCACTCAGCGGACAGTGGGGGAGGCTCTGGGCACTGCACCTCTCTTCCAGCGAGCTTGAGGAATGTTTATGGCGCAGCGATCACAAAGGGAATGCTGAGGTTCACAGCAGCCAGTGCAGCCAGCACCATCGTTGACACCCGCTGTCCCTGGGGCAAAGTGCTAAGCTCGGGTAGTCTCCTCCAAAGGGCCATGTGGGAGGTGTGTTTCTGTCCTCACTTTACAGGTGAGGACACAGAGCTCAGAGAGAGAACTCCCAAGGACCACTAAACAGCCGCCCTGTTGATTCCCTGGGAGACAGCATCGTGGAACGGACTTGTCCTCACATCCAAGTGAGCGGGCTCGTATGTCTGGGGACACAAACACGCATCTACATGGGATCTGATGTTCTCCTAGTTCTTCCTGCCCTGTTTTACATTTTCTTTACCTGTTTGGTTTGCAACATTAGGTAGACCCAGCAGCAGTTAGATCAGACTTCTGCACATGTGACACCACGGGAGACTCAGAAAACCCCAGGCCCTGAGGACCGCACACGAAGTCACCCCCTGCTCCACACACCCCAGGGCCCAGCAGGACAGCCCACAATGCCAAGAATACCACCTCACTGGTGTGGGCTCCTGTGGAAGCAGGATGTGTGTTTTTCTCAGGGAAAATGAGGAAAGTGAGAAAGAGACAATGCCTTCCCACACTCTGAATCTACCCCTGCATGTGTCAGCTTTTCCATCACTAGGGCACGATGCCTGGTGCGCAGAACTGCACAGAGGAGAGGTCTGTTCTTAGCTCATGGTCTCAGAGGTTCCGTCTGCGGTTAGTGGCCAAGGCAGAAACGTCAGCGTGGACGGGCTGAGGAAGCCAAGCCATTCACCTCTCGTAGCCAGCAAGCAGAGAGCAGAGGAGAGCCAGGGAAGAGGTACACTCTCCAGAGGTGCCCTACAATCTTCTTCTCCGGCTGTGCCCATCTCCCAGTGCCACCATCAGGAATGGTCTCCTCAGGAGATCATCCCCCAAAGCAGTCAGTGTCCTGAACGTGACAGTCTGTGGGCGACGCTTCACATCGAGCCTTACACCGCCAAGACTGCCAATCTGACAACTCTCGTGTGAGTGCACGGAATCCGTGTCAGGACCAGGGGGATGGACTGTTTTGTGGGCCATGTCTATTCTAATTAGATTTAGAACACTTTAAAACAACAGCCCTTAGGGGTCAACTGTGGGCCCACCATACATGCAATTTTCCATGCACCGGTGACATAAACCCCCATGGTAAATACACTATAATTATCAGTTAAGAGGAAGCCAAGGCGGTCCTTCCTCCAAGTGCTAGTTTCATCACTAAAGCTTTAATAAACCACACACTGCAGGCCTCTGTCTCCTTGGTGGCTTCCTACAGTCACGCAGTCATTTACAGCTGGTCTAAACAGGATTTAAAATACTTGCAAATAATCCAGAAGGTATTTTCTGGATAAACTAGTTATGCAGTTTCAACATCCTTCAGATATCGATGCACATTAGCAACGCATTTACTTTCTGTTTTTAAACTTACCCCATTCTGCTCCAAAAAGACTTATTACAGACACTTGTAATCAGATGCACAGGCTCTGAAACAAACGAGCGGAGAGTCGCCGTCCTTGGCAGGAGTCTGAGAGTCTCACAATACTGTACATTTTCAGCCTTGTTTTCCTTTTGCCTGAATTGAAGCCAAAAAGCTTTCAAAAACCTGTGTTCACCAAAAAACAGAGTAAACTGCCAAGGCCTGAACTGAATTCTAAAGATTAACTGCAGCTCTCATCATTGTTAGCTTTTACTGTCTTTGTTTTCTTAAAAAATGGGTCCATGGTCTGAAGTGTGGGTTGCCCGTGTACCAACGTTTTATAAATGTTACCAACATGATATTTTTCTTACTGTCCAAGATTTTCATTAAACTATTTTGTTTTCTGTAGGAGGCATGTTAAATTCCGAGTAGATTTTTAAACACCGAGTCAAGGATTTTATTAGCGTTACCCCTAATTCTGCATGTGCTGAGCCCCTGTGCTCCTGGAGCCAGTCAGTGATACCCAGGGGCAGCAGGTACATGGGTAACTGGAGAACCGCAAAACCTTTGAGGGCCCCCAGTGGAGACTTTCTTCATGCCATCCCAGCTGTGCGGACTCTGTAGGGACAGGGAGGATGACCCTGGCACCAGCCATCTGGCTTGATGGTGCTGAGGGCACTGTTGGTGCCACGAGTGCCTGGCTCTGTTCCAATCAGTGTGATGACACAAGCCGTGCAGGCTCACCGCCCTGCTTACTGCCCATTCTGGTGCCACCTGATTCAAAAGGACATGGGCAGGCAAGCTAGGGTGACCCAGATGTGGCTGGGCAGACAGTCTCCTGAGGGGAGAGCCCCTCCTGTAAGGCGAGTGAGTGGCAGGCCTGAGGTCAGCGGGCATGCCTGACTCTGAAGCTGCGATGACAGCCTCTGAGCGCTGGCTCTCACCACGATGGAGCGCGCCCAGCTCCCACCTGTTTTTCCGCTGAAATAGAGGAACTTCTCGCTGTCATGCAGCAAGGTACACAGAGGGCAGGCCGGTCTGCCTGGTGCTCTCCACATGGCTGACTCACGATGCCACAAAATCACCAACAACGAGAAACTGTGAGTGCAAGACACACCTGTGCACAGGGTGCGGGCCGGTCTGCCTGGTGCTCTCCACATGGCCGATTCACGATGCCACAAAATCACCAACAAAAAGAGACTGCGAGTGCAAGACACACCTGTGCACTAACTGCACTCACCTACATGTTCTTGGATAGCACACCTGGGCAGCCACAAGTGTCTCTTGCCTTTGGGTGCAACAAAAGTTCATCAAGATGCTTCCACCTCCTGCTGCCATTACATGCTGCCCAGTGACCTTTCGGTTGACAATAGCTTGCAGGAATGACGGTATTTGGGGCTGATATGAAAATGGGGCTGAAAATTCCTGTGGCCTGGTGAGTACACAACCAGCGGAGAGGCAGAGACAGGGAAACCTCGGAAGGGGGAAGAAAAGGGCACCACAGAACCCTGGAGGAGCCTCGTACAAGTCCTGAGGACGCTGGCACCGTCCTCAAAGGGCTTGAGACTATGCACCCAATGCTTAAAGGTCATTTATTGACAAGAACGTGCATGGTGTTTCAAAATGAGAACCAAACCAGGCCAGACCTCCCAGACATATTTCTGCAGAGTGCCTGGGCAGGAGAAGGTGCGTTGTCCAGGAGGGGACAACTCTAGGGTGTCACCTCCCCACACACCTAAGGGACCAGAATGGAGGAAGAGACAGCATATCGCTGGTCCTGACACATGCAGGCTGAGACTTACATGTATTTGTGTCCTGGATTTTAACAACAAATGTTAAAAGTGAAAACGAATTTTAAAATCTAAAAATAGACAAAAGCTATGGAATAAGGATAAAAGGGAAGAAAAAGTTTTGTACAGCTGAAGAGTGCCTAAGGAATTCTTATAAAAGAATCAATCAGAAACTGTACAGTTTATTCAGTAAAAGTTATAGTAAGAGAGCCAGCCATGGTGTGTCTGTGTGTGCCCAGCGCTCTGAAAGGCTGGAGCAGGCTCCCGATGTTGAGCCAGCCTGGTGACTCACAGACTTCTAGAGACCGGTCCTCACAAAAACACATGCATACACGTAAGCAACAGCCTCTTTTTTTCTTTTTGTGGTACCAGGGATCAAACTCAGGCCTTTGTGCTTCTAGGTAGGTGCAATACCACTTGAGTTAAATTCCTAGCTCCCAAACAAACGGATTTAAGAAAGAGAAAAAAATGGGTGAGGGGTGACGCTGGGCCAGGATCGGCCCCTCGGACCACATGGCCGCTTCCCATGTCTCCTGCCAAGTCACCACCGTACCTCTTCTGTGTTCAGACACACAGGTACTGCTGTGTCGAAGTCCCTGCTTGTCTCAAGAGCAGAGGCTGGACAGCCCGGCTCTGCGGACCTCTCTGCGGTGCGCTTGGGCTGGTGAGGTCACGCAGCCGCCCCTCCCCACGCCCCCTCTGAGGAACCGGGACTGCGCCACGCTGAGTGCAGCCGTTTCCTCCCCTCACCCAGCTCAGACACACCCAGCCCGGGCTGCCCAGGCTGGGTGAGCACTCGGGGTCCTCCCTGTAGCTCAGTGTAAAATAATGCCAATCTTCACTAAGTACTGACTTCCCTGGAAAATTGTTGTTGGGTACAAAACCCGACAAAGTGCTGCTTGATGTTTACCTTTAAATAAATTAATAAATATCCTTCAATCTTATCAGCTGTAACTGTCCTACAGTAAATTTTTCTAGATATACCTCAGGCACCCAAGAGCTGGGGGAGCCCCTTTTGCTTTTCAAAAGTGCATTGAGGCCTATAGACAAAAATATCACTTTTTCAATATTGAGGCCAGTAAAGGAATAAATTAATTAGAAACTAACTTTAACCTCCCTTATTTCTAGGTCAGAAGGAAGTGTCACAAGGACGCTGTGCCTGGTTACATCTCCACGTAACCACTATGACCCGCCCTCAGTCTGGAGCAGCTGGCAAGAGCGTGGCCCGGTCCAGGGCGGTGTGGGAGTTAAGGTGGGGCAAGGCCACAGTCATGTTCCACCCTGACTGCCAGGATGGCGGGTGCTGCTGACGATTCAGCCCCGGGCTCAGCGGGCAGCTGCTGCGCGGCCCTGGGCCTGCTCTCCTGAGCTGTGAGAGGAGCGACCAGCGAGGGCTGTGTGGAGCACGAAGCACTGCTGGCTCCTGCCTCCTGCAGGTCTCAGGCTGCAGACCCAGCCCAGCTTCCCAGCACTTCCTGACACTCGCCAGCAGACAGTCCCACGACTGCGTAAGCCACGCCGTAGTCACAGCAGCGCCTGAGCGTCGGCCTGTGAGCTCTGGCTCCTGGAACTCTCCCATCTAGAACAAAATAACCCAAACACGGCTCGGGTCGGAGGCACTCAGCGCTCTGACTTACACTGAATTCTGCTGTGCATACAGGAGGGCACGCGTCCCATAGACAGACGTGCTGTGCACCGTGTGGGGAAGGCACGGTTACTGCAGAGACGCAGGCTCTGCAGGGTGTCCTCGGCCTTGCCGTGGTGCCGTCTGAGCTCATGGCTAGCAGCGAGGAAGAAGGCCGAGGGAAGAGGGAGAAAGCTCGAGGCCCTCATCCGGCAGGGACTCCCTGTTCTGCGTGTGTTCAAAGTGCTGCCGATGAAATCCTCTAAAATGTGAAATGTATTAGTGTTCCTGCTGAGTTCATCGTTTTCAAACGTTAATAGTGTCACTAATTTTAGCTCAAATGTTCTTCACACTTCTTGGGAGCTGCATTCTCATAAGACCGCCCCGCGTGTTCCACATTCATTTTGTGATGCTCGAGGGTGAGCGGAAACTCTGAGAAAGTCGACTGGTTTCTCCAACGTGGGAGGACGGGGCTCCCCGGGGAGGAGCTCGGGAGCGGTGCTTGGTCCTGGCCCCCGAGGAGAGCCCTTGCCCATCTCCTCTTCATACCTCAGGGCAGCCGCTCTGCCATGTGGGCCTGTGAGGGACACGGGCGACCTCTAGGCAGAGGCAGAGCCGCCCAGAGCTGGCCGCAGACCCCCCGCTGGACTCCAGGAGCGTCCCCAGGGTCACACGGCCACCTCCTTCAGGGCACAGTCTATTCCCCGGGTGCTGAGCCTGTGACCAGGGTCATCTGGTCCACTGCCCTTCTCTCCTGAGACCTTATGTGACACGATCAAATACACTGTGGACAGAAACCCCCGTCCGAGTCACAGGCCCCAGGAGGGAGCAGTTTTTGTCATGCTCTGTTTTGTCACTTAAAGGAAATCTTTCATGTTTTGTGTTGTTTAAAATTCATTTTAACAAACAGATCCAGGTTGTGTACATTTATGGGACACACTGTGAAGTTTTAATCCATGTATAACTAGTGGAAAATTTCAAATAATTTAACAATTTATTTGAACAGTTTCAATATTTTATCATCTCTCATTGGTGAGAATGTTAAAAATCTATTTTAAAATACAATGTCTGTCAGAACAGAGCCGAGGCCATGTTCTGCTGCTCACTGGGGCTGGTGGGCCCCGAACTCCAGACCTGAGAGAAGGGCAGGCGCTTGGGGACAGTTGCTCGTGGGTGGCAGGGTGAAGGTGGCGTCCGCTCGTCGGCTGTCCCTCTCTGACTCGGAAGGGACAAGAAGGCCGTGGGAAGGGCCCCTGCCGCACACCCGTCCTTGTGGGTTCAGTGCCTCTCTAGACCCCGGGCAGCAGTGCTGACCCCTAGCCAGGACTCCTCCACCCTGTGGCACGTGATCGCCGGGGATCTCCAGACCGAGCCTCACGGTTAGGGACTGCATGGGTCCGCGAGCGGCAGCGAACCGCGCTGCCCTCCCATCATTACAACTGCCAGCACAAGGCATGGTGCCGCTCTGGGGCCCTGCTTCCTTCTGACCCTCCAGACTGCCAGTGTGCCACTTAACAATGAATGGAGGGCCCAGCACCGGAGTGCCAAGAGCTGGAACTGGGTAAGTGGGCACAGAAAGGGCCCCCAAAGGCAGCACGCAGAGACAGGACCTTGGGTACCTCAGGCCCTTTGACGTGGCCCCAAGCCGAGCAGGCCGATAGCCATCACGGCGACCGTCCCCAGTCATGCATGGCCTGGGCCATCCCTGGTCTTAAGGGAAATGTGTTTCTACATTCACGAGTTGAGGGGTGTGGCTCAGGGGTGGAGCATCTGACTGCAAAATTCATGAGCTGTGTGTGCTATAATGATTAGTTTTCTAGTAGCATATGACATGTAAAAATGCAATCCTTTCAATGAGCTCAACTTGAAACACTGGAAGTCTAATTTATAAAAATACTTCATTTAAAGACTATGATAAGAAATGGCTAAATATAAATAAGTAAATTTCATTGAGTCTTTAAAATATGATAAATTATTCCAGAATATCATAATATACGTGCAATATAAAATTTATTACTTAGGTTGCAATTTTTTTCTTGATATCTCATTTGAACAGTTCCTATAATATTGTATTATCAGAAAATTTTATTCTTCAAACAGTCCATAGAAAAATGTTTAAATATTTACATGTATAAAAATGGAACCCATATTTATTTTATTTACTAAAGGCATCCAGGTTTATCTTTAGCCAGCTGAGATGAACGCAGTATAAATGTAAAAATGCAGTTTACGAGGGGGAAAGGGCCAAAATATCTACGCATAAGATACACTTAACTTTATCAAGGTCAGGATCTTTTTTAACTACATAATGTATATAGTTTAGTGGAAGAAAATGAAATGACATTACCGGAGCCCATTCCCATGAAAATAGTACTTACAACTGTTACACCGTAGTCACTATACATTAATCCCCTCCCGTCGGTTAATTACATCACCCTCTAAGACCGACGTGTAATGTAATTAGAGCTCTGAGCAGTTCACAGCCAGATCACTTAAAGTAACGTTGTTAATGGGCTCTGGAAGTTCTGTCTCTCCACTGTTGCCAGTGTTGTAACTTCTAATTACCCTCGTAATTAGGGCCCCGTCACTGCGACGAGGTAGCAGTCCCCAAGGCTAATGGGCATTAGCCATCGTGTGCCAGGCATGTTTTGATGTGCTCGTCCAATTGCTTAGGGTCGGGAGCGATTTGCCCTTGGAAACCTCGTGGTTGCTATGCGGTGGCCTGAGCATCCTGCCCAGTCCCTCCGCGCTGCCACGGCCACTGCTGCTCCCATTCAGACGGAGTGTATACACTCTATTCACCGGACCCTCATGACATGGAAATGTGGCACCTATGGATGAAATTTTCTGAATTTGAATTGCCCCTGTTGCTTGTACTACAAAATAACAGTGTAAACTTAGATGTGAAATCAACTGGAATGGAAATTAAATGGCATCAAAATCTCCGTCATGTACGCTGAGATCTGCTACTAATTGACAAAGGGGCTGAAAGTGAACGGGGAGAAAGGAGCCCTGCTGCTCTGTTGAGAGCCATGTGTGAGGATGGGTGGGAGGGGCAAATGGGGCGTGCGGGATGAGAGGTAGCACCCATTTGTTCCCTGAAAGAGTAGATTTGGATTTATTCACATACCTTATTAGGGCATTTCCTAATAATTCAAGGGACATCATTAGAATTCAAGATAATTTGTCCCACTGAATAACTGGATTTCTCTGCAGAGCTCAAAGATACATATGGCCAAACTCTAAAAACGCTCCTTCCTGAGAATGTCGTTCCTTTTGTAACTGCTGTCCTGGAAGGATCATAGGCTTAGATTTCTGGTATCTTTCCAACTCGGAACAGCCTGCAGCTCAAATGTTTCCCAGCTTTGGTCCAATAAACAGTGTCTCGGGAAGGCAGGCTGCCCCTTCCAGCTTAGGGTGGACCCATGACCTCACTGGTGTGTCCATGCCTTCCGGCTGGGTGCACCCCATGACCAGAACCCCGATGGCTTCCATCAGGTGACCCTGCAGCGATCCCACGACCTGTGTGGATTCTATCAGGTGAACCGGGGTGGATGCCGTCACCGGAACCTCAGTCCTGGAAAACCTATCACACCTACAGCCTAGAGGGCCATGTGCTGGGGACCCCTTTCGGGTTCCTTTCTGCAATATCCTGTGTGTTGGAGGGGCTGAGCAGCTCCCTTGTGGGGGCCAGCCCAGGCAGGGCGGGGCGGGGGGTGGTTATAGTTTGTCCTTTAGGTGAGTCGCCAGACGCCAGCAACACGTCAGGGTACAGAATGTGGAGAGCTGCGTGTGCCCAGGCTGAGGTGGCTTGGCAGACAGGCCCATGAGCCAAGAGGGCATGAGCATGAGGCCTGGTCTGCAGCCCAGACGGCGAGGACAGGCTGCGGACACAGCCCGCGACCCAGACCCCTTTGCGCTAGTGAGGCCACCAATATGAGGCGACCCTGGGCTCACTCACCAGTGGTATCTTCTGTGCACAGTTCCACAGGGGTCTGGTGCGAGGTTACGGAGGAGGGTGCAGTCTGGCATGCTAGCTTCTGGTGCACAGGGGCCTTTGGCAAAGCCTGGGTGGCTGCCTTGCTGGCGCACATGAGGGGACTGGTTTCCCGTGGACAAGAAGTCCTGGATTTCTACAACTACAGGATCCGCTAAATGCACCTCCCCTCCCCGGCGCGCAGAAAAGCCTTCCTCGCACTCTCAGAAGCAGCCGTTCCTCTGTCATCTCTTCTCATCACCCCACTTTTGTGTATTTGAGGTCCTTGGCCCCATCCGGGTTTCTTTAAGGGCCTGCAGGCTTCACAGAGCCGCTCCCAGGGGTGGGGAGGGACTAGCTCCGACTCCAGAGCCAAGCTGTATCCAGCAGCCCCAGGGAGATTTTACTGAGGGGGCCCTGTGGCTCGGGAACGAGTTGGGCGAGGGCCTCAGTCAGGAACCGGTGATGTGGCTCTCACAGAAAGGGTCTCCCTGCAGACCGTTTCTGTGGATTCAAAAATGACGTGTGTAAAAGCTGGGCAGGGACAAGAGGCAGAGACACATGCGTCCCTGAAGGACAGGCAGAGCTGGTGCCAGGGACAGCTTTGGGCCTGTGATCACCCTTCCCCACCCGCTCCTCCTCCCCATCTTCCCCTCCAGGACCCAGCCCCTGCTCCTGTCGCACTGGCCCGTTCCTGTTTCTGGGCTCCCATTAACTCAGTCCTACTGCCGAGATCCCGTGGGCCTTCCTACTAGTAGTGACCTCCCATGGGCTCATTCCTATTTTTGAGCTCACATTGGTCCACTCTGCTCCTGACCTCCTGTTTGCCCGTTTCCTCAGCAGTAGGCCCTTCCTACGCCTCTTGTTGCCCAGCCTGGCAACCCTGGAGTGTGCACAACCCCAAGCCCACCTCACTCCCAGACATGCCCATCTCCTCAGCTGGCTGTGGTCTCAGGGAGAGCAGCCTGGTTCTCAAGTCAGAAAAGTCTTGGAATGGTCCGGAGGTGCAGTTGCCATGGGGCGAGGAAAGGCGGGAGCGGGTGACCTCGTCCTCACCCAGGAACATTTGGTATGGCTCCAGTCTGGGCAGAGGCAGCACTGCAGGGCCCCAGGAGCCCTGGTGCCAGGCCCACTGCAGGAATGTGAGGAGTGGCCCTCTGCCTCCCCGCTCAGGGCTCCCCACGCCCACACGCCTGGCCCCCGGTCAGTGGGCGGCCAGGAGCCAGCTGGGTTTCCATTGAGGGTGGGCTGGGAGACCTGAGTGTCGAATTTTAGAGGATCTTTTTAAACAAAGCCATGCTCAATGGAACAGACTAGAAGAAGGATCACCGGCAGTGTTGTTCAGCTCCACGGGATCAGAGATGTGCGGGGCCACCTCTGCATGAGGGGACTGTCCACAGCCTCAAGTCCCCCGCAGACTTGGGTGAAGGAGAGTAACATGCTCTGGCCACGGGTGCCGTCTCGAGGGTTCCACAGCCTCATCTTCCTGTGGCTGCGCTGGTCCCTGTGCTGCTGGCTCTTGTAAACCTAACAGGAGAGCGTCTGGGCTTCGCAGTGGTGTCTGAACTTATTACAGCCGCATCATCTTGGCAGAGCATGAGATTTAGTGACCCTCAATCCATTTCTTTTGGCTTCTTCATGCTCTTCTCAAAATGGTGTCAGGGATGGCTTTTGATGCGTGGGTCAAGGCCTGACCCCAGACCACATTTGTATTGACATGAAATGCTAATGACTGAGCAGCAGCTTGAAGGGAGCTGGAGGGGCCGCCTCGGCCTCCTGTGCCTGGCACAGGGCAGGCGCTATGTCCCTAAGGCCCTGCCGTTTGTCAGGATTTTTTGTACACACTCACAATCTGCATGGCCTCACCATGAGCACCTCTGTCTCTCCTCCTGTGTGTGTTGATGCCGTGGCTCCAGCACTTCGCCCTGGGTTGTGTCCAGGGCTTTGAAAGATGGCAGCACATCAGGAGCTGGCACAACGCCTCACAAACTTGTGCTGGCACTTGACATGGGAACAGGCTTTCTGGGTTAGGGCAACTCAGAGCTGACTGCCCAGCCCTGGGGCGCACTTACGGGCTGCCAGCTTTGCTCTTGGTGCCCTCAGAATAATGCCTTTGTAGGTTCAGCAAATTTGGGGTACTGGCGCGCGATATACACCAAATTGTGGCTTGGATATGAGGGAAGCGAACCTCCACCCTCCCGATGGCTACAGCGTAAACCTGAACGGCCGGTCTCGAGGCAGCCTCGCACCCTCAGCACCTGTGAGGTACACAGCTCGAGCTCTTCCTCGGTGTAGAAGACCCAATCCGAGAACATCGAGGACGGGCATACAAACTGCCCGTTTGCGCGGCGCACTGCCAGACGGCTGCATCTCAGCTTTGGAAACTGGTGCCATCCAAGCGCCACCACTTCCTGGGGCCAGTGATTTTGGTCACAGCTCAGTGTCCCCAGCCCTGTGACCCCTTTGGAGAAGGCATGGTGCCGGTGGTTTCTCTGAGGAGTGGCGGCCAGGCTTCCGCTGTTGTGGACGCACACCAGGCTCTTCTCCACTTACCGCCCATGGGCTTCGTGGCGCTGGCCCTTTCTTGGCTCACATGAACAGTGTAGGAGTCTCTTCAATGTCCTGACGAGTCCCCATGCACACATGGTGAGCAGTGGCATTGTGGACCACGTGGCAGCTCCGTTTTAGTCTTGGGAAGAATTCATAATGGTAGCACTTAATCACATTCCCATCAACAGTATAAAATATATGAGCATGATCAAGGATTATAGTGAGTGATTAAAAAATCATTACAGTAAAAGACACATTGTCATGAACTTCCTCCAGATCCTCCCCCTGGCTTCGAACATACTCATCTCACCGCCCTCGCCACTTCCTGCAGCAGCTCCGGAGCCCTCTCTCCTGAGGGTCACTAGTGCACTGTCTGGCTGCCTCTGTGGCCTGAATGGATTAAAAGTTTATCTTTTTTTGGTCGTTTTGACTTTAGGGAGAACCAGAAGTCACACAGTGCCAGGTCTGGTGAGTGGATGAAGATAGAACCTGTTTTTACTGAATATAATTATACAGTAAATGTTTCAGCAACATGAGGTAAGCAAAGAGCACAAAAAACAATGAACGTGTAAACGTGTTACCGTTAAAGACACACTGCGTTAACCTTCAGGATATTCAGAATATTCTCACTGTTCAAACACACTTAGCCCGTGCTTTTTGGCAATGTGTCTTTTACTGTAATTTTTTTTTCAAGGTAGTTTTCAGCCAGCTTGTTTGCAAGGGCTCTTTTTTCCATCACCTCCCCAATACTTGTTACTTCTGTTTTTGACGGTAGCCATCATTAATGGAGTGAGGTGACATTTCAAAGTACTTTTTAGAAATACAAGTGATGCATATTGAAGAGGTACAGTATGAGTCTGTGGCACACATACACATTGTGCAGTGATTGCTACCTGAGACTTGGTTTTGGATCTTCGCCATTCTGTTTTCATCTTTATTTTTCCTCCTCCTGCAAACTTGTCTTGGTCCGTCCTTGTTCCCCTGGCTCCTGCAGTAAGAGCTGGCTACTGTGCCGTGGTGGGTCTCTGGGTGGACCTCTCTGCGCTGCGGTTACCGGACCCTGGCCTTGGTCCTTGGAGGTCAGAAGTCTCTACAAGGGGACCCCGACGGGCCAGTCCCAAGCCGGAGACCAGCGAGTCGGCCCTTGTGCTTGGGAGACAGTTTCTCAGCGAGGAGGGCAGGCTGGTCCCACACCACTTTCCAAGGAGGGG
The DNA here is from genome assembly GCA_004026965.1 of Petromus typicus. Lineage (NCBI taxonomy): Eukaryota > Metazoa > Chordata > Mammalia > Rodentia > Petromuridae > Petromus > Petromus typicus. Next base: position 145,119 of record PVIR01000116.1, on the reverse strand, counting down.
CCTCAGCGTGGGGCTGCATGGAGTGTGGGGAGCTGTCATGGTGGAGACTGTCCTGCTTCTTTGTGCGATTTCTGTGCTGTCTTCTGCTGTTTTATGGACTGCATTGTGTACACCTTCCCCCAAACACAGACAAATTGCCGGCACCTCACGGCTGGGCCTACTTGGAGCCGCTTACTGCAGGCGCCGCAGGCACACTGCTGTGCCCCCCACCGCCCCTTCCTCTCTCTTCCTCTTTCCAAGATCTTTCTTTTTAGCCCAACAAGGGTGGGAACACATGAATCAGCTCGGCTGGACTGGAGGAAACGGCGCAGTGTGGGCCAGTGAGGCCGCCCCCTCCTGCTGGGCTCTCTGCCGGCGTATGGCCAGGCAAAGGGACAGCTCCACATCGGGGGCTGTGTTGCACGCACGCACTCATGCATGGCTCCCCAGGGCACACGCTGGAAGTGCCGGCGCCCTTCCATGGGCCACAGAGACGGCTCAGCCCTGGGCCGTGGCAGCGAGCTCTCCCCACCGCCTGGATGATGTTCTCTGGCCCCAAGATGTGAAGTGTGTGAAGTGCCTGGCTCCTCCCTGTCCTGGGCACTGGTGAGGATTGGTGTGGAGCTGCCCAGCCCTGGCAGGCAGCGCCGGGCCCTGAGCTGCCCACATTGCAGAGCACCTGGGAAGCCCCGCGGGAGCAGTGTGGGAGGAGAGTCTGGATCGATGGGCCACTGTGGACAGAGTGAGCCCGCCGCAGACACAGCTGAGGGCAGTCACCACCGACACCCCTCTCCTGCTCTGGCCCCATGCCCAGCATCGTGGCCATCGGCTCTCGCCTGGCACACACCCTCCTGTGGGCACTTGTCTGGTCGTGAGTCCCTGTCACTTTCACTGCACTGGGACACAATACTGATGGCCACAATTTAAAGGAGAAAGGTTGACCCTGGCTCATGGGCTCAGCCAGCTAGCTGGGAACAGGACAGCCTGGGCAGGGCCTGGCCGAGGAGGGCTGCTTAGGGGCCTGCAGCGGGCAAGTAGGGGAGCCAGGGGAGGTGGTGGGAGGAGACATGGCCTTTAGGGTCACCACATGGTGACTGCCTCCTCTAGGCAGACCCTACGCCCAACATCGTGTCAGCTTCCAAAGGTCCCGCCTGTGACCACATGGGGCTCCAGAGGGACATCTGGACACAGACCACAACAGAACACCCACTTTTCTACTTTACAGCAATCTCCACCAACCTCCCCAAGCTCCGAGAGCTCCTTAGAGCCCGAAGTGGGGAGCAAGGGCGCAGCTCCTGCGGGCCCTTCTGTCCCGTCCCACTGCCCTGTGGCCAGCCTCTGTGACTACAGTCAGAGATGCACGTTAGCATAGGGACTCGCAAAACTGCCGGTCTCTGTGGGTAACACATACACCTATTCTGACGCGAGACCAGCGTCTTTTCCTGCCCTTTAGCCCATGCATGCACATTATCCAGGACTCGGTTCCAGGGTTTCCTCCAAGAGGCAATGAACTAAAACCACCCGTGAGGCAGTTGGCTCCCGAGTGTTTCTCTCTGATGACTTTTTTTCAGTAATTTACCCTAGTTTTAAATATAGATAGCTCTATATTTTTAAATGCAAGTTGTTTTTATCTGATTTTCCTAAGTCCTCAGTCTAGTCTTCATACAAGTTTTTTCTTTCTGCACTCATATGTCTGCGCCTCACAGTACACAGTGGAACTGCAGTACGACAGCAGCTGCAGTGGCTGGCCAAGGTTGGCAGAGCACAACTGGTCTCTGGCAGGTGTGTGTCTGTGTGCCTCGTGGAGGGGACAAGGAGGGCTCTGGGTGGCCCTGATAGCCTCGCCCCTGCCTGCCACGTCTACACGCTGCACACGGGGGCCTCCATCACATCAGGTGTCGGTCAGCTCACTCCAGCTGTGACGCATGTTTGAAGAAAGTGACTGCAAACAGGAAGGCGGATTCTGACTCACGCCTTCCCAGGGTTCAGGCCATGGTTGCATGGCTTTGCTGTCCTCGGCCTGAGTAGAGGGGCATCATGGCGGCGAGCCCACGGGGGCAGAGCTGCTCACTGCCCGGCATACCCGAGAGCGACAGGGGCAAGACAAGTTCCCAAGGTCAGAAACCCAGGCTCCCCTATCCAGTCTCCCCAAAGCAGGGCAAAGATATGAATCTACCACAGACCAGCCCAGCCCTGAGGCCAGAGCTCTGGGGACCCTGTCCCCTCTGAGCACTCTGCCCTGGGGGCCAAGCCTCAGAGCGTGAGTCACGGGGACACTGTGGACCCCAGCCAGCAAAGGGTGTTTCCTGTCTTAATCATCCTCCCTGACCTGTAGTACTGGCATAGCACTGGCCCATTTTAACCTAGATGCAAATTTTGGCCCCAAGAATTCTGACCTCGACTTTATAAGATCTTGGCCCTAGGCCACTGGCTAACAAGTGTCCTCCACAGAGTTTGCAGCATCTGCTATGGCAAGAGTGTCAGAGGGCCCTCCATGCCCAACCTGGGCCCTGAAACTTGGGGCTGGGTGATCTCACGAGGGGTGCTGTGGGGAGAGGGTGCAGTCATGCCCCGAGGGATCTCCAGATCCGAAGACCAAGTGGCCCTGCGTGGGTCCTGCCCTTCCTTCTTTTTTACTGTACTAAAATGTACATAACTCGCAGTTTGAAATTGTAACTATTTTTAAGGGTACAGTTAGCTATCCACACTCCTTTCCACTACCTCGAGGGGGAACCACGCAGGCCATCCATTACCCCTCCAGCCTGGAGCCCGCCCAGACTCACTGCTTACAGGTCTTGATCTCATCACACATTTAACAAGAAAGAAATGGTTCCCTGTGTGTCAGTTAACAGCAAAGCACATTCGCTCTTCACGGGTGACTTAGACCAGTCAACACACGAACTCACGAGCTGGTTCACGGAAAGTATGTGAGTGCTGCTCTGGTGGAATGGGCCAGGCTGACCCCGAAGAGGGATCCAAGACTGATGAGACTGCATGCATGTGGCACCTTTAGAGTTGACATCAGGAATCTTTCTCGAGCCAGATTCATATGCTGCTCTCTTTATCCAAGCAAAATCATGACCACTTTCCTTGAGTCTGAAAGTTCCATGTCCTGGATCACTACCTCTGACCACGTGCAGCTCAGATGTCCCGCTCCATGCCCCACTCCAGATGTGCTCAATGGCTCTGGCCCTGCATTAGGGCCTCCCATGGCTCACACGGTGCATGGGCTCAGGAAGGGCCTGCCGAGCTGTCCCCAGACCCAGAGACCCGCGAGTCTCAGAGTAAAGCCAGCAGAAACCGCCATCTCTGGACTCCGTCAGCATTATCCAAGGAGCAACAGCAGCAATGGGTGTGCTGGGTCCCGACATCCCACCCATCCAAACACCTTCCAAAGGCAAGCACGCACATATACAGGAAAAATTTCCTTTGGTCTCCATCCTGATTTTGTAAAATATTTCTCCCCAAATAAAACCTTGTTCCAAGATGTGTGTCCTCCCTCAGACTTCGGGAAGGTAGAGGACGCCCACGTCCTTTATCTGAGGGAGACACCACAAGGGCCGCAGCCCTGCACCGCAGACGGCGCAACAACAGTTAAGTCTGACGTGGAGGCGGTGGAGGCCGGAGCAGTGCACGGCTCCAGGTCTAATCCGGCCGGTACACTGTGTTCTTTGCAAAGGTTGTGAGGCCTTGGCCTAATAAGCATAATCTCATTACACTGCAAATAAAAGTTTCCTATTTATCTCCAGATTTCAAATGAATCTAATAAGGCTTATGATACAGTCACCCAATACCCTAATCATATTTCTGCCTATCTAAAAGCAATCAGTAATTGTGTTACAGCAGAACGTGCTGACAATACCTCTGACACAGAAAGGAGAATGAGAGCCCAGCTGTACTAATTAAATTAAATGCTAGGCTGATGGAATACATTTGCCGGAGCCGGGAGAGCATGGGTGCAGAATTAATAAGCATTACAGCTTAGAGCGGGAGATGCTATCATAATGGATGCGAGGTTTTGATGTTGAGAGCCCCATTCAGATTCAATGTACCATAATGCACGGCTCTGACAGCTGCCTGGAGAGGTGTAGCGCTTTGAACAAATTGTACAGGAACTTTCCCGCTTGCACGGTCCTCGCCCAGGAGCCCGGTACTGGTTTTGCCTTGCAACCTGCAGCCCTCCAGGCCTGGCCACGCGGCCGAGCTGAGTGGAAACCACGGCCACACCCCCAACTTCGCCTCGTCCTCATCGGCCCTGGCTGTGGGGTGGCAACCCGCCATGCAGGCAGCCCACAGGCCGCTTTTGGGTGCATTCTCCCCCACGCCAGCCGCCTGAGTCTGCTGGGGTCCTGGGGCCAGAGGAGCTGCTACCTGGGTTACCGTGCGTGCGATGCGTGGGGCCCAGCGAGATCTCCGGTGCTGGAGACAACCACCCTCGCGGTTCACACCCAGCCCGCTCTGCCAGCACAGCAAATCCCGGGCTCATAAATTAGCTGTGCTATCTCGCCCGCTGCAGCGCGAAGCTGCTGTGCCAGCCCGGCTGGCCAGGATTCATTATCGTGAGGATTTTGACAGGATATTAAATTTACTAATCCTGAACTTGCTGGATTGACCCTCCCTGGGAGCAGACAGTGCTGATATCTGCCCCGAGACACTTTCTCTCTTCTTACTCCCTCCTCCCCTGCTTCGCTGGCAGCCCTACGCACGCCCTCCCAGCCCTCAGGAGAACACAGCCATGGCTGCCGGCGTCCACGCACAGCCCTGTCCCTGCTGTGCGCTCCGCCCCGCAGCTCACAGGTGGCAAATAGTCCAAACCGTCAGCTACGCAGTGCATTACTCCCAGCACCCTGGACAAGACCGCGTCACCAGTGGCCTTGAGGGTGGCTCAGACTGAGTGTCCACAGTCCGGGACCAACCCGCGCTCACACAGACAAGCCAGTGGGTTGCCTCAGCTTACACCTACACCAACATGGGCCCATGCTCTGACACGTCTGCACACAGCACTTGCCATGTACATGCTCACACTCATACCTACACACACACACACATCTGCACAGACTTACATTCCACAGGCATGTGCACATAACCCACACGTACACACAAGCAGACACATAAACACATTGTACATGGCACACACGTAAGAACACATTTGTATCTATACATGTGTACACAGGCATGTCCTCACTCCCCATACAAATGTGTGTGCACAATCACACCTGGGCACAGGCATACTCACACACTCCTACATGTGCACATACGGTCACAAAGAGGCACACATATGAGCACGCATCCATGTGTATATAAAATGCCCAACAGTGAACAACACAGGCATGCCTTGCACATGCATAGGTACCCCACAGGTGTGCACACACAGTCAGTCTGCTATCAACGCGGTGCCTGGCACCTCTGCCATGGCTACCTTCCGATGGGCCCAGGGGGCCGCTCTGAGCCTGAGCCCTCTGTGAGAGCCACAGAGCAGTACGGGCTAACGGCATAGCAGCTGCTTGTGCGGTCACTGCCCACCTGCCAGACACACACATATGTTGTGATAGCAACCGCTGCTCTGTTCTCTGTCAGCAAACCCTGTTGCACCAGACCTTCCGTGTGTGGCACAAGTTCTGGGTGGCAGCAGAGTGCGGCATCTTGCCCACTCAGAGCTTGCTGAGCCTCCGTGAAACAAAACACATCACATATTTCCCCTGACATCCTGCCAGTCTGATCTCTAAATAATTCAGCAGTAGGATCTGGTCAACTCTCCCACCTCCCCGAAAAACTCCTGCAAACACAGTGCCAATTAAGTTGCTGAAAACAGCAGATTTCCACGGACACTGTACAGATAAAGCTGACCATTAAATCGCAATTTAACATCCCCATGCAGTGGTGGCTGCTGACAGCTTCCAAAGCTTGTAATCTCTTTAACCCCCTCCTGTCAGGAGCAGGCCCACCCCTTCACGTAATGCCACCAAATTAGACCCGCAGGGCGGCGGGAGAAAGTGCAGCCTCTTTAGCTAAAAGTCAGGCCGCAGTGGGCAGTCCTGACCTTCAGTGCCCCCCTCGCCGCCCGGTCTCCAGGGACCCCAGAGACATTTGTCTGAGAGGGGAGGAGAGGCGGCCAGAGGAGAGGCGGGGTGGGGGGCCCAGGCCACGCGGCACTTGGATTTCCCTGGGGGCAAATTACAGAGAATTTTCCTAGACAATGGAAGGAAATTTCACCTGGGCTTTTTCAAGTCTTCCTTTGGTAATAAAAGATGAACCCCGATGGCTTTGTTCAAACTAGTCTGGCTCAGTATTTCCCTTTGCCTGTGGTGCCCTCTGACTCGGAGGGACGCCTCTACAGGAACACAGGGCCCCCTCTGGCCTTTGACGCCTGCATTTTAGATGAGACGTCCTCGCTGGGGGCTTTGACTTCAAAGCTACTGTTGCTGGCATTTCTGCCGCAGTGCTGCTTCCTGAGCAAAGCAGCAGCCTCTGAGTCCCTGGCAATGGCTCTGGGCTTCTCCTTCCCAGGTCCACCGTGCTGTTCAGAGCGCGTGTGCAGAGACAGGTGAGGGAGTGCGGACTCCGGGCCCTGGAAGGCCCCAGTTACCACATCCAAGACAGAGCTGCCTCCACTTCCAGCAGTGGCATGGCGGTGACCACGGCCATTCCCAGGCCCACACTCGTTAGGAGAATTGTTATTAATTAAAAAGAGCTCCCTTCCCTGGTGGAAACTTTTGGATTTTTCCTGAGCAAGCAGAAAACACTTCAGGCGTGGAAGCCAGTGACATGTGTGGACCAAGGAGCAGTGATGCGGTTTCTGCTGCACCCCAGGGGCTCAGGGATGCCGAAGCAGCACTGTGCTCTCGAAGTCCACAGCTCTCTCCAAATCCTCTTCCCTCCTTGCTTGCATTTTAAAGTTGTGATTGCAAGACTAAGAAACTCCTAAGCATGAAAGCGCATTTTAAACAGAGAGAGAGGCTCACAGGGACAGAGAGAGACGGGTGGCGTCCTCCTCCTCCTAGACTCACCCCCTCCTTGCGAAATTGTTCAAGACGCATAGGAACACCTTTGCAAAGCAGAGAAAGTCAGGACACCTGCCTGGGGAGGCCCAGCCACCCACCCCTCAGCACAGCCTCTGACTCACCGCTCATGTCCGGCCGCACAGCAGGAGGGAAGGACTCTGTGCTCTCCTAGAAGCCGCAGCCCTGCACGAGGTGACCGGCTCCCGCTGCCGCCACCAAGGCTGGCTCGCGGGCCACGGACCCTCTCCAGTTCCGAGGCTCCCCCGCCCCCCATTTTTCAAGCCCTCCAACAAAGTTAGCTGGAACTGCCAGCCAGAACCACCCAACGTTTATTTCGACTTCCCGGGCTGCAGTGGAGGTAGTGCTGCCTGCCGGAGCCTGTCTGGTTTATTTAATTTGTCAGGATAATGGGAGCGGCTGAATGAGAGACAGAGAATGCAGCGTGGTATAAAAGAAACAAAGGCTAAAAGTACCACTATTTTGATTCCCTTTTTAAAATTACTTCCAAAGTGTGGTATCCATTGTGAAGAATAGTGCTGAACAAAGCGAGGGTCCTGGCAGTACTCACAGAGCTCATCCACCCGCGGCCAGCCCTGCCTGTACATTCAGAGGTAGAATACACTTATAAATGATGTATTGGAAGGACTGTAGCTCCCATTGTGTACCAGAGTAAACAAAAGCAGACAGGAGCTGACTGGCACACGGGCAGCGAGGCCACACAGGACCCAACCACTTTGGTTCCCAGAGGGAGCACCAGGAACCACAGAGCCTAGGGGCAGGCCAGGGTCGGGGTGGTGAGGGAACTTCTACCTCTCCCCTCCTCCATGGGCTCCCCGGGCTGCAGGGTCCCTGGGAGGCTCACCGAGGAGACACCGGCTGGGGTGCAGCCACCCCACTCCTGCAAGGATGGTATGGCCTGGTTGTTCCTACAATATCCAGAATTTTCCACCCAGAGGAAACTGGCGTCCCATGAGACAATTCCTGCAAGTTCCAGAGAGCTGGTCTGTGGATTCTGCGTGCTGTGTGCGCCCTGTGGGGAACTACAGTCCTGGGGACAGCCTCTGGCCGGGACCAGGTCATTTTGGGGTCACAGGTGACAGCAACCTTCCCTGACACTGTCCTTCCCTGTCTCAGACACTGTTTGCACGTGACGAGGTCCCTGCGTGGTCCCGTGTGGCACAGCCTCCTTGTCACCCATCAGGTTCATCAGCTATGTCCTCCTGCCCCATGAGCTCAGCAGAAAGGCCCTGTGGTTTGCAGACTGAGAACTTCTCTCCTTCTCAGGCTGAGGTGGAGAGCATGGGGTATCATTTTCTTGTGGTAAAGCAGCGTTAGACACTTCCAGCAGCAGGTAAGTGTGGTTCGGTCCTTGTTCCGTGATAGAAAAAGGGCATTGTGCTACAATCCAGCAAAGAGACCTGGACTTCCCCCACTCGGACTGCTGCCACTCCCACACCAGCCACCTGCGCCCCAAGAGAGACGCCCCTGTATTTCTGCCACATGAGAAATGCATCAAAGGAGGAACATACTCTGGGACACAGGTGCTCTGTGACCTTCAGTTTCTGCCTGGGTCACAGCAGCACTCTGTTGTGCTGGGGACAGAGCCAGAGGTCACAGGTATGGAGCCCTGGCTTGGGACTCCGTCCCTGTGATGGGGACAGGTCCATGAAACCCATGCTGGACAAATGGCCATGGCAAAGCTGAGCGTGATCGGGGTTGAAAGGTGTCACCTAGTTTCTGAGTGCTACATGCAGCCTTGCTAGTTTATCTAGGTGTCTGTTGTCCAAACTTAATTTTCATTCCAATTTGGCAAATAACATTGCTCAGACTGAAAAATGTAATAGCTCTTAGCTTTAGCTGTGTCTGCCTTCCCTCCACGGGAGCCAGAGATGAGGCCACGTCTTGGAGTGTCTGCGTGGCCATTCTGTCACCTTCACATCTGGGGCCCTTCCCTTGTGGCCACAGAAATGTGTGGATCTCAGAAGAGCATCACAGGGGCCGTGCTGCTGAGTGTGAATGGCTTTGACTTTGTTCTGGGACATCTTTGGAAATTTCTTTTGAAAATAGGTATTTCCCATGATGGAAAGTGAAACCACTGCCAGTGGACAGATTCTGAAATCAGGATACCTTGAATGGCTTTAAAGTGGGCAGTTGGATACATCCTGGAAAGTTCTACATATACAAATAAAACTTAGATTTGGATCAAATACTCTGAACTTTTACCAGGAGAGAAAGTCATGCAGCATGTTGGCCCATTAGTAAGCAGCGAAATCAACTGCAGACCAGGTGTGGCCAGTTGCAGGGTCCTGTGCTGGCTGTGGTGGGACTTGGGCACAGTCCTGATGACTCTCCGACCTTTACCCTTAGAAATAGGAGGGGTGGCCTGTTGGCTGGAGGGTTGGCTGGAGGCAGCTGACATTCACTCCAACTGCCATGCGTTCTGTTCCGCGCAATTAAGGGAGGAAAAGCACCTCAGCTGAGCGCTTTGGAGGGCTCAGTCCACGGTCAGCTGCCCCAAGACTGGAGCACCACGTGGAGGAGTGGGGGAGGACAGCTGCTCAGCTCATGGCAGTGGGAGGGCGGAGCTGGAGAAGATGGGGCCAGAACCAGCCACCGTCCCCAAGGTAACACTCTCGGGGTCCAGCTGGACATGAGGTGAAGTGAGCTTTACTAACCCTAAGTGTGTCTCAGACCAATCAAGCTGAGTCTGCACTGGGAGGTGAGTGACACCTGGCTCCTAAGCCCAGGCCTCCACTAAGGTTCAGATGTCTGGAGTCTTTAACAATTATCAGTACCTTTTCTAGATGTCTGTGACCAACAGTGGCTTTATCTGGGAGCCCAGGGGGCTCAAGGCTCCCAAGTTCAACAGCGTCACCTCACCTGGAGGGAGTGGAGTCCCGTGGGTGGAGCAGGGTGCTGTTCAGCGGCAGTGAGTGTCACAGACCAGTCGGTCCGACATTCCCATTTTACAAGGGGAAATTCAAAGAAACCTGGCGCAAGGCTAGTTAGTGGACCATTTGGGTTATTCTCAAATACTTCAGTCCTCCATGTCCGTGATTCTTTATGGATCAAACATAGTTGGGAAAATGTCATTTTTAAAAACCTCATTCTGACTTTTACTTGTTACCCCCTGGACATCTACTTATACAACATTCACCTTGCATTGGGTGTCAGAAGTGCTGCGGAGATGAGTCGGGGTGACGAGCACGTGCACAGGTCACAGCAAACACTTCCTGCTGCAGGAGGGACGCGGATGTCACCTGCAGGCTGGGGATCTGCTGAGGTTCTGGGGACCTCTGTGCCTGGGAGGAACCCCTGCATCTCCTTTGGTAATAAAAGATGCTGGTGAAGGCCAGAATGTAGCCACACCTGGAAAACACACTTTCCAGCAAGCTTTATCAGACGCATGACTTTTCCCTTGGTCCCCAAAGTTCACCAACCCCAAGTGACAAGGCTGATAATCATGGACGTGTTATAGAGGCTCAGAGGCTGCTTGTGTGAGAGCAGCCTTCTGCTGAGAGCCCCCTTGTCTGCCCCGGGAGGAATCGGGCGGCTCATGTGGCTCATGCCAGGGCTTTGCTGCTGAACTCATGGAGCTGTCCTGATGGGAGACTACAGCCACCCTCAGGCAGGACAGTGAGGCTTGCTGCTGGTTCTCTTTGTCACTGTTTGAGGGATTTTTTTCCTGAGGTACCAAGACATCGTAGCCGGCGCCATCCACAGACCTGTGCTTTCACTCTTTGGTTCCTTGGTAATGGGGTTCTGCGTACCGATCTTGGGTTGAGGCACCAAACAGAGTCCAGCTCTCACTTGGAATGGGGGGCCTTTTACCTCACTCCTTGCCTCCACATTTAGATGGCCGTGGCCACGTCCTGGTACCTACTCACACCGTCAGCCACTATCACTTCCCAGGCAGCACCAGACACCTTTACTCCACAGGGCTATGCTCTGGAGGGCGGGTGTGCACGGCTGTGCCGGGCTCTGGACCCCTCCCCTGGGGCCTTGGAAGCACTTGGGTCCCTCCGGTGCCCAGGACACTGTGGTCCTAGTTCCTCCCGCAGGTGGTGAGAGGGGCCCAAGCTCCTTCACCGACTTGCACACAGCTTGAATTTTTGCAGTGAAGACACAGGAAGTTTAGCTCTCGTTGTTCTGACCTGGAAAGTCCTTCAAGGGCTTAAATAGCCCAATTGTTTTACACTGTGTTTCTTGAATTTCCTTCCCCATTACTGAGGACTGGGATGTTTAGATTTTCAAACGAGGACTCTAGTTTCTCCAGGAAGAGCAACGAAAGGAGAGGGAGAAATTCCCATCAGCAGAACGGCTGCTGGCCGCTCTGGACCAACCAGCACACGCATTAGAAAAATCCATTCTTCAGTCTTGTCTTTCCCAGCTCTTCTTTCTCCTCTTTACTTTTTCATGTGTTTTAAAATCCCTCGCAGTCCTCCCTCCTAACCGAACAGTATCAAAAGCTCTCTGTTCTGACCCTGTCCCCGGCTGGCTCTATTAATCACTTCTTTATTACAGGCCCTGGCGTCCTGCCCTCACAACCGCCAGTCTGCTCCTCTCTGCTTCCGAGGGGCTGGGTGTCCCCTTTCTCTTCTGCGTCTCACCATTCTCCTTTGCTTTCCTCATTTAAAAAATATTCTCTATTTCACTTTCCTCCCTCAGCCTCACTGTGAGTGCAGTACACAACTCTATCTCCTGTGCCAGCCAGAGTCCCCTGCCCCTCTGCAGAAGCTGTGGCTAGCTGTGGGCACCCACCATGCACCCTGAGTGCCAGTTGCTGAGTGCTCTATGGGACCCTCCAGAACTCTGGCTATAGAGGTGCCACCACCCTGTCACAGAGGAAGAAGACGGGCGTGGCCCTGAAAACTAGGGGTAGGAGCAAAACTGCTTTCTGATCAGTGAAACAGCTCACCTGAAGGGCTTGGTTGACTGCTCATGCTGCCACACAGTGGCTCCTGGTGCCTGTGGGCTCAGCAGCAGGCGCAGCCGATAGTCACAACGCTCCGTGGAGACTTCAATGTACAGCAGTCTATTCTGATGTACATTACATGAAGCTTTGTGATTGGTATCTTTCCAAGTCTTTATTTTGAAACCAACTTCCCAGCTTATTATATAGCGAAGTAAGAACATTTCTGATATTTCCTTATTTAATTGCTTTAAAACATAAGTCTTTCCTACAATAATGGTCACCATTTGAGCCCACAACATGAACGAAGCGTCTCTCAGGTGTTACTTCTCCGGTAAGGACCTTGTGCAATAAAGCAACAGACTGAACACCACGGACAGCAGACCCGGCTCCCCTGATGTGCTCATAACAGGAAAGGCTGGGCAAAGACACTGCCTTACAAGGTGCGATCAAAAGTACAGGGAACGTTTAATAGAAAGTATCACGGTGGAAGGCACAGATCTACAAACCCCTCGGGAACCCCTCACTTCGAGCACGTTCTTCCGCCATCCTCCTGCCTCCCGCAGCTCTGGAGGCTTCTCTTTTGCGGGTCTCTAGCTGTGCTGCCCTGGCTGCCTCCATGACCTGAGTGGGTTTGAAACATTACCCTTTTCCGGTCCTTTTGACTTTGGGGAAGAGCCAGGAGTGGCATAGGGACTGACCCAGGGATTAAAGTGGACGATGACACAGTGCCGTTTTTTTATAAGCTGTTTTCTGTTGAACAGCGCTTGGCAACAGCAGTCACTTCATTCTTGATCACACCTGGTAGACACTCAGGAAAGAACACTGCGGAGTTGCTGCAGAAAGTGGTGAGATGATGGGATCAGTGTTGAGAGGGAGGGGAGAGTTTTGAGAGGGAGGCATGGCAGAGGGAGGCATGGCAACCTGTCTTTTAGTATAACTCAGTTTTTATTTAAAACTTCACTGTCTGTTGATCACACCCTGTGGATCTAGCTGCACCATACAGCGCTGCACCCTCTCGGGCGGGGACTGATGAGAGCGAGGCCCGGGCAGGCCAGAGCAAGCTCCTGCTCTAGGATTCAGACATGGCGTCCAGGCTCAGGGGCCTCAGGTCTCCGTTCACCCCTCTCCCTATGCACCTGCCCAGCGGGGCACCCCAGGCTCCTGAGGGAAGGAGGCTGGAGGGAGGCTTGGGCGTGCTCAGAGGCTGCAGCCTCGGAAGACAGGGAAAGAGGATGCTGCCTCTGCAGGCTCCTCCTGGAGCCACTTTTGGTTCCCAGCAGCACGGCCTGGAAAGCAGGGCTCTGCGCCTCCCAGCAGGCTCCGCTCTGCAGATGAGCCACACCTCGGTGCACTCGGGAGTGAGTTCGCACGTCCTATATTTGGCTTTTTCAGGGCATCATCTGCTAGGGCTCATGCAGCACGCAGCCTCCTGGCCCGGCTTCCTCCAGGACATGCCGGGGAGGTTCCCAGGTCCTCCTCTTCATGTGGTCTGTCAACAAAGCCACTGCAGACATCTATGCTGAAGTTTATTAGTTTTCCAACTTATTTGGAAAAATAGCTAGGCATGTGATTGTGTTGACAAGAATGTATTTTTATATGTTGTGCTAAACAAAGTATATTGCTAAAGTTAGTTTCATAGTTTTCTTTTTACAATAAAAATTAAGCTCCTAGAAAATGCCACAGATGTGCTTGGCACTGTATTTCTGCCTGAGAGGGAGGCTGAGGCAGCTGCAAGTGACGCGGGGTCGCACCCGGGCAGCACCCCAGAGAGGATCCCACACCCTGAAGCTCCGAGGGGATTTCCCGCTGTGCAACATAGTGGAGCTGAGGAAACGTCGAGAAGACTTAGGTTGTTGCCCTCAACTCACTCGAAGTGAAGACGATGAATTCACTCTGCTTCTCTGCAGAGCTGGGAGGGGTCCTGCACACCAGCAGTTGCTGTGCCCGGAACTGCAGCCTCCACCTCAGGGGGAGATAGTTCCACACGGGTGAGTTGTTGAGGGACAGCGAGTGTGGAGGCCGCTGCCCTGCTTCTCTCAGTCTTCCCAGGTGGCAACCATGAGCAGGAGCACAGGGCACCCAGCATGCCCTTGCGATGGAGGCTCTGCAAGGGCGAGGACCCTTCCGGCCCAGTGCCAGAGGACAGCACAGCCTGTGCTGCTGTCCCCAGTGCTCACCATGGCTGGCCAGCTGCCATTGTGGGGGACAGGGCCATCACAGCCTCTGGTAGAGTGGCCCCGGAGGAGGTGCAGGCCTGGCACATCCTAATGTCTGCCACAGGAGCAGGAGGACAGAGACTGGCATCTCTGAAGCAAGGCCTCCGAGCCTGGGGTCCTGTGCAGTGGTGCAGAGCCCTTTCCTAGCGAACCAGGACTGTAGGCCCCAAATTTACCCAGGGTGGCAGAGGCTTCGGACGGAGCTACCTGTCCAGGGGGGGTTGGGCCAGTGGAGGCCCCTACACTCAGCCGTTTCACTTGGGGCTTCCCTAGCCATCACACACAAGCAAAGGTGAGCCCCGTGTACACCCACAGGGTGCATCCAGGAGGACAGTGGCGACCGCCCTATCAGCCAGTGCAGACGCCATGAGAGCTCTGCCCTGACAGCTGTGTGACCCAGCTGAGCCTCAGAAGAGCCCTGGCCTCAGTTTCCCCTGACAGAGGCTGCCCCTCTAGCATGGGCCAGGGTGCTAGATTCCCGTGAGATTGAGCACATCACCCACGCTGTCACATCAGCTGTGACTCAGTGGGCTCAGCAGGACCACAGGCAGCTGGGGTCCAGACTTGGGGCCCACATGGGCAGAGAGGAGTGGGCATTGTCATCAAGCAGCTGTGCCCACACACCAACTGCCCTTGGAGCATTTCTGGTCTTCATGCCAGCAACGACCCATGATGTCCTATACAGGAGCTGCTTCCCCTGTCCCTGTGGGTCCCAGGGTGTATGCTAGGCTCAGCCAAAGGCTCTCTGGGCTGAGGGGCTGTGTGCTGCTCTGCACCAGAGCTGTGAATCAGGGTGCTTCTGCCACTTCGCAGCTATTTTAAGGTCACAGAGTCACAGTCCTGTGACAAGGAGCTGAGAAACTGTAATTATTTGCTCTGCAGGCCCTGTTGGCACAGGGTGGTCGTAATTAGTGAGGATGGAACTATTTCCAGGAGCTCTGGATCCAAGCCCCGATTGCTGTCCACCCCTCTGCCTTCATGCCGGGGAAGGTGCAGAACAGGTCTCTGATATAATCACCAAGCTTAGTCATTACCCTCGAATGGGGGCAGCTTTATCCTGCCTGGGCGTGGGGGTCTCCAGCATGCACAGGCGTGTAGGGGCTGGGTTCCAGCGTGCACAGGCATGCAGGCCCTGTGGAACAGGTAAGAGCTCGAAGCCCATGCTGTCACTAGGCACAGTGAACTCAGGTGACCCCCCACGTGGCGCACTGAGATCCTACACAGTGCCCATGGCCTGGTGGACCTCCAGAGGACAGTGCCACTGGGCACCTGTTAGCACAGAGCTCCCGACCTTGAATCTGGAGGTAGTCCACGGGGTCACCCCCTGCAAATGCTCCTGAGAGAGCTTCTTCAGCAAGGCCTTGGATTGGGTCTGACTGATCACAGGGCTTCCACACCAGAGCTATGGTCAGTTTTCAGGATAGTGTCAGGGGACCCAGCATTGGCAAAGCCACTCACGTCGCCAGGGTTCTGACACTGAGACCTGGTGTGGCTGGAACCTTCCCAGCACCCTGTCCAGACCTGGAAGCAGACACAGGTGACAGCCACTCTGTGTCCTTCCTGGACGGCACAGTGCTGTAACCACGGTGTGCCCTGGGGCACGAATGAGGCCACGGTTGTCACAATGACTTGAGGGGCTGCATGCTGCCTGTCACGCTGAGAAGCATTCACAGAGGCTCAGAGGCTGCTTGGCTTCTGAGGTCAGGTAGCCAAGGTGGCTCCCAAGAGTCCCTGTGTAGGGGACAGAGCCTGCTCCCCTTGCTGGGGCGACATAGTTCCTGACCCACAGAACGAGAGGCAGGCCTGTCCCAGGGGAGCTTCCTGTTCCAGGGGCCTAACATTAGGTGGGCCCCAGGGCCTGGGACTTGGGGCCTTCTGGGGCCTCCATGGCTGTGCACTCCTGATCCCGGGGGCACATAGGATTATCCTGGAGAGCCTCAGGGGCCGCTGGGGAGGGCTGGGGGAGCAGGACAGTGGCAGGGTGCTGCTACTCTGACCCCGCGTACTCAAAGCAGAGGCTTGCTGTTGCCGACGTGGCCCTGTCCAGATGGCACACAGAAAATGTGCCCGTTCACGTTCCCATCGGAGTCTGCCCACACACTGTTCAGCTGGCCTCCAAGGCCCAGCATGCAGGGTGGTGTGGCCACTGCTCAGGTGTCCTCCGGACCCCAGACTCCTGGGGGTGCCCTACCTCTGCCGACAGGTCACTGCCCTCCAGCTCCATTACCCCGAGCTGTTGACTCAAACTCAGGCTCTCAGCATGAGTAAGCCCCACGCACGCCACAGCCGCACTGGGAGCCTTCACTCGGCTATCCAGCTACACTCCAATCGCTGCCTCTGTGCTAAATTAATATAGTTTAATGCTTATACCCACAAATCATTCATTTCAAACTTCTCATCTCTCGTGAATAAGTTCATCATTTTCATTCACATTTTGTCACAAAAATTAGGAGTTTAGCTTGTCGAAAATTTCATTTTCCACTTGTCTTTTATGTGCGGCAAGATAGTAAAGAAGCAGATTAGCCTTTCTTCTATCGCAGTGGAGGAGGACGGGCTAGAACGTAACACAATCAAAACAAATTGCTTAGGAAAATATTTCCTTTATTTCCAGAAATTACCAATATGCAGGCGGCTTTCATAAGAAACAAAAACCATCAGGGACCTGGCTGGGGTCAGCATGGGAGGCTGGGTTAGCCCCTGCTGAGTGGCTGCCCAGGCCGCCAGAGGAGGCTGACATCTTAGGAATGACTGCTCAGGGTGGGTGAGAGACCTGATGTAAAAACTGGCTGCTGCAGCGGCATTCTAGAAGTGTGGGTTCTGGGAACCCTGGGGTCTGACATACGTCCTTGACACACAGTGTGTCCTTGTTGGCTGTATCTGATGACACTGCCCTCAAGTTCCTTCCCTGGCCACAGTCAACGACTTTCCGCAAAAATGATCAGATGGGCCTGGGAACTGCAAAAACCCAGCTCTTAACCAGAGGCCTGGCTGCTCTCTCTCTCCTCCAGACTCCTGGCAGTAGTGGGGGCTGCCGCAGAACAGAGTCCTGGAGACACAGGCTGAGCTCTCTGCCCCTGGACTCAAGCAGAAGTAGTACAAGTGACATTTCGCTTAATTCTCAAAAGATTCCATCCATTTAAATATAAATGAAGGGAAAAGCTTGGAGCTAATTTATCTGTTTGCTGCCCTGTATCACTCCTCCTGCCTGAAAGCAGGGACAAGGTGAATTACAGTTATCCCAGGCCAGCGCTTGGGAGAGGTTAAAGCACTTTCCAGCAGGCAGATTAGTTCTGTGGGGAAATAACATTAAATCTTTCTGAAGCCTGGAAATTTCTCAAAAGCATTTTTGCTGCTTTCTTGCATTGCAACAAACGCAATCATCCGGCTAGATAATCTGGCGTCTTAAATAACTCTGCACTTAAGCCCTGTCAATGTGATCTTCCAAGGTTAATTGATTATTTCAATAAGCGTTCTTGCCAGAAAAGACCTGAGTGCTACATCTTTTCATTAATTCACGCTGTTTGGTTAGAAGGTGAAGAGTAACAAGGGGCTGCTCGACTTAACCCCTTGCGGCCCAGGCCCCCAGGCGTTCAGGGGCAGGCACCTGTGTGCTGTCCCCCCAGACGCCGGCTGGTGACCCGGGTCAGCACGGGCTCGAACCCCAGCTGTCTGCACAGAACTGTGGCAGATGCTCTCCTCCCCGCGCCCGCTTTGGGCTGGGAAGCCACAGGCCATTTGTACCACACTACTGGGCTACCTGGGAAGCCTAGGATTATCAGCAGTCATGGACATCACGGGTATGGTCACCAGGTGCACAGTGGAACAAGGGGCAGCTCTGCTTTCATGACATGGTGTTTCTGTCTTGGCTGGACACTGGGGCCAGCCGAAATCCAGGGGTTCTTTTACAGGTGTAACACCTGTGTGGGTAGCCAGATACACAGCTGCAATCCTACACGCTGGCAGGGTGAGGCGGAAGGATGGAGACTTGGAGCCCAGCCAGCCAGGGTAAATAAGTGACTGAGGGAGACCTTGTCTCAAAAAAGAAAAAAACGTCTGGAGACGCAGCTCAGAGTGGAGATCCTGGGTTTGAATCCCCAGAACTGCAAAAAAGGGGTGAAAACCCGAAACAAAAAGCAGGCATGAATGCGTTTTTAAAATAGAGGCAGAAAAGACCCCAAAGCTCCCTCAATATGAGGAAAACTTGGCTTTGTCTCTGAAGCAAACCAGTCCTGGCTCTGAACTGAGGCTTCACAGAACTGGAGCTGCCCACTGGGCGGACTGGGCCCGGGCCTCTTCCTCAGGGCTCTTGCCGAGCCAGCCATGACTCCTCCCTGCCTTTTGGGCAGAACCTGAGGGTGAGGGCACCAGGGCACCTCGGGACCCACCTGTGCTCACTTTGGACCCTGACCTCAGCTTCAGGCACCTGGTGGCTGACGGGCCTCCCTCCTGTGCAGTTCTCAGGCAAACAGCACCGAAGCGGCACGGGAGGGAGTGCAGGGGAGAGGCCACAGCTTTATTTACATCACACAGAGCCATAACAATCAACAAGCATTAATCATGATCATTACCCCGAACTGCAGATAATGCGGCTCTGCACGGCCTTGCTCATTTGCTGCTCCTTTTCTCTCCCTTGGAAACGTGGAAAAGTGGAAAAACAACAAAATCATGAGGGGCCCGTCAGGTCCCCCCCAAGTTAAAACGTGTGGAAATTAAGCACAAGCATGGCACCCAGTGGGTGGTACATTAGCTCAGGGGAGGCGGGAGCCGGCGCTCCCCGCGAGTCCTGCACACGAGCCTGACAGGTATTACTGCCGCCACTGAATCGCTTAACCCGCAGGAATCCCCGGTGTCTCGAGGTGTCAGCGCCCTGTTATTAGACAAGTTTAATTAGGATCTACCCTGCTGCTCCCAACAAGGATTTAATTAACTTCCAGGCAGGATAATTAGCCTCAGATCGTGGCGGACCCCTCCCTCACCTTCTGTTGACACTTGGCCTGCGTGCTGTTGACAGTGTAATGGATCACCTCCTCACACACGGGTACCAAGGACCACATGGCAGCTGCCACATGGCGGCCACGCACCCACCACCAGGGCCACCAGTGGCCATGGGGCCCCCCATCCAGCAGGCGGCCGTCTGGCCCCATGGAGGGCTTCAGGTGAGGAGTGCAGAGGAGCCACTGGGCAACACAGCCTCTGCCACACACCTGGCCCGCTCATGGAGCCACCCTGCCACCCACTTGGGTGATGATCAGAGCATGGGCTTTGCCCTGGCACTGCCAAGCGCCAGACCTGCCGCCTCTCCACACGGCTGCTTCTCCAATCTGTGCTTTTCTGAGCCTCTGCCCTCCCTGCTCTGCTTGGTCGCGTGGAACTTACTGTGATTTCGAGACCAGGAACACTGTGGTGGAGAGAAGCCTGCGCAAGAGCCCAGTGTAGACATGCCTACCAAGATGGCCGAGGCACGAGAGCTTCACAGGGGACTTGCCCAGAGCTGTGCACTGGGTTCTAGGACATTGTACAGGGTGATCGCTGTGCAATCCATGGCCACTTCTGCATTTTTAAAATTTGTTACAGTAAAAGACATATTGCCATAAAAGCCCCTCAATCCTCCCAGCGTCATACATATAATCACACCCCTTTCTGCAGCAGCTCTGGAGGCATCTTTCTGAGTGTCTTTTTGAGGCGTGGTCGAATCCATGTGACTTCTGCTGCTGAGCCCCATCCTGCAGGAGGGCAGCTCGTAAAATCACAGGTCTCCAGCTCTGCCCCTTGTCTCGCGGTGTCCCAGCTCCTGACTACCTGGCACCTTCTACAGCGTGGTTAGTGCGTCTGATGCGCCGAATGGGGGCAGTTCTGGGCCCAGCCACTGGACTGGGCTTGGCACTGCCTGTCTGTAAAAGCCTGAGCCCACTGGGCACGGAGCAGGGGGACCTCAGCAGAGTCCTGGCCACTGCGGTGGGGGGTGCCTGGCCCCTGTGGGAGGAGAGCTGCTCCTGCCTGGCACACCTGGGTGTGGGTCCTCTCTTTCTGGCCACCATACAGAGGCTGCCAATCCAGAGAACCCAATGGACTTTATGGGCAAAGTTCAGTAGCCAGCTGTTGGCCCTGAGCCCGTGGGGACTTCTCAGTGCCAGGACCCTGTCCCTGGCAGGCTCTGTGTGCTTCCTCCTCTGGGGACACTCCTGCCCATCTCCTCCTCCACTGGTGTAGACAACGTGGCCACATGGAACCTGTTTCCACTTGCCAGGGCCACAGTGGCTGCTGCCCAAGCTGCATTTCTCAGGCACCCCAGAGTAGGGCCTTGCAATGGCTGTGGCCACAGACTTGCTCCTGGGAGCTCTGCGGGATCTGTCCCGTGCCAGCCCAACACAGGGCATGTGTGCATTGCCACAGTGCCCTCAGGCCCCAGAGCCACTTGGGAGCCCTGTTGGGAGGTATGAGCGGCAGAGCCAAGGGCAGAGCATCCCACAGAGGGCTTCAGCCCCGCTGTGAACCCGGGCTCTGGGGGCCACAGCTACAAGACCTTGTCCTCCCTGTGCCATAAAGGACAAGTGTCACAGGTGCTCTGAGGACCGCCTGACCGCCACACCCCTTGAATCACAGCAGTGTGGGCGAGAACATCTTGTGGGCCCGTGGGACGGAGCATGATAGTGCAAGCCTGTCTGCTCTGCTGCGGGGAACCTCAGTGATCTTACACGTTTTCTTACATACCAGACCATACAGGGAAAAAGAAGTCTCCGGGTAAAGCGGGTGAGAAATGTCCCTAGTCGCCCTTACGGGACATTTGAAGTGAGGCAGCAGGGACAGTGGAAAAGACAGGATGCTCACAGACAGAAGATGATGGAAACATGGCTATAAAATGCAGCAGGGACCTGATGCATGCAGCCTGAACCCTAGGCTCCTGGCACAGCTGGCCTTTGTGTGACGGGGAAAATGGCTGTTGGCCCACACGAGTTCCTGGGTGCCAGCTGGAGTTGGAATTGCATGATAGCTATGATTCTCAAAGAATAACTGATCTTAAACAGAAAATATCCAACCAGGAGAGCAAACATAACCACTCTGTGTGTGGGGGTGCCGCCTCCTCCATCACACAGGCAGCTGTGGTATCACAGGCAGGTACCCACAGGCAGGAGCCGGTTGGGAGGTAAGATGGCATGGCCACACAGAGGCCACACAGAGGACCCATGTGCATGCTGGTGACTTCTAGAGCACCTATTCCAGGAGAGTTTGGTGGGAGGGCAGGGTGGGACTCTGCACCTCTTTTTAGAAGCAATCACCTCTCTGTTTTGGCCATAGTGGGACAGATCGGGGCTGAAGGTGTCTCTAGGTATCTTATCATTTTCTCCTTACTGAGACAAAATATCTGACACCCCAATATAATGGAAGAAAAGCTTATTTGATTTATTTGGCTCAACAGTTTATAGAGATTTCAATCCATAGTTGGTTGGCTCCAAGGCAAGCTGGCATGACAGAGGGCATCTCAGAGGAGAAACAGTTCATGGCAGGCAGACAGGAGGCAGCAAAGCAGCAGCGAGTGACAAGAGCAACAACAGCAGCCCTCATCTGTCCTTTATATTTCAGCCAGGCTATCTGCCCTAAGTGTGGGGAACACTTACACCCAGCAGAAGGCACCCTGAATCCCAGCATCACACACACTATATCTGGCCAATTCTGAAAAGCCCCCCTATGACCACATGAGGCTTAACACCTGGTGACCTCCTGTTACCTTGTGCCTCTGATGAACAACAGTGGTGGCAATACATTTAGGATAATGCTGAGAGCCATAATGGGACAGTCTGTGTGCTGCATTTTGGCCCTGGAGGAGCAGGGTCTCCAGCCTCTGTGCCCTCCACACCCGTGCTTTGGTAGAACAATGTCACACAAGGTCAAATGTCCCCAGAAGGAAGATAATGTCCACCCTGAGAAGCCAAGGAAGGCAGGGCCCTGTACTCCTTGAATCTGGAGGTGTCCTGTAGAGAAGAGAGCCCCAAGGTCACCTGCTACCTGCTCCCTGGGGAAACCGCTGTGAGCAGACCACATCGGGGGCCACAGCTCCTCACACATCATGGGGCTCACAGCCCGTACATGGGAGGAAACTGCACCAGGAGGGGATGGGCAGGAGGGATGTACACAGAGCTGGACCCCGTGTGGCACCCAAGCACTGTTGGCCGCCCTACCCCTTGGAGTCATCGCGAGTTCTCATGCCTTGGGAGGACCCCACCTGGACCGCCCATCCCTCCCTCTGCACCCCCAGCTTCCTGTCATCCTGCACCTGCAGTCTAAAGCGCGCTCCTCACTTGGCTGAGAAGCTCAGCCGACAGGAAACAGTGCATCCCACTCAGTAAATCTGCCATGAGCAAGGTTTTGGTTTTCATGATGTATATTGAAGGAAACCAGAGCCATTGTGTATTTCAGAACATCCCTGTCACATCTTTCCATCTTACTGCCTGGGCCAGAGGTGCTGACCTGGAGGGTACAGCCCAGCCTGGACAAAGGCAGGGCTGTGCTGTGTGTGTGTGTGTGTGTGTGTGTGTGTGTGTGTGTGTGTGTGTGTGTGTGCTGTTTGCATGTATGGTGTGTGTGTTTACACATATGTGTGTGCATGTTATGCATATGTAAGCATGTATGTGTATGTGGTGTGCATGTAGTATGGGTATGCTTATGTGTGCCCAGGTGTATGTGAACATGTGCTTGTGAGTGCATTTGTGTGGTGCTGTGTATGTGTGCATGCACATGCAGGTGAGTGCATATGTGTGTGCCTGTATGAGTGCACTGTGTGGGGTGACTGTGCCTGTATGAGTGTGTACAAGTGTGTGTGCCCTCTTCCACAGTACAGGCTGCAGTAGTAAGAAATAAGCAGGAGGGTCATGACGATTGTGACTCAACTCGATGGGCTTGGGAGCCACCTGACAGATGAGGAAGCTCCCTTCTGGGGGCACCTGGTGGATCACAGACCACGACCTGGGGGACCATCTGGCTGCTGGTCCCTTCCTCTTGAGCTCTGTTTCCAACCTGCTTGGCTTCTGGCTGCCATGGGCTGAACAAATTTGTTCCACCAGGCCCTGCCTTCATGGCCTCCCTGCCAGAGGTGGCTGACCGTGGACTGAGCCCCCAGTGACTGTGATCCAGACAAACCTTCCTCCTCTGGGCTGTGGGTGCTGGGTGTCATGCCCTAGAAAGTGGTTATCTGCACCTCATCCCAGAGGACGATCCGCAAGAATGGCAGCCTGAGTCCAGCACACAGCGTTAGAAAGAATGGATGCAGAGAAAGGTACAGGTGTGTCAAAGGGAAAATGAGTTCTGGTCCACAGGTATCTCCACTCTCGAGGGACTCACAAAGTCAGCTTTGCCTTATGGGGGTCCCCAGCTGCTCAGTGACCTCTGCTGTGTGGGGAACCATGCAAAGCACTGTTAGCTGAGTATGCAACAAGAAAAATAGCCATATTTTTCTAAAGTTGACTAATATTGTTGGGGTACACTGTAATTTAGAGCCATAGAGGCCTTGAGGAAGGAAGTATGGTATTTCTTCAGGAAGCATGATCCAGCATTTGATCGTACGCGCATTCTTCCAGCCATGTAATTCATCACTGCAGGCGCGCATGCGCCTGGAGAAGGTTCCCAGCCTCCTCTGCTGGGGTCAGGGCTGGCATTTGCTCCTGGCACCCTCACTGCTGTGTCCATGCAGCAGCCTCCCACTCTGGCACCCCACCTTGTAGTCACAGCCATGGTCCTCCAGGTGAGTGGCCTTGCGAGCAGCCCACATTCCGATGCCAGCAGCTGTGCCATGTGCTCACAGCCAGCTCCTCCTGCTAAAACCTTGCTTTTGTTTGCCATTTCTTCACCTTTGCTGATCACTTTCCTTTTGGGGTATCTGTTTTGGCCAATGTCAGGAGGGGACATCCAACTCCGGGGGGAAAGGAGGCAGCACAGTGCTGTGCGCTGTGGCCTGAGCGTGAGATCGGCAGCGGGCCGCCGAGGTCCTGGAGGAGTGGTACAAGAGTTGCCTCTTAGACAGTGACTCCCTCTGACAGATCCCGCAGTGGGAACACGCACCCTGCTGTTGGGCTGGAGTGTGGTGGCGAGGCCAGGATGGTGAGACTCATGTGCAGGAGGACTGTACAGAGACTGCTGCTGACAGGCACAGGGCAGCATGGCACACGAACTTGTGCCAAGGGTGTGCCATGAGAGAAAGTCGGCGCTCACTCCTGGGGTTGCAGTTGTCATTTGTTTACATGCTTCTGTCTGGTTTCCTGTTTTGTTTTGTGGACAACATAAATTTGTCTAAAGTCAGAATAAACTCTATGAATGGCATACAGAGATGATGAATTTTTTTCCAATAATTTTTTATCGGTTCTTGAAAGAAAGAGACCAGAGTTAACATTGAGGGGGAAAAAATCTAAATGAGAGAAAGTTCAGAAAAAGAGTGTGAGTGTGTGCATGTGAGTGTTTGAGTATGTGTGTGAGGATGTTATGCCTATGTGGACGTGTGCAAGTACACTCCGGTTCCCTGAGAGCCCTGGAAGGGTGTCACCACCTGAACAGTGGCATGGGACCCCATGTTGCCAGGACCACTGAGCACAGCCCCCACCAGGACTGCCCTTTTCTGACTCCCAATTGGCTCATCTTGGTACTTAGCGAAGCACAAGACTCACGGTTCCTGCCTGGTGTTCTGATGCCCGGGCTTCCCTGGCCACGGCTGTGAGATGTCAGTGCTCCCATTGTGCCAGCCAGAGCCTCTCTGAGCTGGCTGCTGGGGTGGGGGGACCATACAGTGCACCCCACTCTGCACAGGGACAGCCACAGCTCCTCCCACTGAAGAGACACACAGCTAGTGGCATCTGATAGTTTTGATTTCTTTCCTGATTAGTGTAGCTGGGTAGGAAGATTGTTTTTTGAGAAACGCTATCAGAAATTCCTGTAAATTCTCAAGAATGGTGCCTGCCTTGGGCCAGACAGAAGCACACTTGCTCTTTCTCAGTGGACTCCTGCACACACAGCTCTGAGGCACCAGGCTCCACAAGATGCAGCAGGGGCGTGTGGGAGGCAGAGACACCGGCCTTAGTTCTTCCTTCTTTTCTACTTTAGAAAACCCTGGAACCTTCGCCCTCAGGCATGGGATGGGCCCCCCGAGCCCACATGGGTCTGAGGTCGGCAGGTGCACAAGGTGTCCTACGTCAGCACCGTGTAGATGGTGTGGTGTTTGCACACTAGGTTAGAAAGCTCTGCTCTCAAGGACTCTGGGGAAGAAGAAATAACAAGGAAGGGAAACGTGTCCACATGGTTCTCACTGCTTAGCCACTGTCAGGTTTCTTGACCTCTGCACCACCCATCAGTCCCCTGGAGGGAAAGCCAAGCCCTTCCTGGTCGCCAAGTGTGTCGCCAGGATCAACGCACTGATGTAGGTGCAGAAAGGTGAGGAACTCAGCGCTCATGAAAAGTGATGGGGGGTGAGGCTGGCACATGTAAATAGCCAGACCAAACGGGTCATAGGCCGGAAGCTTTGCTCCCGCTCCCTTCAGTGTTCTGTGCGGTGTGCTTGGCACACTGGGCCGGCTTAGTTCCAGCTGACTGAGATGGCGCCATGTTGGGTATGATGCTGAGGAGGAGGCGGTGGGCCGGTGTCCCTGCGACTGAGGCCAGGGCCCAGGAGGTGCGGCCCGTGGGCACAAAGGACACCTCGCACAGGGTGTGAGTGTTGGGTGCCCGCTCACCAGCGCCTGACTCGAAAAAGCCTAGTTAGGTCCGAATAGCTCTGGGAAATTCAGTCATTTGATGAATAAAGAATCAAATTGTTGTTCCTTCTCTAACACAGAAAGTGGGAGTCAGGGGCAGCCCGGAGCCGAGAAGCAGGCCCCGCTCCCGGTTTCCGTCAGGGTCAGAGCCTGTGCACAATCCTCTGTCCACACCGACAGGCCGTGCTGCCAGAGCCGTGTGCGGTGGACAGGGACCCCTGAGGGAGGCTGGGCGGGGAGCGTGGCTCTCCGCACCATCTGTGACCTAGAAATGATTAGATCCAAGTTTTAGTCGCCTAAACCTGGGCCGGGCCAGGGCCCATGAGGCCACAGCGCCAATGCCACTCCTGCCCCAGCACTCAGAAACACCAAGAAACAAAATGCCAGGCAGTGCGTGTGTGATGGACACAGGGCATGGGGGCGGCACGCAGCAGCAGACTGGTCAGAACAAGCTCCAAAAGCATCTGGTCAAGGAATACGACAGCGGCTAAAAAAGAAAAGTGCAGGCCTGGGCAGCTCAGGGCCCTGGGCTCCCCTCAGCACTGAACATCAACCCCAGCACACCGAGAAGACTCGGAACTCATGTCAGAGGATGATGCGTCTGGGTGGATGATCGAAAGGCTCTGCAGTAGCCGATGGGCCAGGAGGACGCTTCTCGCCAGAAGTAAGAGGGAAGGTTTACAGGTATCAGAGGAGTCAAGGGGCCACCCGGCAGCTGCACTGTGGAAGTAACAGTCAAGGGCGAGCTGTGGTGGGCATCAGGAGAGTGCAGAACCACTCCTGCATCAGGCTGCTGGCACTGACACCCAGGGTGGGGCAGCGGGGATCATCTACGAGCAGAGGAAAGACAAGAGCTGGCTGCTCACAAACAGATGTGCCCACTTCAGGAGGAGGAATCGCTGGGCGCCAGGACTCAGAGATGGAAGAAGGAAAAGCTGTTGGAGGGGGACACTAGCATGGAGATGCTGGCTCCCACCAAAGCTCACAGCCGGCGTGACATGCACACCTACTGCCAGCACTCGGGGAGGCTGAGACAGAAGGAGCTCAAGGACAAGTCAGCCTGGGCAACTTCGGCAGAACATGTGTCAAAATGAAAATCGGTATGAAAGCAGGCCGGAAAGATGTCCGTGGTGGGCCCTGGCTCTGTCCCGGGCATCACACACGCACACGCACGAAGCATAAACACAGGTGGAGCTGGAAGCCTGCCTGCTGAGCCTTTACATACTTTAATCTGCACGCTTGACTTACTGGTGCTCTTCCTTATTCTTTTCGTTTTAATGACTAGAATGATTAACAAAGATGAATCCTCCTCCCTTCAGTGGCCTACTTTCCACCCTCCCCCCCCTTATCTCTCTTCGTTTCTTCTGAGATACCATCTTCTATGCATGGTTCTCTGGCAAATCAGAAGTGGCCAGGAAGGAGAGCATGTGCGCATTTCCCTGGGGGCCACGCTGGCCTCACTGGCACGTGCTAACCAGCCCCTGTGGTGGGCCGTGAGGGTCTGACGTCTGTCCTCAGGTCATCCGAAGGGGACTCCAACAGGCCTCAGGGCCAGGTGGCAGGGTGGTTCCAAGGCTGATGTCCAAGCTCCTCTCCTAGAAATGAGACGGCATCTCTCACACCTGCTAGGTGAGGGGACCCCTGCTCTAGCTCCTTTCTGCCTGTGGGTGGTCCAGAAGCTCTTTGCCCACTTTCCTCCAGTGTCTGGGTTGCGCCTTCCTGGGCCAGATGGGAAGGAGCCGGGCCTCTGTGTGGAGTTCTTTTTTTTTAGGTTTTTTGAGACAGGGTCTCGCTTTGTGGTTCAGGCTGGCCCTGAGCTCAGCCTCCAACTCACATCACAATCCTCCTGCCTCTGCCTCCCGAGTGCTGCGATTACAGGCGTGAGCCACCACGCCCAGCACTGTGGTATGTGGTACTGGTTGCTGCTGGGTGTGGGTCTCCACGCCCAGTATTGTTATGTGGTTGCCGGGGAATCGAACCCGGGCCCTTGCGCTTGCAAGACAGGCGCCGGAACCACCGAGCTAACTCCCCGGCCCTGTGTGGAGTTCTTACAGATGTTGTGCATCCGGGGCCACAGCAGGGTTGACACCAAAGTCGCCTGTGCTGCTCCCAGGGGACGAGCCAGAGACTGGGGACTGCGGCCGCACACCAGAGGAGACCCTACAGGGACAACTTCACTGCTGGGTCTACCAGGAAATTCGGTGGGAACTTGGAAACTCAGACGAGAACCAGTGAGAAAGAAAGCAGATGCACCCGCTCCCAGCGGTGCCGAGCAGCACCAGGCAGAGAGTGCAGCTTCCGAGACCAGAGACTGACAGCTGAGCACAGAGCTGCAGGACACAGGGACAGAGGGCTCCGGGGGCCAGGAACTTAGCACATGCACATGAACTCCTTGCCCAGGCCAGAGCCTGGGTATCGCAGCCCTGGGGAAGTTATCACCACAACCATACACATCTGACTGTAACCATCGCTTCCAGGTTGTGGGTCCAACGCAGCACATGCCGAGAACGCAAAGGGCCGGGGCCTGGGCTTGGCAGCCACGTGAGCCCCATTGGCCTGCCAGCTCTGCGCCCTTCCTGCGTATGTGCACTCTGAGCCAGCCTGGCAGACACAGACAGGTCTCCTGGATGCCGGGAAAGTGGGGTAACCTGGAGGGGGCAGCTCAGACAGGACAGCGGCACCTGGTACAGCACTGAGGCCTCGGCCTGGCCCTGTCCTTACCACGCCTCCGCTCACCACCCCAGGCTGGGCGTCGGCTCCGCAGAGGCGCTCTGAGGGCCCTGGTGATGAGCCCTTGTATCCCACAGTGAGCTCACATTTATGTACTGTCATTTTGTTTTTAGTTTTTGAGACAGAATCTCACTATGTACCCCAGGCTGGCCTTGAACTTGAAGAACTCCCCTCACTCAGCCCCATAAGTGCCGAGGTCCCAGGTGTGAGATCACCACTCCTGGTTTGATGGCACATTTAGAGACTGCCACAGCTCACGCACACACAGGCTGACAATGAGGCTCACACGCCCTCCAATCTCCAGCCTGGGGACCCTGGGTCTGTGGCTTACAGCTGCTTGCTCAGAGGCTACTGCCCTGTGCCCAGAGCCCCTGGCTGTCCCAGCATCTTGCCAGGGGTACATTTCTGGGCAGAACAGTGGCTCTTCTGCCCACCACTAAGGCTCCCAAACACATGCTGCCCCGTGGAAGGCGAACTAGAGAACTTCTTTTGAAGGGATTAACAATGAATCTACTGTGATCTTCACTTTTGTCTAAATAAAAACATCAAAGGATCAAATCATGCATGACTGAGATTATAAATAAGAAGAGAAACTGTCTGTGAGCACAGGGAAGAGGAACTGAGCTGGTCCAGAGCTGGAGAACTGGCCGGGTGCAGGCAGGAGGAGGAGGACGGGAGGGGGGCCAAGGGGTCAGGGCTGGAGACAGAGCGCAGTGGGGCGGGGCTCCCCTTCCTGGGCCCCAGAGGAGGCCAGGGTGCAGGGCAGTGGGTGCCGGAGCCCGGGTGCCCACCTGCCCAGGTGCGGTGCCCACTTTTCCCAGTCAAGCGCAGGCGCCACAACACTTGCTGGGTCCCCCTCCCACCTGCACACTGTCCTCAAAGGGCTGCTTGCCGTGTTTTCCTGTGGAACTTGGGGAGCTTGCTCACTTACCAGAAGTATGTTTTCAAAACCTCAGAGACGTCAGTCAATTTCTCCATCTGTCAAACCCTGACGCCTGGCTCCTCCCCCAGTGCCTCTGTCCTGGGCCCCACAGCCCCAGACTTGCCCTGCCCTCAGGAGGTGGCTGTAGTGTGCAGCTGGCACCGTCAGCCACTGTGCTGTCGTGTGCACATTTCCCCCTAAAAGGCAGGAGCCTCTGTGTCCTTTCCAGCAGAGCACGGTGCGCCTTCGGGTCAGGCTGAGTGAGGAGCTCCGCCGAGAGCCCAAGCTGTGCCAGGCCCATAGCAACTGAGGTGGGAGTGGGTATAACACAAGGGTGTTTCTAGACAGGATCCAGCCCGGTTAGGTCAGATGCCAGGTGGGGAGCGCTTGGCACAGAGGTAACAGAGGAGACAGCAGGCCAGGGCTAGGCCACAAGGGCCAGGGAAGTGTCAGCAGGGTCTAAATTCTGATCCGTTCAAGGCAAGGGTGCAGGCGCTGGTCACATCCTGAGCTGTGATCGTCCTGCCTGCACCCCTGTCCGCACACGTCTACATGTGCCTGCACGCGTGTCTGCGCACTGACTGCATGAACGTGCCAGCTGGAAAATGCCATCAAATACAGCATCAGGAACACAGCGCAGGGCTGTGGCAGCCACTGCCTGGACAGGGTCTTCCTACCCCTGGCCCACGGTGGAGAGCACAGAGACCACGGCAAGCCTGGAGACAGCCACAGCCATACGGAGGGGCTGTCCTCAGCACTCTTGAGGCAGTGAGCTGGGAACATTTCGGTGTGAACCGTTATCTGAGTGTGGCAGAGGGTGTGACAAAGTGCGGGAGTGCAGCAGTGCCACAGAGCACCGCTTTCGTCCCCTCCCCCTGCCTCCCTCCCTCCCTCCTCCCTCGCCTGCCCTCCCTCCTTCCTTCCTTTTCTCTCTCTCTGTCTCTGTCTCTCTCTCTTTCTTTCTCTTTGCTGTCCTTAAACTCACTATGTAGCCCAAACTGGCCTCAAATTCATGGAGATCCTTCTGCTTCAGCTTCCCCCATTCCTGCAGGAAGCCACTCATGGCTCCATCCCCACAGCAAGGGCAGAGGGAAATGCCACTCCTGGCCAGGCTGAGGTGACCCTGCATGGGGTCAGCCTCGCTGTCCGCCTGACTCCTTCTGGAGCCAGGTCTGTGTACGCCTCCTTGCTGGTGTAAGCGAGGTGCCATGGCTGGCACTCAAGGCTCAGGCTTTTGGCTTTCCTTGACCTTTCTACGCTAGATGTGACCCAAAGACCCCAGCCACATCCTCAGTCCTAGAAGCCAAGAGCTCAGAAAACCTCTCCGTCTGTAAGCTCCCGCTCACTGCCAAACACTCACAAGGAGATAAAACGAGTCATTCAAGGCCAAGTTCAGGGCGAAGGCTCCTCCACCTCGTTGATCCAATAATGTCCCTGGCTTGCCTTACATGTGTTGCCATGGTGATGATAGGAGAGAGAATTTGGAAAAAGGCTCAAATGCTCCAAGCGAAGGCAGGAATTTCAAAGACGGCAGAGACATCCACTCATCGCCGTCCCCGCAACCACCATAGCGCTCACCCCAGAGTGCCTCATTCCACACGGACGCTCTCCCAGGACCCCAAAGACCAGAGCACCAGGAACAAGGGCCCCTCCGTCACTGACACCCCGTGACACAGGGCCTCCCCGTCTGTGTCTGCAAAGACCAGAGCACCAGGAACAAGGGCCCCTCCGTCACTGACACCCCGTGACACAGGGCCTCCCCGTCTGTGTCTGCAAAGACCAGAGCACCAGGAACAAGGGCCCCTCCGTCACTGACACCCCGGCGCGTGGCCTCCCGCCTGTGTCTGCGGTCGACACGCCCTGATCCCACTGCCTCGCTCAGGCACTGAGCACACCCCAGGTCCACTGGGTCGGGTCCCGCAATGGCCCAATCATGGTGTTTCTGAAGGATTTTCCCTCAATAGGCAGGAAATTATGTTTAATTACAAATTTAATGTAAATGAATGTAATCAGGTAATTAGAATGTTCAATGGCGTGATATTTACAACATGTAGCAATGCACTTATAATGTGCAAAATTACGTTAAAATTCTTATTGAACTTTGCAAGAAAAGGCACTGTTGAGCGAAAGCAGATGATTTTAAAGTTCAACATCTTGATCACTTCAACATTTCATTTATGAAATGCTGTGTTTAGCCAATAGTTTTAACAATTTGCTAAATATGTTTTGTAAAAATCAAACAATTTCATAGTTAGTGGAGTGCTAAAAAAGCTCTAGGGTCTATTCTCTGGGCTGCATATAGCTCAAGCAGCTGAAGCCAGTTTAAAAAGATGCTTCATTATAAGTCGTTGAAAATAGGAATTCAGAACAGAAATGCTGACGCGGCCCTTTACTCCAAATGAAGCCTCACGCACCACCAAATCCTGAGCGTGACCAAGAGGCAGTACCCGTGTGTCTGCCTGCCATGTGCCACTCACGAGCAGCCCAGTGCAGAGCTACAACCTGGCACCTGTCTGGTGTCTCAGAGGGACTGCAGGTTCTTGGGAGCCCTGGACCGACACAGGTGCCCCTGACATGCTGGGCACCGGCAGAGAGCCTGGCAGGGCTGCCCCCCAGCCAGGAACCTTGCTCTTCTCAGCCCCGGCCACACCTCCTGAGCCAGTCCTCGGAGGCGGCTCAGGTGTGCAAACACCCAGGGGAGGGAACAGCCTCAGAGGATGCAGGGCCCGGGGTCCAGAGGAGGCTGCAGAGCGCAGGGCCCAGGGTCCCAGGAAAGGACCCCCTCAAAGTGAGGGAGTCCACAGATGGAACCCAGGGAGGTCAGGGCCAAGGTGTCTTCTTCCCTTCCTAGGACGGATGCGCTGGGGCAGGCCGCCGCCTGCCAGTCTCTTTCACTACTTCCTCCTCTTCTCCCTGCTTGCAGCTAAAAAACAGCTCTCTCCCAGGTCCTCAGTCACTGAGTGTGTCACTGCAGAGGGACAGCAGCTCTGTACCCCCGAAACCATAGTGCAGAGAGTGCAGCACTCTTGGGTGGAGCCTAGAGTAAAGCCAGCGCACCCAGAGTCACAAGCTCAGGACCGTCCACACGTCCATCTCCCTGTCCATCTGTCAGTGTCTATATCTCAGAATCGAATTTCTCTCTCTCTCTGTTTCTTTCCTTCTTCCTTTCTTTCTCTCTTTCTTTCTGAGACAGGGCCTTGCTTTGTAGTTTAGGCTGGCCTAGAACTCACTGTTGGCCCAGGTTGGCCCGAAACTTCAGCAATCCTCCTGCTTCATCCTCTGGAATGCAGGGGTCACAGGCGTGCACCACTGGGCTGGAGTTAGAGACAGCTATGCAGCGCTGTGTGTCACACACACCCCCTGAAATGGAAGTGCTTTGGCTGCCAGTCAGTGGGACTCTCACCCATCTTTGGTCCTTCTGGGATGTCGCCTGATTCCCCTGTCCTTCCTGCTGGAGGACGGCACTGGCTGGGGCCTTGCTCTGGTCGCAGAGTCGCATTCAGTAGAAGCACTCACTCCGAGCTTGTCTCTGCCTTCCTGTCGATGGCATGACAGTGAAGCCTCATTCATGCAGGAGCCACCTTGGTCTGCAAGGGGCGCACTTGGAGCTGTTTGTTAGCTGTGTGGCCCCGCACGACTGCCTGCGTAGAAGGCACCCCTCCTGGGCTGCAGACCGGGCCTCCTAACTCATGTGACAATGAGCAGTTTCCAAGAATGGAATTAGCCCAACTTGGAACCGCCCACCTGTAATCTACTAGAAAACACACCCAATGCAACAATCTAAAGGTGTCCTAAAAAGTGTGAAGGTCATTTTACAGACACCTGTGAAGTGAGGTGCATAAGCCTTTGAAAATGTTGGGGGCCCAGGAACCAACAAGTGAAGGCTCTGGAACCCCGACTGGAGGCGCAAGACCACGAGGGCCAGCCCTGGGCCACACTGGGCTCGAGTCCAGACTCAGAGCCCTGACATCAGCATGCAACCAGTCTGGAGATCCCTTGGAGATGTCACCCCACACATTGGAGACGGCCGCCTATGCCCAAAGGAGCACAGAGGACAGTGGGCAGAGGCAGGAGCACTCTTCCTGGCCTCTGGGACTGCCCTCTGTGGAGAAAGGGGCTGGCCAGCCAGCCAGACTGAATATTCTGCAGGCTGGAGGGCGCCCATGGAAGCCCATCTGGGCTCACCGTCCCAGGGCCCTCTGGCCTACAGGAGTCTGTGCATGGCATCTGACACACAGAGGCTTCCTCCCCTTGCCACTTCCTGTGCTCAGGGCCAGCCAGAGCCTCGGAGCTGAGCTGTCATGTCACAGCCTGACACAGACAAGCCAGCTGTCATGTCTGCGAGTGCTATTCACATAGTCAGAGAACCACCATGTGCCTAGCGCTTATTCACTTTTTAAAGGACCAGGGGCCCTGAGCGGGGAGGTCCATCCCTAGCCTCACAGGCGGTGCGGCCAGCCCCACTCTGCCCCACACCATACTACCTTTGGCAGCCCGGCACCCACTCGACCAGGTCTTTCTCGGGGTAGGGTGGGGCAAGGTGAGCCTGTGCCCCGTCCCTGTTCAGCCTGTGACACTCTGAGAGCAGACAGCTTTGTTTTGGAATCCTCAGAGCTGGGGTTGCACCCTGTGCCCAGGTCCAGTTTCAACAGGTGCCAGGGGCGTTGCAGGCCAGTACAGAGAGGAGCATTCATCCTGGACCTGTTGTTGTCTCCCAGCCACCATCAAAGTGTCGCCATGGCGCGGCTGGGGCCATTTGTGTGTGAGCCCCCGCCGGGCACAATGATTTATTCATTTCTCCTCAAAGATGAGTATCATGTGAGCTCATTAAATGATGGATTTCAGCTCATTTGAACGCTCGCTCGGCTCCCGCGGCCCTGCCAGCCGTGCGGGGCCTGGGAACCGGACACCTAACACCAGAGCCTTCGTGGGAACCGTCCCTGGACGGCCACCTCCCGGCTCAGCTCACTGGGGCACAGTGCCCAGTGCTGCTTGTGGGCGGGATGGGCAGAACCAGGCGGCCCACTCACATGCAGTGTGGGACATAAGCTAGGGGCAGGAGAGATGCCCACAGTGGAAGTGGGAGGGAGAAGGGGTGGGTGGGGGGAAATGCTCCAGACCCTCTCTCTTAGGGATGGGATGAAAGGAAACCCGAACTCTTGAGTCTTCGAACTGTAGCTGATTAAGGCAGGAAGTGCTCACTGAAAACAAACAAGTCGAGCGAGTTCCGACCCGAGATGGCAGCTGAGTCAGCACACCATCAGGCGGGTGCAGCTGAGCCCAGGCTGGCCTGGCAGCAGGGACAGCACACGTGCTGATGTTCTGCCATGGACACAGGGTGACCAGCACCTCTGAGCCAGGCAGCGAGGTACTCCCCATGTGTGTGGAAGGCACGGCTCTGAGGCCCCCACGTGCAGGGTCTTTCTCATTCTGGAGATGGGGCTGCAAGGGACTCTGTGGGCATGTGCTCTGGGCCAGGCACTTATCCAAGGCCAGGCACACAGCGGGCCAGCTAGCGGGCCGTCCCTGAGGGCCACGCTGCCCTCACGAATCCTGGGCCCCAAATATGTGGTGATCCCATTGAACCCACGTATGTGCTTCCCCAGTACCGATGGATGAGGAACTAATAAGCTCTCCCCGCAGCGGGCGGCTCCAAGCCCAGAACAGTCTGCCTGTCGTGGAAAGAAAGCCAGCATCAGCGTGGGCCAGACTGCAGTCCGCACGGAACAATATTCAGGACTGCTCCAGGTCTGCATTGGTCTGTCTGTTCTAGGGGGAACACCAGAGACTTTTCTGGCTGGGGAGCTGGTGGACGGTGGGAGCAGACATCCAGCCCCGTCCAGAGCAGGCAGCAGGCTCACACCGGCCGAGAGCAGGTGCAGCTTCGGTGCACTGACGCAGGCAGGCTCCAGTCAGCTTCTCTCCACGCTCCTCCTGACCACCCGGGCTGCTCCGCCTGAGCTGCAGCGCCTGTTGTGTATAAGTCTGCTTAGTCCCAGGGACACCTGGGATTCGTTTGTGTCATGTTGTGGTAACAGCTGTCACAGAGCAGAGCTTCCCGGAAGGGTGTGAGCAGGAGGGAAGAGCCCTGCCAGCTTGGACAGAGGAAAGGAGCGGCTTTTCCCACTCACTCTGGGCAGCTTCAGGAAGTTTTTCTATAAATCCCTAGGTCTAATCCCTAATCTGCAGCTCCATTTCCCAGGCATCTCCCCTCGCTGTGGATTTCTGTGTGACCCCCATCTTTAAGACGGGCAGGATGGACAGGGCCACTTGCTCAGGCCTCAGGCCAGGGCCTCAGGAAGGATGACTTCAGTATGGGCTGCACGGAGGGAGCCAGGGCACAGAGGGCAGCGGCAGCCATGCAGGCAGGTGGAGGACGCAAGTGGATGCCCACATGGGGACAGCGCACAGCGGCTGGACCACCAGCCAGTGTGGGCAGGACGACCTCAAGGGAGGGTGCTGAGGATGGACCACCATCTGCTCCCCACAGTGACAGAGAGGGCCACACAGGGCTCCCCGATCTCAGCCTCCTGGTCCCCTCCACCTCGCACTGTGGGCTTAGTGGGGACTTGGAGCCTCAGGCCTGAGGCCAGGCTGCTCCACGTAGTGTGGAGCAATGAGCACCTGTTAGGAGGCTGGGAGGCCTGGCCAGTGTCAGCAGCCAGAAATGAGTTGCTGTGCTCTGTTGTGGACCATGGGCCAGGGATGCCTGCACCGGCTGCTCAGTCTCGAGAGCTGAAGAGGGGCAGGCACCTCTGGTCTCTGTGACAAGGGTGTGCTGCCATATTGTCACTCACCTCAGCTCAGCCTTTGTCTTTTCTGTCTTCTTCCCCAGTACGAAGCCCTTCCTTGGAGCTACGAGCAGGATGGGCCACTTTGCTGCTATGTAACTTTATCTCCTGTCCTTGGTCTAGAACACGTGCATCGAGACCTGCTAACGTCCAGCTGCAAGACCAGGTCTGGG
The DNA here is from genome assembly GCA_004026965.1 of Petromus typicus. Lineage (NCBI taxonomy): Eukaryota > Metazoa > Chordata > Mammalia > Rodentia > Petromuridae > Petromus > Petromus typicus. The sequence continues at coordinate 108,660 of PVIR01000116.1, read as the reverse complement.
GTGCAGAGAGCTGATTATGAGCCTCATCCGTGGGGTCTATGAGGTGCCTCAGAAAAAGAGGCCTGGGGCAAGGACATGGGTGTAGACGAGGATCCACCAGCCTGATGCCATGCTCTGGCCTGCAACAGGCCATGCAGGATTGGAAGAGGGTATGGTGTGGAATGTGTGGCAGCCATGAGGTGCTTGGACTGGCAGAGTTGGTTCTGCCATGCAGAGCTCCTGCTGTGCTCGCTCAGGGCCTGGCTATAGCTGGTCATCACCCCAGGGAAACATACACACAGAAGACACACCCCGAGACCTCTCCAGGCTGCTTTCCAAGGAGCTCACCCAAAGAGACCACCCTCACAACCACCACCAAAAGGACAGTCTGCACTCAGAGAGCAGGAGATGGAAACAGCACCCTCATGAGAGCCACATGGGGAAGCCCAGGGCCGGGCAGGCGCAGAGGAACCGGGACGGCGGCCAGGACAATTCACTGTGGCCACTGAGGCAGGCGAGCAGCTTGGGACTCCTGGCACTAGGCTCCCTGGATATTGGGCAGGACGTAGTGGCCAGGGGCAAGAGGCCTGCAGAGAGGTGGGGAGCGGAGCACTCAGCCAGGTCCTAACACTGTGCTGTGATCTGTGGACAGACTGTGGACCCAAGGAAGAGCTGTGTGTGTGTCTGCAGACAAGCCTAACATAACACATGAGAGAAGGGGGGAGGGGGAGGGCAGAGGGAGAAGTGGCTCATTCTGCAAACAGATTTTCCATTTTGTATTCGATGTCTGCAAACCATCTGTCTGCCTTGGTGGGAGCAGGTCTGAGTCTTCGCTTGGGGGTTAGGGAGTAAGCATCAGTCCACAGAGAAGGGAGCTGTCACCAGCACCACCTCCAGCTTCCATGGCTGCGGGCCATCCTGTCCCAGACGCAGGGGCAGGCTGCACTCCTAAACTGTCCCCAGACAAAGACATTGCACCAGCAGAGCAAAAGCACCATGGGAACTTGAAATCTGGTCATCACCTCCATCTCCTCGGCATGCACGCCACGTCCGACCCCCATCACCAGGCTCAGGAGCAGCAGAGGCGTCTGGCTGGATGTCCCCACATGCAGCTGGCTCCTCCCTGGCTCTCAACTGGCCATCATGTCCACAGAGGCCGGATGCTCCACGGCAAACCAACGTGGACACCTGGGACAACTGCTCCAGGGGAGGGGCGCTTGGCCCAAGTCCTGGGGCTTGGTGAGGTGTGGGCAGAAGCCAAGCCAAGGAACAACGGGTAGGTCCCCCCACTACGAAGATCCAAGCCCTTCCATGGGCCTCCAGAAGGAGCAGGACAGAGGTCGCCACCTGGAGGTGTGGTGACACCTGGATGTGTGGCCACGCACGCTCAGCACAGGGGAGACAAGGAGACTAGTCAACCGCAGGAGTCAAGATGGCTCTGGACACGGGCGGGCGCTCCGCTCCGGGAGGCTGCGCTCTGGTTCTTACTTCTGCTCATCAGCTCATGTTCATAGTACACCTTGATCGTGTGTGCTGCAGGGATCAGGTACATGTACCTAGCATGTTAATTCTTTCTGTCCTCCTTCTCCTCCCACCCCTCCTCCCCACTCCATCCCAAGACCACTTTCCTGTTTACCAAAGGTCTATTTCCTATTTCCTGTCTTTTACTTTGCTCTTTATTTGTTCTTTGAGTCTGTCATATAAGAGAAGCTATGTGATATTTAAGCTTATGTGTCTATTTATTTCACTTGGCATTATATAAAGCTTGGAAGCGGCCTATGTGCTCACCCACAGAGGAGGGAATACAGAAAACGTGGCATTACGCACAGTGGAGCACAACTCTGCCCTAAAGAAGGATAAATGGCACCATTTGTAGGTCAGTGGATGCACCTTGAGAGCACACTTTGCTTTTCCAGCAGATGTCTGCTGACTTGTCCATGACGTGCTGGCTCCTCCGTGGATCTTACTTGTGTCTTAGTGTGACGCTGCTGCATCAGCTCACACTGACTGCCTCTTTCAGTGATCTGCTCACTGTGACTGCCGTGCCTTGGGAGCTGCACCCAGGGACAGCCTGGCTTCCTGACCCTGCTCTGGGCTCCAGAGCTGGAGCCCTCCTCTCCCCTCCCTCTCACGTCTGAGGTGTTCCTGGCATTTCCTAATCATGGCTGGAGCGTCCTCTGACACCTCAGCAGTCTCCATCTATTATTGATTTATTTTTTACTGTTGTTTAACTTTCTAACCTTCTATTAACCTAGTTTTTGTAACTCAATGAACAGGATGCTTCCTTTTCCATGAACTGCTGTGAAGCCAGTATAGCTGCTCCTGAAGGGGATCCAGTACCTGGCCACGGACCTGTATGGGGTCCCATGGGACAGGTGACACAGCTGCAGGAGACTCTGAGGGAAGAAAGGGGTGAAGGGGGACACCCCTGGTGGTTACTTTTGCCTCGCTCTTCCTTTTCTTTACTGCATGGCTTTCCTTTTACCTGACTCTTCTGCGAGGTTCACCTCCCTTCCCTTTAGCCCGGCATTCTCAGTTCTATACGACCCCACCACACCAGGAGCTGAACTTGTGGCCTTGTACTTGTGGGGCAGGTGTGGCACCACTGAGCTAAATTCCTGGTCCCACATCTTCAATTCTAAAAAGATGCCCTGCTTAAATGGTTAAGATATTTTGGGTTGTTTTGCTGTCTTTTGAGACAGGGACTTGTATGTAGCTCAGGATGGCCTCAAACTCATGGCAGTCCTCTTGCCTTAGTCTCCTGAGTTCTGCAAAGGATTAAGATGTCAATGCTAAACAATCTTTCTTTAGACTTATAAAACTCAGAACAACTGGTAACCTTTGGAATGTCCCTCCTTAATCTTTAGTTCTGTGCCTCTAACACAAACATATAAACCTCTGTGACATTCAACTTGCAGAAATGTATCTGTCTTAAGGATAACAGGACTCAGCCCCAGGAGCAAGATCATCACAGTGTTCTGACCAGAGACCAAGGAGGGATATACTGGACAAGGGGCCCCTGCACAGCACACAGCCGTCCAGCCCTGCTCCTGCTTCCCCTGCTGTACATCTCTTTGTGTCCCTGAGTGAGTCTGAGGTCACCAGCCCCTTAAATTTTCAGTTTGCCTGCCCTTGGATAACCCAATTCCTTCTGATAAACTCATGTCTCCTAAATGTTGACTTTTGAGCAAAGAGTAGCCCAGGCCTAATTCTAAGACCATGTCACAATCAAGGACTGCCAACTAAAAACACCCTGACCCAGCGGGAAGGCAGGGCACGCAGCAAGTGTACCTGGAAAGGACAGGACCACTTTCTGTAGGAGATGAGTCGGGAGCTCTTGGTGACTGATACCTACCTGGACTTTCTTGGACCAGACAGCAGCGACTACAATACCTTGGGGTGCCATGAGGCCCGGTCCTTCTGTCTTCATCTGGAGGCCCAGCCTTCAAGGAACATGCCCGGCCACAGCTGTGCTGTGCTCTTGGCTCTGCAGGGACACCTGGAGGGCCCAGCCCTGTCTGATTGCCTAGAATATTTCCACCTAACTTCACTGTCTGAAATACTTGGGAAATCACTGAACCTGAAGAGCTCGCGGAAACCTCTAGACGGCACCTATGGTCAGAAGTGTGGCCTGGGCTCTGGAACCTGTGGCTGGCACTAAAACAGGCAGTGTACTTGAACTCCACCTCTCCTGCAGTCAGCAGTTGACTCAGTGCCAGGTTCCCTTGCCACAGCCCCCAGTCTTCTGATAAGGAAATAAAGACCACAGAGAGGTGGTAGAGGCCTGGGACCCTGGGAGCCTCCAAACTCTGTCTGCTGGCCCCCAGCCCGCCCCACAGATCCGTGTGGCCTAAAGAAAGTCCTGCCTTAGGCCATGCTCCCTGAAGAGCTGGGCAAGGGAGGCTTTAGGGTAGCCTGCTGAAAGGGCCTGCACTTCCGTGCAGGGACCAAGAGCTTCTTTGCTTCGGTGCACGAGGGTACGGGGTATAGGCTGAGCTAAATGACCTCACACAGATCTCGATGCCCCAAAACTTCAGGTACTCAGAGGTGGCACCTTTGGGAGGAGGCTGGCTTGTGGGCTCAGGGCCAACGTGGAGTTGGGCAGGGGGGCCTGGCGGGAAGAGGTGGGCTTTGTGGACGTGGCCTGCAGGGGTACTCACTTCCCACTCCTCCAGCTCCGACCCCCCAGTTGCCTGCCCACCATACTGGGAGCAGCTCTCCTCCACCGCATCATGTATACCTCTCTCCCTTTGGACGCACACAGGGTGCTGGAGAGAGAAACATTCAGCGAGGTGGCTGGGCAGCAGGAGCTGTCTGCGGCCATCTGTCCCCAGGGTGCTGGCCGGCAGCAGTCGGTAGACGGTTTCCTGCATTTCTGTGTGTGTTTGCATTCATTCGCTCTCGCGGACGCAGGCAGGTGTGTCAGGTGAGCTTTCACTCGGAAACGTGCCGCTGATGCTCCGGATGCGTGGCAGCCACGGGCTGCCGGGCCGCTGCGCGATGGTGTCTGCCCGTCGTGAACCGTTCATTACAGCCCTGAGAACCTGGTATTAAGCCGCTCTTTGAGTCTCATCCAGGCATAATGTGCGGCTTGGCTGAAAGGCTGGCGGCGGGGAGAGCACGGAGGGTGTAATCACAGCCATCACGAGGCCATCAGTGCGCGGAGCCTGCACTTTCCGCAGTCAGCAGCCAGCAGCTGGCTGAAAAGAGCGATTAGAAACCAAACCTGCCCTCGCTGCTGCGAGGCGCCCAGAGAAAACCTATTAGGGAGCGGCTCCCACAGCCAGGAAGTGCTGTCACCTGAGGAGAGGCCAAGGCGTCCCTTTAGCAAGGTCAGCCTTTCAGGGTGACGTGACGGTGAGGGGATTGAAAGCCTCCACCTCTGTCACCTCGCGCGTCCAGGGAGGCGGGTGCCTCCTGAGGGGCTTGCACTTCTGTCCATCCGGTTGTCATCCGGTCCGTCTGGGTCACCGGCGCTGGGGCTGGGTCAGTGCGCCAGGAACCCGCGTGCCCCCATCTTTCTAGCTCCAGAGCCCTCTGAGACCTGCTCGCCCCTGTGCTGGGCTTCACTGAGGACAAAACAGGTGCTGTGGAGGCCAGAGAGTCCCGAGGACAGGCCTCCTACACCCTGGAAGCCATGGCCGGCGCTGCGTCTCCTGTCCTGGCCTGGGATGCTACCTGCGTGGGCTCTGGGCAGCGTGAGAACACTGTTGGGTCTGTCAGACCTGGCCACAGACAGGACCGTGAGGACACGCCCTCCATGCTGCAGGCCATGCGTCTCTCCAGAAGACCAAACATCTCGAGCCAGGCAGGAGGTCGGCAAGGCGGCTTTTACACAGGGACGCTGCGAGTGGTGGAGGTAAAAACCCGCCCTCCGGGCCAGCCTGAATTTAGCCGCAAAGAGGAAAGCCAAGAACGTGGTGAAGAGCAGCCGGAAAGTGAGGGGACATCAAGACAGATCTGAGGACTAAGCCTGGACGGGGCGGGTAGCAAGGGGGGCTTGGGGCATCGGCACCCTGCACCCTACTGATTTCCAGTCTGTCTGCACTTCCCCTGTGAAGCCTGCACCTGCCAAAGGCAGTCCGGGTGGAGCTGGCCTGAGACCCGCACCGGCGCCCAGGCCCCTTGGGGCTGGCTACCTGGGTTTCCTTTTATTCTGGTGGCTCTGGAAGCCCTCGCAAATCCAAGGGACAGGAAGCCAGGCTGGGCTCACACATACCCAGGGCAAGGTCGTCTGGAGGGTGGTCTGGAGTCAGCTCCCTGCCTCGGTCTACACCCAGCAATCAGGCTGGCAGTTGTCTTTCTAGTTGTCTGAGATACATTTGGTTTCAGAAGACGCTTTGGTCTAGGATTTGTTTTCTCACACTGGAAGAAGCTATGGACGTGCTGCCTCCCCAAGTGTGCCCCGTCTCAGCCCCCCTGGCCACACCTTCAGGCAATCTCCAGAGCTCCAGTCCTGGCCTGTGGCCAAGGTCCCAACCTCTCCTGCTCTTCCCTGGGTCATGTGCTGCCACGTCTGGGGACCCCTGGGGCCTGAGTCCCTGTGCAGCTAGCACAGGCCAGGTGGTCACTGCTCGGGGACCATCACACAGAGCTCCGAGGGCTGACACGTCCCCACACACCTTCCTCCCCAGGAGCTATTCACGCGGCTTCCCACTTCTCCCTAGATGCACCAGTGCAGGTCTGGCTGGGCCACTCCCCCCAGCAACCCCAGGGCCAGTGCTAGGGCCTGACATCCTCCAGGGGACACGCTGGTCTCCCCCCTTACCAGGGCCCCAGACTCCTCACAGGGGACAGACCAGCAGCGAGAAAGCACGAGGCAAAGGACAAGGGGTAAGGTGAGGAGCCAGGCTGGGAAGAAAGCTGTGGCTGTGTCCGACAAGCCTGGAGGGTCAGAAGGCCAGACCTGGGGAGTGGGCATTGCCTGCTGTGGTCAGCAGACCAGCTGCGGGGTCTGAGGGGGCAGGTGGAAGGGAATTCAGGTGCAGGGCGTGCTGGCCTGTGTGGTGACCATCCCTTGTGCACAGGACCAGCCGAGCAGCCCACGCTGAAGTCAGGCCTCTGGTGGCCACACAGCAGCCCTACATCTTGGGTGTGGGCCCCAGGGAGTGCCATCCTGTTTGTGGGCTCCGGGCCCTGAGGTGACTGTCCTCACGTCCCCTGGGTGGGTTTGTCCTGGCCACAAAGAGCACCAGGGCCAAGCTGAGGACAGAACCTGAGGGTGGGCAGAAGAGTGAGGGACACAGAGAGCAAGGATTCCACGAGCACAGTCCTGGGGCCCCAGCTGCACACAAGAGCTGCCATCTGGCCACCTACTGGGGTCAGAACAAGCCTGGATCCCCGAAGTCCTCCAGGGGTGACACAGCCAGCCTCGGATCAGAATGAGCTTCAGGGGTCTGAAGCTGAATCCAAACCGCACGCCTCCCCGAGCCCAGGGAGCTTGGCCAGCTGGTGGTGGTCGCAGCTTGCAGCAGCAGACAGGGCAGGGTGGGGAGCAGTGTGGGCACTCACTATATTCACATCAGCTACTCCTGAGAGTCCGGCCCTGGCCCTCTGCACAGCACAGCGCCATCAGCTTTACCAAGCAACACCAAAGCTTCTAGGAATTCCCTCAACCCTGTTCTGGTTTAGATCCAGATCCGGGTCAGGACCTGATTGGAGGAGATGGCCACTGGGGCGTGGCCTGAGCGACTTGCCTCCCTCTGGTTGCTCCCCTGATTTCTCAATACTTCCTATCCTCCATGCCCAGAACAGTTTCTGCCCTGCCAGGCCCTCTGCCATGCCACCCTGGAGCTCGCTTACCATGGACTGAATCTCTACAAACTGTGAGCCAAAATAAACCTTTCCTTCAAGTTTGGGTGTTGGTATCAGGTCCCAGGGACAAGAAAGTCACCGACAGAAACACTGTGGAACAAACGCATGGAAGATGGTCTAAATTTCCGTGGTGCAGCCCACATCTTGTGTGTTCCCTTGGGGTGTCATGTGTGGACACAGACATATAATGCATAGGTACACACATGTAGTTGTTTATTCGTGTGTACCAAGGCACATCTTCTGTTTGCCCAAGACAGAGATGTATTTGAAGCACAGCCTTTGCCCTTTTCATCACTTGCTACTTCTAGATCTTGGATTTTACTGTTGGGAAATGCAGACAACTTACTCAATTTAAGACTTACTGGAATTTAGTTACTTGGACTTGAGGATATCTGCCCTGCCCTGCAGGATTTTAAACTACAAGGATTAATGCACTAGGATTATTGACCTTGGGACTTACTGGGACCTACTAGGATTTAAGGATGTCTGCCCTGCCCGACTATCTTCAACTACGGGGATTATTATGGGACCGCCCTGTTTTATGAATGCTAGGATTATGGGTTGAAGGCTGGGTACCAAATAAAGATGCAGGTGCACTCGGGTTATGGGCTCTTCTGCTCCCGCTTCTGCTGCTGCAGCTTCAGGCCTTTGGCAATCGCCGCGCAGAGTAGCAAGAGTTGAGCCCAGGCTCAGCCTTTCTCCTCAGGGTTCTGGCTTTGTTGTTGGTTGATTATTAACCCTCCCATAGTGGGACTGTTGGGGGACTGGAGTTCACCACGAAGGTTCTGGCTGTGCCTCTTCCCTGGACTCCCACATTTTCCTTTCCTTTTCTTCGTTTCTCTCCTGACTTTTAGAGAGAGGTCTGTGAATGGATGTGGAAATGCTGGATCTCATGTGCAACCAGCGATGGCAAAGGCTCTGAGCCGTACGGGTACGCCTGCCAGCCCATTACCCTGTGGCCCCCAGAACAGCCCCCTCTCTGGAGCCGGGTCCCCTGCTACTCTCTGCTCCCAGAACATCTCTGGTGCCTCTGCTGTAACCAGGGCCTGGGTGCCATCTGCCTGGCTCTGTGTTTTCACTGGTGCTACTCCTGTGCTCAGGCTGAGAGCTTTCGGTTCACCTGACAGAGCCCAGGAGCCTCTGCTCTGACCTGCAGGGCCCCCACCGGCTGTTCCCTGCTTCTCCTGGTCCGCTGTGGACCAGGCAGGCTGAAGCTCCACAGGCGGTGCCCACAACCGGATTCAGCAAGGCTCGCTCCCTGCTCTCACACAGCCAAGGCCACATGCAGGGTGAGTGGTCTCTGCCTTCGGCCTGCTCGGGGTCAGGCATTCCGGGCTGGTGATCAGCCTCAAGCACCCTGCGGGCAGGTCTGGAGCCACATGGCAGCTTTCCAGGGCACTGGCTCCACAGACGCTATGGAACACAGTACTCAAGTCAGATAATTCCTTCTCCCCAGAGTGCGTGGGAGAAACCCTTTCAGGCTACTCTTACACAGCATGGCATGATTTCTCCTTTCATGAGGTTTCAGATTCTGCAGGAGGAGGTGCAGACCCAGCGGGACTCACTGTGCCCCCGCTGCCCTGCATGCCACCTCTCCAAGTCCAGGCAGGGCTGTCCCCAAAGACCTATAGCTCCTCGCCTCCCACCCTCCTCCTACGGTTCTGCCCCTGCCCGGCTACTCCAAGGGGTAGTGGAGAGCAGGGGAGGACATCATGCCTCTGCCTGAGGCCTCAGGACTCTGGTCCTTCAAGGGTCTCCTTCTGCCCCACGCCCCCGCAGCCTTTATCTCACATATCATCACCAAGGCAGCACCAGAGGCCACCCAGTGTGCCCTCCCCTCTGCTCATGTTCTCCACGCCATGCAGCTCACGCAGGAAAGGACTCCGTTCTTGTGCCAGGAGGGCCTGGAACAGGCGCTTCTGCAGCAGCACAAGTGCACAGGGATCTGATGCCCTGGCTGACACCACTAAAAATAACGCTCCAGTCACACATGGAAGCAACCTGGAAATTACAGGGGACGGGCGCTTGGCACGGGGCTGTGCTCCTCCCTGCACGCTTTCCCCTGCACAGCAGAGCAGGCTGGCCCTGGCTGCGCACCATGTTCTCACCCTAATTACCCTGACAAGCGGAGCTCAGGGCTCTAAAAGCGGCTCAGGGTGGAAGCCCCGAGGGTGCACCCGCCAGAGTGGGCGCAGCTGGGATGGGCTGACAGACACTCAGCCACCCCACGCCCGGCTCACTCACTCCTTGGTGTCCCCCTCTGGCCACAACCCGAGGCTTCCAGCCCTGCCTGTGCCTGTGTGTGCTGAGCAGCACACAGAGCCTCCCCTGCTCCCTGCTGTCAGAGACGCACACTCTCAACTCTGAGAGCTCTGCTGGGTGCACGTGTGTAAGAAGGATGTCTCAGGCCTGGTGACATATCCTTCCCTGTCAGAGTTCTCCAAAATAAACAGCTGAATTACAGCCTTAACTAGCCATGCAGCAACTCCTCGGAGCCCGATGGATATGGCAGGCATGAACCAGGCCACCCCACAGAGTGAGCAAACCTGGGACCCTCAGCATGGGATGCTGTTCTGTCACTGTCCCTGGCAGAGCTGACTGGGCCCTGTGGACCTTGTGCAGAGCCAGGCTGGGAAATTTAGGCAGCCAGTGTCTAGCCTGCCTGGACCCACCGCCTGAGAGGATCCACACCCTATAAGCGGCATCGGATGCCCATGCCAGTGTGGCAGCAGATGGTCAGCGAGGGCTCATGGGTGAGGACAGGGCCCTATTTCCAAACCAGGAAGGACTCAGACAGCTGCTTGCCTGTCTTGCTGGCCCAACTCTGCCTTTTGAAATAAATTCTTTACTACATTGAAAAAGTAATAATTCTTATTTGAGATGAAGATACTCAGCCTATTTCTGTAAAATCTCAGCTGTAGGAATTCCTCTGGCAAACCTTTCAAAAAAATACAAGCTCCTAGATTCCTCTTGATTGAAGGATTGAACAGAAGACCTTCAATTGGAAAAAGGAACCTAAAATCAGAAACAGAAACTCCAGAGCAACAGCACTGCAGCAGGACCCTGAGGAAGGAGGGCCTGGCTCCCAGGGCTCCAGGGCTCACTCATGAGTTGCACAGCATGTCCAGTTTTCTCCAGTAAAGAGGCATAGAGAAATGCAAGGAAGCGGCCAAGTCCAGCCCACCCGCAGAAGCAGAAGCAGGCACTGGAAGTCGTCCCAGGCTTTCTAGAGAGGAGTTTTACATCGACGACTCCAAAAATGTTATGGAACCAACAAAGCAACGTCTCACCAAATAGGAAGTATCAACAGAGAAATGGGTTATAGAAAGAGAACTGAACAGAGATCTGAAGCTAAAAAGTATAACAACCGAAACAGAAAATTCAGCAGAGGGACCAACAGCAGCTCTGAGCAGCGGAAGAAACAGTGAATCCAAGGAAACAACTGAGATTCTCTGACCAGAGAAACAGGAAGAGAGAGAAGAGGGAAAACACCGAGAGCTGAGAACACATACGTGCCTCCAATGTCAGACGAGACAGCAGCAAAACCCCAAAGACTCCCAAACTGGATGAAAAACCTTAATCAATACATACAAGGGGTTATTCAAATTTCAGATGCAAAGAGATTTACACAGACACATAATGAAATTAATTGAAGAGAAAATTGTTTAATTTTGTGATCATTAACTGTGAAAGGTCAGCTTGCCTTGAGGAAGAGCCACCTAGCAGCTTAGAAAACAGGGCATCTGTAGGCAGCTAAGTGAGGGGGGGAAACCTGCCCCAAAGCGGGCACAACCAATAGGCCCGTAGGAACGACATAGAAGGACTGCCCTCTCTTTGTCAGAGCAGCTCAGTCTCCATCAGTCTCTGGACTTTGCTCTCAGTGCTTCAGCTCCCCGCACAGACTCTTTAGCTTCAGATCCCGTTGGCTTCCCAGCATGGGCTCACACTGGCTCTGCAGGGAGCTTCAGGCCTTCAGGGGCCTTTCAGCTGGATGCCCCGCCCTCCAGAGTCTTCAGCGCTGCACCCTCCCACCCCAGCCCTGTAGCTGGCCACTGGAACTCTTCCCCTTCCCACTGTCCAAGCCTAGCTGGTAGACCCTTTGTATAACTGCACATATACTTTACATTAAGCCTTTTTCCTTTACAAAACTCTAAAGAATCTAAATTTCATTTATTTGTTTATTTCTTCGTGGTGCTGGGAATGGAGCGTGGGGCCTTGCTAGACAAGCAGTCTGCCACAGAGGTACACATAAAAGAGGAGACTAGAGAGGCAAGAGAAGGGGCCGTCAGACCAGAGGGTCCCCAGTAGGATCAGGAGCCTGCTTCTAGCAGTTCACAGAGGTTAGAGGGCAGAGAGACAACACTTTCAAAATGCTGAAGGGAAAAGTCAACTAAATACTAAACCCAGCAAGACTATTTTTCGAAATCAAGGGAAGATGAAGACATTCCAGACAAGCGAAGCCTGCGAGCCTGTCCCTGTGGAGACTGACCTGTAAGACACAACAGCATTTTCAGGATGAAGTAAAAGGGTATTAGAAGTGACTGGAATACAAATAGGGTCAATACCACCAGTGAAAGTACCTGTGCAGCCCCACATCGCTTGGCTCCCAGACTGGCTACAGGGCTGAAGTAATCACAGCAGCGCAGTTGTCCAGGTGAGTATGACATTAAAGAGCTTGCAGCCTTGTGCCAGTGTGGGAGAGAGTCCTAATCAGATGTCCATGGGAATATAGTGTCTCCGAACAGACTCCAGCGTTAAAGACTGAAATGTGGTAAACACGCTGTTTGCTCACACAAGGAACTGACCCCTCCTTGTGAGACCCTGTACGTGCAAATGGTTACACACCGACTTCTGGGAGGGCCTGGTCCCTTCCTCATGGAATCCGGGAATAAACCAGGAATAACTGCTAGCAGGGAGCCGCTTTTGTTCAGAGAAGATATATAAACTGCAGGAAAAAGAAGGAGCAGCGGTGTGGCAATGGAGCACCATGCAGAGGACAAGTTAGACATCGCTCTCAACCCTGAGACCCTCCGTGCTGTTGTCACCCATGTTGTTTTGCTGGAGTGGTAATTATATTAAATTCTCAAATTACTCTTGAACTATTCTACTATTTTACTCTTATATATAGAAAAGGAAAATTCTCCTTATCTTTGGCATGTTTTGGTTTCATTTTGTGGGTCGAGCTTCAATTCTATGCAAAGGTACCCTGACTCAGCAAGTTTCCCCCTGCGGAAACAGCGTTTTGGCCCTAGATGGTGGCTGCTCAGTACAACAGACTAGTGCCAGATACCGATCACACAGGCACAGCCGAATTCAAAGAAAGCCACGCAATTTTCAACAATCTATAATAATACATTATTCATTACAAAATTTAATCTGTACTTCATACCTTATATGAAAATTAACTCAAAATGGTCATAGAAGGCTGGGGATTTAGCCCAGAGTTTCCAGCACCGGCCTTGCCAGTGCAAAGACTTGGGTTCGATCCCCCAGTAACCACATACAACAAAGCCAGGCATGGAGACTCACACCCACCAGCAATCAGTACCATGTACCACAACAGAAAATTCAGTAGAGGGACCAGCAGCTAAGTGTGATGGGTCCCACCTGTAGTCCCAGCACTCAGGAGGCAGAGGCAGGAGGACCGCTGTGAGTTCGAGTCTAGCCTGGATTACATAGTGCATTCAGGGCCAGCCTGAACTACAAAGTGAGACCCTATCTCAAAAGGGAAAAAAAAAATGGTCACAAAGATAGATTTAAAGTGCAAAAAGAAAATGTGGGAAAAAGCATTTATGACCTTGGATTAAGTAGAGAATTGGTGGAAATCAGATCCAAAGCAAGATCTGTTTAAAGAAAAAGGTAAGTTGGACTTTTATCCAAATTAAATACCTTGGCTGTATGAAAGATACCATTAAGGCAGAAAAGTGAACCAAAAACTGGGCAAATGATTGAAAATCATTTATCTGACAGAAGATATACATTTGGAATATTAAAGACTGTCCAAATGAACGAGTAGGAAACTCCAATAAAAATGAGCGAAGAGCTGAACAGCGTCTTCACTGAGGCAAACAGGCACATGGGGTCTGCCTAACCACTTGAGTCCCACAGGATATGAGGCCAGGAGGGCCACTGCCTCCCCCTAGTCCAGACCAGCGACGAGCTGGCGATACAGGTATGGTGGGTGTGGAGTATCTGGAACGCTCGTGTGTGGCTGTGGGAATGTGACGCTGGCAGCCATGGTGTGTGGCCTGCAGTCTCTGTATTACAGAATCCATAAAGTTAATGTGTACTCACGCAGGACGTGGCCACACCCCTCCGCGTACTCACACAAGGGAAGCGCAAGCTCTGTCTGCTGAGCATCTGTGGGAGCTCTTGCACAGTGCCAAGAGTCCATCATTGCCCGACCCTTCCCTAGCTGCTATGTAACTGTACCGTGCAGTGGACACGGAGCAGCAGGGATACACACAGCCCGCAGATAGGCCCAAGAGATGGAAGTCGGCCTCTGAGCTCGCACGTGGCATCGCTCCACTTAAAGGCATTCCGGAAAAGGTGGGACTGCCAGAGACCAGCAGTGAGGAGAGGACTGCTCACTGAGCCACGGCCTGAGGGGCCTTTCGGGATGCAGAGGTTCTGCAGCTCCAGGGTGGTAGCTACCAGGTTCCACTTACTGAACAAAATGTGCAACGCTGTGCACCAAAGAGCGCAAGTAACTTCGGGGAATCCAAACGAAACCTTTGAAAACCAAGGAGCACAAGTTGTTCGGGATGAAGGCAGCATGCCTCCTAACGGACAGCTGCTGACGCTGGGCCACGTGTCGTGGGATCTCACGCTTGCTGAGATCTGAGCTCCTCAACAGCAACCTTAGCGCTTCCTGTTGTCTGCTGCTAGATCTGACAGCTGGCTGGTGTGTGACCTCACTGCCGGGCAAAGGTGTCACTGCTGACGGGATCTTCTCCTGGCTGCAGTGGATATGTTTGACCTCCTGGGGCTTCTTGTGTCCCCAGCCCTGTCTGCATCATCAGACTAGAGAGGAGAATGAAGAGTGGCTTTATACACACATAGCCTTGTTCGGCTGAACTTTCCAGCAGTTCATGTGATCAGTGGTTTTACTTTGTACGATGTCATGAGGTCATTTTTCTAGATTTGACCCCAGCTTTACTGAATCTGGTTTAAGTTGCAGACCCTGCTCTGCTGGCAGGAATTGTACGTGTGTAACATCAGCGTTTTCACAGTGGTGATACAACAAGCTGTATTTGTAAGTGTCCTGAGCCCTTGCTGTGCCCAAGGATAGAGCTGGCCCCGCCCTGTCCTCACCGAGCTGGGCAGCATGTGCCAGATCTGGCATACAGCTTGCTCACTGTTTCCCTTCTGCAGCAGCATTTGACTCTATGGAACTGTCACCCCGGCCACCAGCCTGGATGGAGGCATGGGTGTCAGGAGGCACTCTTCCTGCAGGGCTGGCTGGCATCCGGGGCTCGAGGGGGCCCTACCTGGGTGTACAGAATCTGCGGCCACCCTCTTGATGCCAAGAGAAGACCACAGAACAGTGCCTCTCGAATTTCTAGTTGTGGGGATCGATCGCTGCCCCCGCAAGATCAAGCCGTTCGGTGCAGACAGGGGTGTGGTCAGAACCCCTGGGGCCTCTTCCCGCCCAGGTTCCTACTGCTCTCACCCAGACCACGACCAGCCCAAGTCACTGCTCTGCAGTCTGGTTCCGATGCTTCCTAAGTCACTGCTCTGCAGTCTGGTTCTGATGCTTCCTGGAGCCAGACACGCAGCAGCCAGGCCTCCGAGCGGGGGTGGCTGTGCTGGAGCCCAGGCTGTCCTCTGTGCTCAGACCTCGCCATGTCACTGTCCACGAGACAGGGTGAACCACAGCCTTGAACTTTCCAAAGCCACTGGGGACCACCATGGCGGGCGGTGAGCAGCCCTGTGTTCCACCTGCTCAGCCACGGCAGGCCAGAACCCCTTCGACCTTATTCTCCCGAACCAGCTGATCAACTTTCCATCAGTCTGGCTTCCTCAGGTCCTTCGGACACCAGGGCCAGAGACAGACCTGCGCCCTCACTGGAGCTGTGGTTTCTGTAACTGTGTGCTGTGCCACACAGCGAAGGTCTGACGGTTCATCAGTGCTTTGTCACCAGCCCTGGCCAGAGCCCCCGGCTGCGGCATGGGAGCCTGTGTCCTCGAGGGAGGCTTGGTCAGGCAGGTGGGATGGCACCTGTCGCCAGTGCGCTTCCCGCTGGGCCTGGAATTCCTGCTCATCCTCTGTGCTGGCAGAGGTGCACTCACCCTCCATGGGTCCCCAGGTCACCACGGAACCTGTGTCATCACCGTCTGGAGGAATGGCAGACGCGCTCCTGAGGCAGTCTCACAGGAGGCAGGGGCGTGAACCGATGCAGTTCTATAAGCACAGTGAGTCCAGAGGGCCTCTGCTGAGACAGGAAGTAAACACCCACGGAAACCAGACTGGGCCTTCTGGAGGCGGGCGGAGTGGGCTGAGTCGCTCTGCACGCCCCGCCAGGGCCAGGGGCGCCTTCGTGAGGCTCTCGGCACAGCTTGGCCTTTGACAGCTCCAGTCCTCTGGGTCCTGAGGTGCCACCTGCCCAGCCCGGCTCATGGCAGCAGCCGGGTGGCTCCGGAGACAGGCAGAGTGAAGTCCTCAGTCTACCTCCTCACCTCGCCACATGGGCCTGCAGCTCTCCCCCTCCGCCTACAGGCTGGGCTTTGTCACGTGGGCCACTGTGGCCAGCGCAGGGCCACCAAGGGCTGGACGTCTGATACACTGGAGGCCATCTGTTTCAGTCACACTCGCCGATGGGACATCTATGCACACTTTTCGAGGAGCACCTGCAGGACCAGCCAAACACGGTGTGTCTAAATGTTAAAAACACACTGCCACGGACCTCCCGCAAAGCCCTCTCTCTGAGCACACTCACCTGTCCTTCCTGCCACTTCCTGCAGCAGCTCTGTGGTCCTCTTTCCTGGGCGTCTTTACCAGATGTGATAAAAATATGGTGACCACTGCTACCCAGCACCACCCGACAAAAAGGCAGCTCATAAAAACCCGACCCTGTGTCCTTGTCCCTCTGTCACCAGACCTGGCACCGTGTGACCTCTGGCTTTTCCCCAAAGTCAGAGTGATCAAGAAAAGGAAACATGAACTAGAAATTTAGTTCAGCGGTTCCAGGACCTGCCTCACAAACCCCACGTTCAGCCCCTGCTACCGAAAAAGAAGAAAAAAGAAAGGGACATGAGTTGAACTGATTTCGGACGTGGAGGCGGCCAGCACAGTGCAACCAGAGAGCCTCGGGAGAAGCGCCAGAGCTGCCACCAGGGCAGGGAGGACAGTGGGGGGAGTGTGTTGGCGCGGGGGGATTCGTGACTCACTGTAGTAACATTTTTTTTAGGTTTTTTGAGACAGGGTCTCGCTTTGTAGTTCAGGCTGGCCCTGAGCTCAGCCTCAAACTCACATCACAGCAATCCTCCTGCCTCTGCCTCCCGAGTGCTGGGATGACAGGCGTGAGCCACCACGCCCGGCACTGTGGTATGTGGTACTGGTTGCTGCTGGGGTGAGTCTCCACACCCGGTATGGTATGTGGTTACCCGGGATCGAACCCGGGTCCTTGCGCTTGCAAGACAGGCACCGGAACCACTGAGCTAACTCCCCGGCTTGTAGTAACTTTTTAAACCCAAGATGAACTGCTTGATCACACTCATCACACGCCTGAGTGCCCAGCCCCAGGCTCACGAGTGGTTGACAGTTTCCCAGCTTTGAAGCTAGCAGCTGAGCAAGGACAGATGAGCCCTGGACCTGAGCACAGCCCGACACTCAGCCGTGGGAGGGGCTAGGGTCCGCATGGCACACGAAGCACCCGGAACGTGCATCACGATCAGTCTCTCCCCAGGCGATGATAAACAGCCCTTCATAACAATTATCTAGTTAAAACACCATTAACAATTAATGACATACATCACAGAACTTATTGAACCCATTAAAGACTAATTTACTGGCTATAAAAATATGGCATTAAGAATTTATGGATCATTACCTTTTATCCTGGAATGAAATATTGCTGACTAAAACTCTTAGAAACTGTTGAAAACAATTACTCATTAAGGCCACATGAAATTAAATGATACGGTTTAGCAAAAGAGGAAGAAAAGAAGCCAAGAGGAATTGGAAAATATTTTTCGAGGCAAAGCTCTAACTTAGTGTGACACTGAATGGATAAAGATTGAATTTTCAAACAAGATTAAGATCTACAATTGAAGAGTTCAAACAAAGTAATTTAATGTGCGATAAAATCTTTTTTGGGAAAAATGTATTAGATCGTGACTGATAAAAATTCTGATCATGATTAATCACTGCTAGGTATTTTGGAACACTATTAAGGAGAGTATAACAATGTTAAAATTAATTAACTAATTCCTCTAAAGGATTTTAAAATATAATACGATGTAACAGCTGTTGTAGCTCTAAAAATGATTATTTCTTTTCTGCCTTGCAACCAAAACTTGACAGTCAGAAATCAACCTAATTTCACTGCAATTTCCAGTTTATTACTCGGTAATGAGCCCAGCTTCACAGTGCAGCCCCGGTCTCCTGAGAGACTGCACACAGAAACCAGAGTAGGTAGTGGTAGGCAGCGTGTGTGTGGCCAGTCTAGACAGGCGCTGGACAGAATCGGCCCTCAGCTGTTAAGAAGACTTTGAGCTCAGAATACATTTCTACATCAACAAAACAGAATTATAAGCCATAAGAACCAGAAAAGAACAGGTCCTAGTTCCTGGTTTTACAGGTAACGAAATACAGCCCAGAGCAGGGAGGCAGCCCGTGCCCTAGGGCATCCCTGCCAGGATTTCTTGTAGAAACAGTGCTGCTGAGCTAGAGAGGAGCTGGCCCTCGGCTGGTCCATGTCACCACCTTCTTCGGGGGACCCCAGAGGATCTGCCCACATTTCCAGGAAGGAAATCCTACACCCTTCCTCCTGGAGTCCCCAGCCACCGGAGCTGGCTGTCTGGGAGCCTCTCCGTGGGCCCTGTGGTGCCACGACAGCAGATGTTCCGAGTTCACGGCCTCCCCTTGTGCCCTGGGCATGGTCTTCACTGAGCCCCCTGGTGACCTCCTCCAACAGGTCACCCTGGGCCTGCAGAACTGCAGCAGCTCCCTGGGGGCCCTGAGTCTCATTGGGCCT
Source organism: Petromus typicus (assembly GCA_004026965.1). Lineage (NCBI taxonomy): Eukaryota > Metazoa > Chordata > Mammalia > Rodentia > Petromuridae > Petromus > Petromus typicus. Next base: position 90,169 of record PVIR01000116.1, on the reverse strand, counting down.
GAGGCCTGCCAGAGTCTCTGCACGGCAAGGCCAGCGCTTCTGACGCTTCTTGTGACATGGAAAATCACCATCTGGTCTGTCCGATGGCACCAGGAAGATGCTGCTGTCGGCAGGACCACAGGGAAGGGGCCACGGAACCACATCACACCTCGTCTGGTGCCTCTGCAGCCACAGGCAGCATCTCAGGGTGCCAGGCGCTGGGTGGGAAGAGTCTCCCACCATCCTCTCATCTGTCCTTCTGCACGGGCAGAGCGCGCCCGTGAGGGTGGGAATGATCTCTAACTCCAGTGACTACGCCAGCTCCACAACAGACAGACCATAGCTCTTCAGAGATGCAGCCATTTATTCCACTGGGTCTTAATTTCTTCCTAAACATAATTATAATTATTAATATATGTCCTCGCCTTGAAGTTTATATTCTAATTGCTGAACTAAATTGGTGCCAAGTAACAAAAGCAGCACAATAAATGAAAGGCGGGTGAACTCAGTCCCTCTGGGCAGAATGTCGGCGCACATATGTTACAAATCGCAGTATGCCCCAGAGTAAGTGATAGCGGAGGATCACTAGCTGCGCTCCCCATGCGCACAGGGGATTCTGTCCCCGCACTGCTCCGTGAAGTGGCAGCTGCGGTGTCCCTTGGGCACGTGCAGCAAGTGTAAGTTTGGGAACTGGTCAAACACTGACTGGCAGCTGATTCCAGGAAATGCATTTCCAAAGTGGGGCTTCCTGTCAGAAAGACAACTCCACGGTGGCAGTGAGAGATGGCCACTGAGCACAGTCAGGATGCTGTCCAGCTCCGAGCCTGCTGTCCTGACCATTCGCCTCCACCACCAGCCTGCAGAGGGTCGGTCGGTGGACAGCGGTGATAGACCAGGTCCTGCTTCATAGGCACTGGCAACTCGAATGGCCAGCAGGCCACTGTGGGGCTCCGAACCAGGGTCCACACCCCGCTACGACCTCCTGGGTGCCGGGTTCAGGTGAACGAGGGGACTCAGCAGCCTTCTCCAGCTGCGGAGCCTCACGTCGGCTCCAGTGCGCAGCCCTCCCGGTCCCCAGCCCTGCGGTGGAGCCCTGCCGCCGGGCCCCGTCTCGGGCCACGTTCAGCCTCGGCTCACACACTGGACTCGGGGTCTCAACAGCTGTCCTGAATCTGCCTTGCTTTTCTTTCTTTTCTCCTTATTCCTATTCTGCCCCACCATGAATTCCAAAGAGGAGGACTGAGTTTTTCATAACTAGGGAAAAGATGGAAAGAATACAACAGGGGACAGAAAGTCTCCTGTGACACACGGGAGCCTGGGGTACAGGAAGGTATTAGCCGAAACAACTCTTATCTGCAGAGCGCTTCCTCTTTCTGAACACTGCCCATTGTCTGTGGTCCTAGTGCAGTCCACTCACCTCCATAGCTGTTGCCCAGAGATAGTCAGGGCGCTGCCCGAGCCTGTGAGTAATCACTCACTGTACAGCCACCGCACACCTATCTGGCTCTGTGAATCTCTGCTGCAGACCATAAAACAAGTAGCGCCAAGGACCAGTTAATCACCCTGGCCTCTTTTCCCCAGCATTCCTGCCCCTGCTTCTGTCTTAGGAGTTTACAGACCCACAACCAGTGCCCGAGCTGGGGCTACAGGAAACTGGCGGGCCATGGGTTCCCTGCAGATCTCATGAGGGCTCCCCTGACAGCCTGGAAGACTGCAGACAAAAACACAAGGACAGCCGGGTGTGGTGGCTCATGCTTATAATCCCAGAACTCAGAAGGCAGAGTCAGGAGGGTTGCGCTGAGTTCTAGGATAGGCTGCGCTAAATAGTGGGCTCAGAGCCAGCCTGAACTACAAAGCAAGACCTTGTCTCAATAAACTAAAAAAGAAAACAAACCAAAAATCAAGACAGGGACAGGCCTATGGTACAAAAGTGCTCCTTACATACCAGGAACTCACACTTGGCCAGGTATCCTTCACTGTCTGGCAGCCCTGTGACTTCGGCTGGGCTCTGCACTGTCATGCGAGAGAACCGCGGGCACAGGTGGCCCCTAAGCCTTCTGCGCACCGCATCAAGTCCAGGGCCCTGCACACAGGCTAGAGTCGAGCACAGCTGTCTCACTTCTGGGACTTGACTGGCACACAGCATCCCCACCAGGTTTTCTAAGCTGTCCCCATGGGCGTTCTCACACCTGGGGATGCCGAAGCAAGGGGAAATCCAGCTCAGGCTGGGAACAGCTTCTGCACAGAGCCCTGAGGGCCACGAGCGTGGAGGGCCAGGCCCTCCCCGGCTTTTGCCCATTTGTTTGAAGCAGGGTCTGCCTCGCCTCTGTGTCCCAGAGCAGGCACCAGGCTGGCCTCCGACAGTCTGCACTTTCTCTTCCAGGCTCACGGATGCACACTTCCCCCCCTGCCACGGGGACGCACACAAGCTGCTGGCTGTTGTAATACACAAAATGCAAGGCCGGGTCCCAGGTAGGAGAGGGCTTATAGCATCCCGGCCGTGCAGGATGACCCTTCCTGGGCACTGGGCAGGCCCTAGGAGATAGCTCGCAGTGTCCCGGCCACGCAGAGTGACTCTTCCTGGGCACCAGGCAGGCCAAGGAGAGAGCTCGCAGGGTCCCCACCAGGCAGGGTGACCCTTCCTGGGCACTGGGCAGGAAGGTGCTTGAGTGCAAAACAGAAGCCAAAACCTCAATAACAAGAGAAAGCATGCTTCAGTGCAGCGTTTAAATAAACCAGCAGTCACGAGAAAACCCATGGGGAGTGGCGTGTCAACATGCAGAGCAGGACAGGGCCCAGGCACGGATCCCCACTTTCCGTCCAGGTCATCTGTGGCTCTGCAAGGCCACCCATGTTCAGGGCCACCCTAGACGCCTGTGGCGAGGGAAGGATGCGCCAGGGGTGCCGGGCTGAGGACAGTCAGTTGACGGGCCCTGACAGCCACTGTGTGACACCTCTGGATGGCACCGGGCCACCTTCCCTTCTGCAGGTCCAGAAATTCAGTCCGTCCATTCACCCTAAGAGGACCCCATGTCGCACAGGACACAGAGCCTTGTACCTTGGGAATCTGCTAGAGAGCAGCTTCTGCGTCCAACAGCACTGATTACCTGTGCACTGCCCCAGAGATGCCCACTCCACGATGTGAGCCATTATATACTTGGACAATCGGATCTGTGCACAAAGGCCAGGTTTGCATACGCTCCCTCCCGGCCCCTCCCACGCACTCTCTCCTTTGGCTCCACAGCCCTTCAGGAGCCAGTACACACTCTTGTTACTCAGCATCTGTGTCTCCACTGCTAGCAGGAGCACAAGCAACCGATCCACCAGCATCCCTTACCTGAGACTATAAGGCTGCGTCTCCTTGACTGGACGTGAACATCCCTCTCGCCTAGAAGGATTATTAGTGGCAGAACTGAGAACCCTCTCCACGCCCTTCAAGCTCTGGGAAGGACCTCTGCCAGTGTCACTGGTTGCATTTAAACTTTGATACTGGACAGAGAGACAGAATAGGGCCAAGTCCTATAGAGACAAAGAACTCTGACTTGGGATGGCAGCAGCTTCCCAGAGCCCGGCCAGTTCTCCACAATGCACGCCCAGGAAATCACCTGTAAACCCCAAGTCACGTGGAGGACGCCAGACCACTGTCACTGTTAAGTGTGTAGGAAGCCAAAGAATGACGTCTGTGACAATCAGCCTCGAATGGCCAGGACACAATTAAGACTTTGATGGCTTCTGAACTATTGTCTGGATGTCAAATCAGACCCCAAAGAGCCACACAGCTCGTCATACCTGCGCCCAGTTACCAACCCAGCGTCTAAGGTCAAGGGCCAGACTCCGGCCAGCCCCGGCACCTTCCCCTTCCTCCCGGAGCTCAGCCCGTCCCCCGCCACCTCCCAGTCTCCGCCTCCCACATGAGCGGACAGCTCCTCGAATCCCTGTGTCAGGAGCTTGGTTGTTCTCCCTGAGATCTTCCTCCGCGTCCACAAAATCTGGCTTGGGATGGCCGATCGCCCCTCTGCTTCACCCCCTGCCTGTGACTACAGCTTCCCGAGTGCCCCCAGCCCTGTTGCACCCCTGAACACTGCGTGGGTCTCCCTCATCTCTGTACCAGCATGGGGCTCTGTGCACTCCCATGGGAAGTCAAGAAATCACTCCACTGGGCCGGGGAGTTAGCTCAGTGGTTCCTGCGCCTGTCTTGCAAGCGCAAGGGCCCGGGTTTGATTCCCCGGTAAACACATAACAATGCTGGGTGTGGAGACCCACACCCAGCAGCAACCAGTACCACATACCACAGTGCCGGGCGTGGTGGCTCACACCTGTAATCCCAGCACTCGGGAGGCAGAGGCAGGAGGATTGTGATGTGAATTTGAGGCTGAGCTCAGGGCCAGCCTGAACCACAAAGTGAGACCCTGTCTCAAAAAACCTAAAAAAAAAAAAAGAAATCACTCCACTAATTTACTGCATGGAATTTTCCAACTCTTCCTAGTGGAAGACACGTTAAGAATTCCAAGATTCGGGCCAGGGATTTAGCTCAGTGGTTCCAGCGCCTGTCTTGCAAGCATTAGGACCCGGGTTCGATCCCCAGTAACCACATACCATACTAGGCGTGGAGACTCACGCCCAGCAGCAATCAGCACCACATACCACAGTGCCGGGCGTGGTGGCTCACGCCTGTAATCCCAGCACTCGGGAGGCAGAGGCAGGAGGATTGCTGTGATCAGAGTTTGAGGCTGAGCTCAGGGCCAGCCTGAACTACAAAGTGAGACCCTGTCTCAAAAAAAAAAAAAGAACTCCAAGATTCAAGACAGCAGCTGGGACACCCCAGCCCCAGCACTGAACCAGCACAGGATCTGTTCAGCATGACACATAGCCTCCAGGCTGTCATGCAGGCTCACAGGCTTGGGTGGGATCTTGGGGTTTCTCACTCCCTGGTGAATGCGCAGCAGCTAGACATCTGCACCCCAGCCCAGCTCCGCTGCAAGCAGCCCAGGGTCGGCTCCCACGATGGCACTGTCACTGCAAGCCATGGGCCATCCACCTCAGGGTGACTCTGCTGCAACCTGAAGAGCCCTGAGCAGAACTCAGGCGGAGGTCATCCGATCCTCACCCCACACACAGAGCTAAGCTCCCAGGCTGCTGGTAGCACTCAACTGCGGTCCTTCGCACAGCACGCTGGCCAAGTACAGGGCTCCAGGGCATCTCGATGCCATCTCTCTTCCCACTTGCTTCTAACCCGGCTGTCGTCCTCAGAGGAACTTGCCTTCAAATGCCAGAGTTGACTTCAAATGCCAGAGTTCTCTCCCATGCCTGGACGCTCAGGTGAGCCCACTGACCTGCAGCCCATAGCAGAGTCTGGTTAGAGTGCAAGGATTAGGGCTTCTTTCCTGGACGTGGGATTCCGCACGGCCCCAAGGCCCACTGAGGTAAGGGCTTGGTTGCACATGGCTTTGGGGAAGTGGATAGCTCAGAACCTGGCACTATTCAGGGTACTGGGGCAGGGATGGGGCCTGGCAGAGCGGATGACAGGCGATCAACTGGGGACTACATCTTGTCCCTAGATCTTTCCTTTTCCCTCTCTTCCCGCTGCCACACCCAGCGTTTCTGCTTCATCTTGTCGAAGAAGCAACAAAGACCCTGAAACTGTGAGCCCAGATAGGCCACTTATCTTAGGCCTGTCCCAGGCCCAGCAGGCCAGCTACTATCCCCTGTTCACGCTGACAGGGCTCCAGGACCTCTCAGAGGTTGGGGAGCAGGTCTAGCCATTCCTTTCCTCTTTTCCCATAGATGGTAGGAATTTTTCTTGTTTTTAGTTATCTTTGCAGCAGATGAGGACTGAGTGGTAAAGAGGCAACAGGCTGGACCTGGCTGAGGCCTAGCTGCCCCTCAGAGGTGTTTGCCAGCTCTGTGGAACCTGGGCACCTTCTCTCCGTCTCTGTTGTTCTTACAGGCAGTTGATGGTCCGGGGCCACAGCAATGGCCCTTGGGACCTATTCTGAGTCACCAGTGCGACTAGAAGCCCTAGGCTTCTACAGCTGGCCAGGCAGCATGGTCTTCAAGCCCAGAGCATGGGAGCTCCATGTGGGTGATGGCGTGCTGGACACAGCAGGATCCAAGATGCACAGAGATGCCAGGACCCTGCAGGGCTGCGCCTCTGCCTGCGAGAACCCCAGCTCACCCAGACAGTGTGTCTCCGCTCTGGGCAGAGCTGGGGACGGTGTCTGCCCATCACTTTGAGAGGAGCAATTTCTTATCATCCAGTTCTGAGCACCCCAGGCATCCAGACATGGGTAAACACTTCTGTTTTGCAGAAACAAGATAGCATGGCTGCCTTCCTGAAGCTCTCATTCCCGTTAAAAGGAGGCTTCCAAGTGACTCTTGCCTGCAAGGTTCAGCCGAGTTCACCCACACTCAGACACACAGCTGTGACACGAACATGAAAAGGATCTTTCAACCTTACAAGACCTTTCAATCTTGTAAGTACCAAACGGATGAGATGAAAATGAGAAATTGCCCCCTGTGAGGGAGAAGGGTAGGCTCCTTGCAAAGGTACATGCCACCGAACTGCTTGCCCAGCTGTGACTCCGCCCGGGAGAAGAGCACAGAGCAGCACACGGACTCAGGTGAGGCTGAGCGGCTCCATGGCCCCTGCCCCGGACCAGCTCTTTGAACTGAGGAGAGGGTTGAGACCCCTATGAGCGTCTATGTCCCCCGCACAGCAGCACCACCGGGTAGGTATGTGAAAACAGACTCAAAGGTGCAGCCATGCTGGGAACATGTGGCACAAACGTGATCTATTCTGATTCCTGAGAAGCTGGTGAGACTCTCAGCCCAGTGCCTGAGCAGCCTGGCCCTCGGCGATCCGGCCTTGCTTCCGATCTCCGCAGTCGTCGAGGTAGATGAGGGCCACGCAGACTGGCCAGGAGTCTCAGTCTCTCTCTAGCCCTGTGTGTACAGCTGCCGAGCTACCAGGTCCTGGTTCTCAATGCCCCTCATTTCAGCCAAATCATGGGGAGCACCCCCCAGGCCTGGGTTTGGCAGCAGAGTAGGGGAGCCATCCTCACGCACATTCTGGCTCAGCTCTCAGGCTAAGGTGCAGCCTTAAGAAATCCTGTACGTCCTGGAATCACACTTAACCGTCCGTCAGTGCAGATGCTAGAGGTGTGGCCGGGAGGCTGGGTAGGAAGTGTCTGGTGCAGCTGAGTAGCCAAGCCCCAGTCGTGACTTGCGTAGTGGCAAACTCCGGTCCCTCCTACCTTGGGGTGGGACAGGGCGGGTCTGACTTATCCCCCTGGTTTCCCAGCAGCACACTGACACAGAGCAGCTGGGAGGTTTCTTCACTCTCCCCCGCTCCCCGGGCCATGACCTCCACGCTCCGTCCCCAGCACTCCGAGCCTGAAGCTTCGGGGCCACTTACTCCAGCAGGTGCCAGGAGAGGCAGGTGCCCCTGCCGTGGAGCCCCTTCCACCAGCACGTCCTTCCTTCAGCTGAAATGGTCCCAGGACATGGAATCCCTGAAGACTCAGGACCTCCGTGGGGCTCCTCGGGGCTGGGGTCTGCTGAGGGCTCCTGCTCCCAGCCTGGATGCCCGGCGCGGCTCAGCCAGACTCCCTTCTGGCTCTGGGCCCCGCCCAGGCTGCCCCGGAAGCCCTCTGACACCCTGAGCATATTTACGGACTTTTTCGCGCTCCGCGGGAAGGCTGATGTACCCACCACGCTCTGTACCTAGCCTCGGGATGACTGACGCGGCCGACACCATGCGGGTGCCATGTGCACAGCTGATGAACTGCTGTGCTGTCCAGGGAGTGATGATGGGAAATAAGCCGTGGGCACTCAGTGAGACTCGGCCCACCCCGAGAAGTTTTAGGCCTCAGTCTCCGAGTCCTGAGGCTGAGCCTACAGAGCTGGGGCCGACTGCAAGAAGACAAAACAGCAAAATCTTCACGGGACCTCATGGAAACATTTTCCTGTACAAAAGGAGGAAACCCACTATTCCAGGGAGATTAGCATAGTTTTGAAGAAGATTAACTATGGGATGAAGAAGAGTTTATCTACAATCAGGCACGCGTGAGACCTGTGATCGGAGGAGAGGATGCGGGTGATAAGACAGCGGTGCCGCGCCGGGCTGGGAGGGAGCGGGTGAAAGAGCCTGTCGCAGCGAAATTTCAAACAGCGGGAAAAGAAAGGTACATGGAGTTGCAGAAATCGGATCAGTGCCTGGCTGGGGACAGGAGGAGGGGCGCAGGGAGAGGAGCAGCACTGCAGCGGGAAGGCGACAGCGCCGGGAGCACAGCAAGGGGACACGTAGGGCCCGGACTCCCAAGGATCAGAGTGGCGTCTGTCTGCGCTGGGATCTACGGAAGCAGAGACCAGAGAAGTTTGAAAGATGCACCGTCTGCCAACGAGTAACAAAGGAAGACACGACAGACACATCACAGTTAAATATTTGATTTCTAAGCATAAAACATTCCTACATGCAACCAAGTAGATGCTTATAAAATATTCAAAGGGAGACACATCAGGTTGGTTTTGATGTGAGGATATAATAAGAAACAACCTCAGGATGCTGAGATTAGAAGTTGGAGGCCACGAATCTGTCATCGTGCTGAGTTATTGTTTGTGGATAAAGGGAGCAGAAAGACATCTTCATGTAGTGAGAATTTAGGAAACTGCTACATATCATTCCTGAAAAACTGCACAAATACACAGATTAGCACCAAAAGAAGAATACAGACCGCAACTCAGGAAGGGGGGGCACCAGTGACTACAAGGGTCAGCCCTGCACATGGAGTCCATTTGTGTAGGATGAAGCAGTTATGTTGCTCTTCTCCTGAAACTAACCCATAAATTATATGCAGCACTAACTTCAATTTCAGGTGCATTTATTTGAGGGACAAAAACGCTTATTGGTTGAAAGCTGGGTTTAAGCAACTAGGAATGAAAATATTTCTTCTCAGGAAGACTGACCACACCTAACCAATGGCTATCGCATCTCAGATGGTGGACACTCAAGGGAACCCTGAGAAAGTCAAGGGGCACCAGATATTTATAGGTCCACCATCCACCATTCGTACTTCACTGTCCACTGTCCAAAATCCACCATCCACCATCCATAGTCCACTGTCCACCGTCCACTGTCCACCATCCACCGTCCACCGTCCACGGTACACAGCCTGCTGCTCACTGTCCACCGTCCACCGTCCACCATCCACCGTCCACGGTACACAGCCTGCTGTCCACTGTCCACCATCCACCGTCCACGGTACACAGCCTGCTGTCCACCGTCCACCGTCCACCGTCCACGGTACACAGCCTGCTGTCCACCGTCCACCGTCCACCGTCCACGGTACACAGCCTGCTGTCCACCGTCCACCGTCCACCGTCCACGGTACACAGCCCGCTGCTCACTGTCCACCATCCACCGTCCACAGTACACAGCCTGCTGCTCACTGTCCACCGTCCACTGTCCACCGTCCACCGTCCACCGTCCACGGTACACGGCCTGCTGTTCACCATCCACCGTCCACCGTCCACCATCTATTGCCCATTGTCTACTCTCTGCATCCCCAGAAGGAAAGCAGGCCTGGCGAGGGCCCACACAGACTATAGGAAAAGCTAGAGGCCCCAGGCTGGAAGGACACATCTGCCTCCTTCTCATTACAGAGCTAAGAACATTTGAATTTGGGCCCTGGAATGTAACCCTGGTAACAACAAGCTCTCAACTCAGTGCCAGTCCAAAGCAGACTGGCCTGGGCCTCAGGACAGCCGGTAGAAGGCGCCCTTCGAGGGTACAGGCAGCATTCTTTTAGGACAACCTCATACACTGACTGTTCCTCAACCAAAATGTGGGAGAAAGAGAGTTGGGGGCAGGGCACTACTAGGAAACACGTAAAGGCCCCAGAATGGCCAGCCTGGGGCGTCAGCCTCACACACAGGGACCCTTTTAAAGCTAGAGAGGGCACCAGGAGGTCAGAGGGGTGTGGCAGCAAGTGCAGACTCAGAGCAGACCCGGGCAGAGGTGGTAGGGAGGGCAGCCCGGAAGATGGAGAGGCGCAGAAACAGCAGGTGTCTCACCTGCAGGGAGTAGAGATGGAAACCTACGAGCAGACACAGTGCCCTGAGGGTGGAGACCGCCAGAGAGACCCTCCGGGAGGAAACACAGCGGTTAAAATCGGGAGCACCTCTACCAGTGGCCGGGTGGCCCATCCAGGGGAAGGATGTCGCGCGGGGACGTCCCCGCGGAGAGCAGGGGGGGGAGGGTGGGTAAAGAAGCCCCAGATACTTGCCAGAGCCACAGGGCTGACAGCAGACCCAGCCTGGCCCAGCATGGGAGCCACAGAGCCAGAGGCGGGCTGGCGCACAGGGTCACCACAGCAGGGCTGAGCCGCTCCGGGGCCCACACTGGCCCTGGACACACTGGGAGCCAGGACGCGGGCCAGGCCTTCCCAGGCTGACAGAGACATGTGCTGCCAGCACCCAGCCTCAGTGCCTCCCTCCCCGTGCCCAGGGAGGTAAAGGCACGCACAGGTCCAGCAGAGGAAAGAGGCCCCATGGCAGAGACACAGACCACGGTGACCATGGGAATCCAGGCAGACGCAGACCCTCAGAGCAGTGCTGATCCTACCGAAGGAGACTTGCAAGGTCACCAAGTCAATAGCACAGGGAGCCAGCCAGGCGGGGAGCAGGCCCAGGATCTGCACTCGTGGTGGGTGACAGGGCCGGTGGTGACTGTCTTTGGTACCCTGTATTGTATCCGTGACAACAAGAAGGCCAGTCCCCTGCGCCTTTGAGCCGCGCTTGCCAGTGTGACCACTCTACCATGCAGACCAGTGAACGTCTTCCCTCAGGAAAATCCCACAAGGGAACCACGGGGTCCCGGGAGAGCCTCCTCTTCTCGGGACCCTTCGGGCCCGACCCGTGCACCGGCCTCCCCACTTTCACCCCTAATATTATTCATGCTTCTGAGTACAGAGGCTGAACCCAGGCCCTGTGCACTGTGCTCTGTCACTAGACCTTTTTGTGTGATTGTATGTTCTACCTTCAGACAAACCACACTAAAGAGTATTCATCAGCAACGCGGGAGACACGGCCCCAGCTCTGGCAGACGGCAAGTTTCCCATAGCCTCCAACCTGGGCTCCAGGTGTCACCCTCGGCCCTGACAGCTGAAGCTGCACCGGGCCCCCATGGTGCACCAGGACAGGAGCCCAGGAACCGGGGCTCGGCCCTCCCAGGCGACCACCCTTCTCTGCCCTGTGCACCGGCCAGGTGGCCCATGAGTGGACTCCAAGCCCTCTGTCCATGACATTCTGCTTCTCAGAAAAGCAGTCAAGTCCAGCCTTTAACTATTGGAAAAACTTCTAAAACTAACTACTCACAACACTCTTAATGAGCCTGTTTTTCCTTAATATTGGTGATTCTTTTGAGCCAGTTGGGGACTTTAGTGCTGCTTTTGCTAAAACAACACCAGGCCTCGAGGCGGGAGAAGGCTGGGTGAATCTTTTGCGTCACTGATCCGCCCAATGCCTTCCGCTGAGTTCCTGCTCAGCCGGCATGTAGATGTTAATCCCCTAGGAGCATCTACACGTTGTGTTCACCCTAAACTCCCCAGCCTCTCATCTCCCTTCAGGACAGAGGACACAAAGCAAGCACTGGCAGGTGATGTCCCCGTCTACAGGGACACCCCTGGAGCAGTGGCCAGAGTCTCCCCACGCCCTGGACCCAGGTCCTCAGAATCACGCAGCCTCTTCAGACTGGTCACCCCATGCTTAGACTGCCCCCTACACGGGTGATGACCTGGTACTAGGGACCGGGACCGTCCGCCCCCAGCAGGGCACTCATCTTGTAGGAACCAGATGGTCCTCAAGAGGCCAGGACTTCTCCAGAGCCCATCACAGAACAGCACTGAGACAACTGCCACCAGACGCCGCTCCGCCCTGATGGCCCGAGAAGAGCTGCCGCTCTCCTCTGCTGACAGCCGGCCCGGCCCCGGCCGTCGGAGCTGCTGCTGGACTTCTCCCCGCAGGAGCACCGTGCCACCTGTGCTCACATTTCTCAGCCTGGCTGTTGTCACCAGGCCCAAGGACCACCTGCAGTGTCTCTGACTTCTTCCACCTCGTTCCTCCCCTGAGCTGGCACAGACCCCTCCCCGTCAGAACGGCATACTCAGGGAGCCCAGAGAACCGGAAACAGCAGCAGCCCCTGGGACTCCAGGGCAAAGCCCCCCGCAAACTTGGGGCTGCCGGACGACAACCAGCACTGCACAGTGCATCCTGCCCTGCCAGCCAGTGCCCAGCCCAAGGGCAGGCGCCGCCTTACCTTTCCTGGACACGGCTGTCCAGCACCAGGCAGCAGTCCTCCCCGCAGAGAGAAGTTCTGAAGCTGGATCTGTCTCTTCCTCTGATATTGCCATTTGTAATCCACATGGAGCTTCTCTGGTGCTGATCCAGGGCACAGCCAGGCTAGGAGGCAGGCAGGAGGCTCTGTGGGCCTGGTCCTAAGGCTCCAGGAAGGATGAGGCTTACATGGGCAGGGTCTATCTTGTGCCCATTCCAAGCCCAATGCCAGGGTGGCACCTGCTGGGACACAGACAGCTCTGTCCCTGACATCTTGCAAGCTTCGCTCCCCTCGTACTGTGCGGTCAGCAGAGAGGGTGACCTTGGGCCCCAGAGCAGCACCGTGTGTGTTGGCAATGCTTGTTCCCGACAGCTGTCCCACTGCTTAGTGTGAAGAGACCCTGGATCACCCGGCTCAGCATGTTTTTGTCATCCATGTCCACCATCCATGGACACTCTAGGTCCACAGAACGTCAGGTGTCCTCGGCAGCTGCTGGCTCACTGGCAGCCCCCGTGCCAGGCCACGTCCCAGGCATCTTTGCCATCATCAGGTAGCCTTGGGACAGGGCGAGCTCTGGCCTGTCCAGGGAACTTTGGGACCCCCAGCCTCTGCAAAGGCTTCTCTTCATCCAGGCCTTTCTTTTCAGCAAGAAAAGCAGTTCCAGAGGGGAAACGAAGGTCTATGGACACCTCATCCTGCTCCAAAGAGGCTGAGGACAAGGGACTGTGAACGTCTTCCCTCAGGAAAGTCCCATGGCATTTGTCCTGAAGGAGGCAGACTCACAGCAGTAAACTGGATGGTCAGAGGCCATGGCAGGCACAGTGGGACACGGTAGCTTGCTCCCTCTTGCCCCTGCTCCCTGGCATCACTCTGCCACATGACTCAGGATGGAGAGTACCCAGGGACACAGGATGCCCTGCGGCTCCTCTACCAGCCCAGGCTCATACACCCACCGCCTCCACCCTGCCTGGCCGGGGCTGCCCCTCTGCCTGCTGAGCGCGGCTCGTCTTTGCTGTTTACTTCCAGGCATCCAGCGTGCCCACTGTGGAACAGAGAGGTCTTGGTGTCTGCAAGGTGCAGAGTCCACCGAGGGACACCAGCCTCGGCGGCAGAGCAGGGGATGGAGCCCCAGGGATGCAGGCACACTGTGCGGAACTGCTCTGCATGTCATCACAGCGCTGAGGGACCAAGGGGGCACGGAGGTCACACGTGCAGGTCCCGGAGACTCAGGGCTGATGGACAGCGCTGGGACCCACACGCTCCGTCCACTGTGAAGTGCGGGGCAGCGGCGGCTGCGCTGGCTCCCAATCCACGCGGCTGCACTGAGACGGCTGCAGGCCCTGCAGAGGAGAGCAAAGGCGCAGTGAGTTGGTGCGGACCGTTTCTCTTGCAAAACTCGGGAATGAACCCAGCCTGTGCACTGGGCTGCATCTCCTGCCCATTTTATTTCATTCCTTTTCAAAGAGAGGACCTTGCAAAGTTGCTAAGTTGCCCTTGTGAGACTTGAACTTGTGATCCTCCTGCTTCATCCTCCCAAAGTGCTAGGGTTACAGGAAACTTACGCCTTTCTTCTTTACAAAGACCAAGTGGACAACACTCTGCTGCTACAAAGAAGAGGCCCCACCTGCCTCCTTAGGCAGAATGGTGCAGCCGCAAACACCCAGTCACAAGATGTGGGTGGACCTCATCGAATGAGGGGAGAGCACAGCTACCTACAGCCACCAGAGGGGACCACGTGTCAGACAGAAGGGCTGAGGCCCTGCAAGTAGCGGAGAGCTCAGTGTACAACTAAAGGTGGCAGGCTACCATTATTTGCAGACGTCCAAGACGGCATCCATCTGCCACACCAACACTCATGACTTTAGAAGTAGAATGCTGTACGGCCAGAGGAAATAACAGAGAGACCCAAGAGACACGCCTTGCCACAGCGTGATTCATAAGGAGCTGTCAGTGTCTGCGGGGGCACAAAGCAAGCTTGAATAATGAAAAGCAAAGGGCATTTTAACAGCATGCTGCATAAACTACCAAATATGCAATCTGTTAGTTTATTAATTCAGTAAAAACACCCAGAAATTCTTCCCTTGAGGGGGCCGAACTCAGCTGACTCATATGAAAAACAGCCACACAGGATCAGCTGAGAGCACAGCGCCTGGGCCGACCCGTCTTAATGGACAGTCCAGTGTGTCCAAGCTATCACCGCAGTTGGGTCAGAGATCGTACCCCACGCTTGTGCACTGGGGTTCGACTCCCACTGCAGCCACATTCAGAGGTCAGTGGGGCCTGGTTGGCCACCGGGCACCGCCTCACCAGGGGTCTGTCCACTGCTGAGAATGAGGGCAGGGCACATCAGGACAAGGGCCCAGCTCAGAGAGGAAGTCAGCAGGCGACCGCGGCTCTTCCCCTGTCGCTTCCTGGCTGCCATGAGCCGAGCAGCTCTCCTCTGCTGTGCTGCCTCCGTCCTGCAGCCAGCCAGCCATGGACTGAAGGCTGAGATCCTGAGCCAAGACGCGCCGCCTTGAGCTGTGTGGCAGGGGTTGGGGCCCGGCCAGGAAGCGCTGACTGACACAGCAGAATGGCTGCTGACGGAGGCACTGGTGTGTGTCCAGAGAGAGGGAGAGCAGTTTTGAAAGTCTAGAAATTGATCCAAAGTCTATGGGGACCTAGAAAATGATAATGGTGTCATTTCTAGAAAGTGAAAGAGAAATGGACGTTTTATAAATAGTGTCAAAACAGCCAGGGAGCAGCTGTCCCACCCATCAGCAAGTTGAGTTCTAAGGAGACAAAAATTTGAGTCCCAATAAATGAAATCAGAAACTGAACACAATAAGCCACCAGATATTATTTTTTAAAATATATCAGCTGGATGATATAGTACAAAAATCCCAACAGTCAGGGACCAGAGGCAAGAGGATCACAAGTTCAAACTCAGTCTGATAATTTAGAAAGGTCACATTTTCAAAATGAAAAAAAATTTAAAAGGCTTAGTGAGGAGGCCCTGGGTTGAATCCTAAGCAATATAAATTGAACTGAAAGTTAAATTGGTGTGGTTGGTCTTAAGTTTTCTCTGTGTATATCTTAAATTTGGTTTAAATGTTCCTCTGTACATTGTGAACTGCAACAAAACTTGGTGTATAAATTGACTCTCACCTTCCTCAACCAATCAGAAGCACCCAACCACGTGAACTGTGTTCAGAAAAGACAGACGCAAGCCGTCGCCAGCCGTGCCCGCACAGCACTCCTGCTCTCACTTCCTGCTCTCTGACTATGAACCGAACCCGCCCTGGAGGGTAGGGGTGTGCAGAACCATTCTGGGTTCAGCCTGCTACCAACTCTAGAATCAAAAATGAACCCAATTAAGAACTTTGGACTATTTCTTAAAATTTTGTCTTTAACATGACAAACCCTGGTAAAAGATGGACTGATCTGATTTCACAAATACATGATTTTCTGAATAAAGCTGCCCCACCCACAACGCAATGAAAAGACAAAGGGCCTGTTGGGAACAGTACTTGCAGCTTGTGTTGCAGAAAGAGTTCATTTCCCCCAGGTAGGAAGAGCTCTGCCAGCCCAACAGCCAGTGTTCAGAGTCGCGGAAAGGGAGGCTTGCAGGGGCCCTTGGCGGAGGGACTGGCCTCTCAGAGAACTGCTGATCCCAGCTGGGGAACCTGAGCAGTACTGACGCCCTTCACAGGCGATGGCAGGGGCTGTATGACCCTGCTCATCTATAGACAGCAGCTCGGCGCTGAGGTCAAAACCTCCAACTCCCAACAGACATTTTAGTCTTAGAAATCTGATCCTCGGACACCTTGTGTATTTCACTTATTTTTTGTTGTTGTTATTTTAAAACATTGAAAACTAAGCAATAGAGAATTGGTTAAAAATAGCACAGTAGACTATTGATCTACTAACTCAGTCTGTTCCCGAGGGTTGGTTGTAACTCAGGTTGGTCCACAAAGGCTCAGGCTCCTCACAGCCCGCACAGTCTCCCTCCTGCACAGACAGAGCTCCGTGTCCTGAGAGAGACACTAGCCCAGGACTTCTCAGTGAACCTGACCCAGGAAAGGATGCTGCCACGTTCCTTCCAGAGCTTGTTAAGGGTTAAACCTGTGTCTGAGACCATGTGGAAGCAGGAGCGGCCAGAATTCAGGTAGTATATCAAGACTCTATTCATAGTTAAAACTAAAATTCTGGTGATAACCCGTGTTATTCATATTTCACCCCAATCATAACTGTGTATTTACCAGAGGGAATTAATCCATGTAATCACAGAAAAAAATGCAGAATCTAGATTTGTGTTTAGGCTTTGAATAAGAATTCCAACAGGACGGAATGTGTTCTCACGTGTGCTCATTTGTGTATAGAGGTGGAGAAAAAAATAAAAGTATGTTTCTTTACTGTCATAGACAGTATTTTACATTTATGAAAAACCTTGGAGAAGACATCAAGAAGCTAACATACTAGCAGATGTGTCCGGGAGGGAGGTGATGGTTAGGGCAGAGACGTGGAGAGGACCGGTGTTTACTTTCCACTATTAAAGAAAAGAAGCAGAGGCAGACTCAACGAGGGCGTGGCTCTGCTCAGACCTTGAAGCCAGGGTTCCTACATACCATGCCTTATCGAGCCAGCCACCTCCCTCGCTCTCCGCTTTCCACTTCCGTGTATTCCCAATCAGTTCTGTGTCCCCTGATGTGTACTCTCTTGAGGATGAAGCTGTACTGATCTCCATGTCCCTCCCATCAACAAGCTGACCAGTCACTGGCTAGACCCGGAGTGGTCCCTGAGGCAGAATGTCACTCTCCTCTTAGCACTGAGCCAAGGGAAGAGCTGTAGTCACGGTGACTCCCACAGTCCCCTGTGCCCATGGGGGTACCTGGGCATCTCTGGTGAATGGTCCTTAGCCTGGGCCAGCCTCCTTCCCCCAGGGCTGCTTTGCCTGGCTGGAGTCTGAAAGAGGCCTCCTTGTGTGCTCAGTGTGGCCAGCTGCCCATCACCCACCTGGTCAACCCCGTGCTGGTCGCCTCAATGGCCAGCACTGTCATTCACCTGGCCCACATGTGTTCACGACTCTGTGACCAGGACAGGTGGTACCAGTGGCTGAGGCTGCCTCCTGGGAAAAGGGCTGTCGGGCGGCATGGTGCTCACGGAGAGCAGAGCTCTGTGCTGGGTCCCGGGCCACATGCCGACCCCTCCTGCAGCAGTTCTCAGGGGTGCTGCATGCTGCCTCCAAACAGCAACTCCTCATTTTCTCTGTCCTGTACATCTTATCACTTTAGTTTTATCTTTCACAGCACAGGTCTGCAGTGCCTGAAGAGTGTATCGGTCGTGTGAAGTGGAACATGGACCCCGCACATCTCCATTCTTGAGATGTTCCCTTTCCATTCACCAAAGATCCATCTCCTCATTCCTCATGATCTGTCTTTCATTTTGCTCCTTAATTTATTGATGCTTTGGGTTTCTCATGTAAGAGAAACTATGTGATACTGAAGCTTGTGTGTCTGATTCACATAACATGATGGTCTCAGGGTGCATGCAATCCTCATTTTTAAAATTTTTACACAGGGTCTCATTTTTGTAGTGCAGGCTGGCCCTGAGCTCGCTATGCAGCCCAGGCTAGCCTCGAACTTACAGCAGTCCTCTTGCCTCTGCCTCCCGAGTGGTAGGATTCCAGGCGTGAGTCACCACACCCACACTGTGGTATGTGCTTACCAGGGATTAAACTCAGGACCTCGCACTTGCCAGGCAGACATCAGACCCACTGAACTAAATCCCTGGCCAGAACCCTCATTTTTGTCCTGGCACAGTCCTGCATCCTCTCTTGTCTCCCTTGCCACCGTGTGACCAGGATTTTCCCCAAATCATATGCTGAATGAGACTTCTAAATAGTCTCTATCGGGAAGGAATATGTCTTTTTTCTCACCTGTCATGCTGTTGGAATGTCAGAGCACCAGCAGCCATTTTGGACTGGGGAGCAAGGGCCTCCTCACGGACGGCAAAGGAAAATCAGGAGGTTTTGATTCTTGGAGACCATATATTTACTAAACCAGCCCCGGATTGTACAGTTCTGTCTTTCTGCCTTTTCTTTCACTCGTAACTATTTTATTTCCTTTTTATTTTCAGGTCTCCATGACTGGTACCAGCCCTAACAAGAAGTAATAAGTAATGAAAGTATTGCTTACCACCTCAAAATGAATAGTGGATTCAGGACATTAATTAATTTGCTAATTTGAGTCTCACTATTTTCCAGAGCGGATGGGAATCTTTGTGGCTCACATGTCTTCATACCACGTGTGCAGTGGGTTTTGGTCCCTGACGGTGCTGTTTTCTCCATGGTCCCTGTGATCCCAGAGCCTCGCCCGGCCTCTCTGCCCTCTTCATCACTGCTCACACAGGCCCGCAGCTGGGTGCCCAGACATCTTGGTGACAACTGAAGAAAGATTTGTCTACCAAATTTAGACCTGCGCTCTCTATATTTAGCTCAGATCTCAAATGGGAAAGCGCTTTGCCGGGAGTTGCAGGGTTCAGGCGAGGTGTGGAGCTGTCCCTGCTGATCCTCGTTCTTTTCCAGCTTCAGAAACACAACGGGTGTTTCGGTGGCTTCCCGCAGGTGTGGTGGGGTTGGGCCTGCCATGGACTCGGGACCCCGCAGTGGGACACAGCAGAAGCAGCGGCTGTTCTGCAGCCTGGCACGCACGTGTGCGTGGCCATGTCCACTCTCTGGTCTTTCCTGGTCCATGGCCAGCAACAGTGGGCAGGAGAGGTTCACGCCTGCCCGAGCTCCACGCTGAGGGTGAGAAGCTGGGACTCAGGCCCCTCCCACCTGCTCCTCCCTCTCTCTCCACTTCCTGTTCACCATGCCTTGAGCAGCTGTCCTCTGCCAGCCCCTCTGCCTACCGCCCTGCCTTGGACCTGGGCTTCCAGACTGTGGGCCACAATATAAACCTCTCCTTCCTCAAGTCATGGACACCAGGTGTTTGGTCCCAGGATGAGGGAAGTGACAAAGCTGGCCACCCACACCCTGCAGAGTTCCTGACCGTGAGGGGGGCCCACTTGCAGGCTGGCTACAGCACCCTGGCCCACTCCCCTCCATGAACACATCCTCCACTCAGCAGCTTCTCCAGCCACCTTGCAGCTGGAGTGTTGTGTCCTGTGACAGTGGACAGCACGGGCTGGTGACACAGTAGCCAGACCGTGACCACAAGGAAGGCTCAGGCGTGTAGCAGAGGTGCCCCCCAGTTGATGGTAGCCAGTGGCCAGAAAGGACACGCTGCCTCTCGGGTGTGCTCCCTGCCCTGACACCTGGATCAGCACTGTCATAGGACGACACTGACGACACAATCTTTTCTGCAGGTACCTCAGGGCCTTTGTGGGTTTTTAGAAAGACTTCCAAGGACACATGCAAGTATGTCCCCAGAACACCAATCACTTAATTTACCACTGTGACCCCACAGCCAAATCTTCCAGTGGGAACCTAAGCCAGGCCTCTGTGACAGTCCGGGGTGACCACGCTGCCACACCTGCCCCCTTCTGGGCTGAGTCAGATGCCTAGCCTCGTCCTGCTGAGCACATGGGCAGGGTCATGCTGGACAGTGGGCTGCATGGTGGTCACTTTGGGGACAGTGAGGTCCTGAGGGCCACTGCAAGGACAGGGCCACTGTGCCAGGTCCGGGGCAGGCATTGGTGGGCATTGCCCCGGCCTACTTGCTGGCCCACCATGGCATCCTGGTCCTAGCCCTCTGGCCCCCTCTTCCACCTTGGCTCCGGGAATGACCTTGAGGTCTGACTTTACCCCTGTCCCAGCTTCTCACTGGGGAGTCAGTGCCAGGAGTCTCAGCTGGGCTCTTGCACAGGAATGACCAGATGACCGGAGCCTCAGAGTCCTGTCTGTGCCCACCATGTGACAGGGGGTGAGCCCTTGGCCACCAACACACTGTCCAAGTGTCCCAAAGGCTGTCACCTTGCCGAAAGCCACTGGGCTCAGGGCCTCAAGGCCCCCTTCGCTGCCACAATGTAACCAACACAGCCCAGGCTGGAAGTGCCAGGCCCAGAGGCCCACAAGGGATGGCAGTTCAGGCCTGCCAGCCTAGCGGGGTGTCCTCCGGGTAGGGACTGAGTTCGTCACCTTCAGTCCCAGGCAGTGTCCCTGACCCGCTCCTGGCCTCCCCGCTGGCCAGGCCAGCTCGGGCCCATCTGTGCTCCGCTAATGGAAAGTGGAGAGCGGCGGTGGGGCCGGCCCTGAGTCGCGTTTCCAGGTGGGGCCCACTGATTAACCCGCTTTGTGTCCCAGCCCTTCGGGGCGCAGGTTGCATGACTAATACCTGGGGCTTTGTGAGCGCCGCAGGCGAGGGCTCGAGTGTGTGTGTGGGATGGATGCGGCGGCGCGGCGCACATTCGCCAGCTATTTATGAAGATAATTGTCACCCACGAGGGTTCTAGACATCCACTTGTCCGCTCTCCAGGGAGGAGCTGGCTCTTTACCGTGTCTGGACTTAATAAAGAGAAACAGCGTGGCAAGAGGGGCCGCCGCGTGTCTGCGGCAGCCACCCTTGTTTCAGCTTTCCGCCTCGCTTGTGTACTCAGCACACAGCCTCACGGGGCGGCTGCTCCATCCCCCACCCGGCCACAGAGGCGGGTCACCGAGGACACCCCCGGGATGTAGAAGGATTCAAAGTCCGTGAGGCGCGCTGCCCGTGTGGCCGAGCGCTCACACTGTGTCAACAGAGACTGGTCAACAGAGACTGCCGCCCGGGCACTGCCCAGCGTCAGATGGACGTGTGCCTCACACCAGGGCAGGGTTAGCTCGGCTCCAGGCTCCAGCTGGCTGCACAGTCCTCACCCCACCCCATACTCCTCTCTGCAGACCTGGACCTGCGGCCACAGGGCTCTGACACCTACTGTCCAAATGCTCCACATCTTCATGCATCTGCACAATCATTCAGCTTTGGTTCTGACTTGGTTTTTTTCCCCGTATTGGGGTTTGAACCCAGGACCTCTGCACTGAGCTACACTCCCAGTGTCCTGCTTCCTCTTGTTAAAAGTGTTTATTTTGAGACAGCGTTTCGCAAAGCTACTCAGGATGGGCTCCCGATCATCCCACCGCAGCCCCCAGAATGCCAAGATTACAGGCCTTTGCCACCACACCAGACTCAAAACTGCTTTTTCCCGAAGGACGCTTACACCTTAAACACCCGAGCAGTGGAGAAACTGGTTTCTGAGCAGCGCCCCCAAAAGCTTTTCACTCTGGTTCCCTGGGCCTCTCGCCGCCGTGGCTTCTGGTCTGGGCTGTCCTCACCTCTAGACTCTGCTCCAGGCAGCAGCAGAGGTGGCCACCCTTGGCCCTCAGATGGAGAGAGGGAGGTGGAGGGCAGGCAGAGGACGGTCCCAGGCACCGCAGGGCCAGCAGGTCGGAGCGCTCAGCCCCACCTGTGACTGCGCTGTCCTCAGAGGGATTTAATGGGCTTCAGCCTCCTATCGCTTTCACCCAACAGAACTTTCCCCGGAGAAAATAAGCTCTTCAGTGAGGGCAGATGCGGGAGAGAAGCGTCAGCTTTCAGGATGGGAAACTAAACCTTCTCACCGCCATTGCCACTTAACCTGTTTAACAACTAACATGGCCAACAGTCAAACACTTTCATCCTAGACATCTGAGGACGGAAGCACCAGCTCACCGGTGACAGAATAATTAGCAGGTACTCAACGTATATCCAACTCTCTCCCCAAATAATCTGTCCGTTTTAGGCAGAGTGAGGCTTCTGGTCCAGTTGGAGGTCTTTTGCCTACAAGTGAATGATAGCTTGTGGAGAAACTATGTTTTTCTCTTTAAGGTGCCTTGAAATTAAGCCAAGAAAATTGGGGTGAACAGGAGCGTACCCATCTACCATCCGCATGCTTGCTGCCTGCTTACTGTCCACTCCCTGTTCCAATGCAGCACAGCACAGTGTATACCCAGAAAGGCAAGGAATGGGCACTGTGACTCCAAGTCAAACAGCCCGGTCAGCAGACGCCCACAGGTAGGAAGGAGGTGCCCGATGGCAGCAGACGTGAGGGGGGGTTGTTACGCCCACAGTCCCCAAGGCTTTCCAGAAGTACAGTTCCCCCGAGAAGCTGGAAAACCAGGTCTCCCTGTCAGCCCAGGTGAGTGGCCCACTCGCGGCCTCTCCCACAAGAACAGGTGACACATGAGGAATGTACTGGGTTTTAAACAGGAGGAAGATACTGTAAAATTCTATATTAGATTACAGGAAGGGACAACGCAGAAAGAAAGCTGAAAGCAATGGCAATGCATTAGTCTAAGAACTAATTTTTTTGATATTTTTGGCAAAGTATTTATGAAACTAAGGTTAAATGAAATACTTCACGTTGTTGGGCCAACTGGATGTCCATATGAGTCAGTATGATCTACACTGTTATATACCAGATATAACATTAACTCAAATGGATTAAACATTTAAACATAAGGTTTAAAACTGTAAAACTACTAGAAGACAGCTAGTAAGGAATATCTGGATAGAATGAAATTTTTACATGTACCAAATACAGTGAAAGTAGCTATTTTGCATCACAAACATGTGCAGTGAATATATTTTTAAAAAGAAACATGTAAATAATTATAAAACTACTAGAAGAAAACATAGGGGGAAAAGCTCTAATGCTGTTCTAGGTACTGGCTTTGGATATGACCCTATAAGCACAAACAACAAAAGCAAAACTGGACAAATGGGATTTCTTGCATCGAACTAAAATTCTTCAGTATAGGCAAAGAGACAACTGACAGAGTGAAGAGACGTCTCCAAACCTACCCCTGGTGAGGAGTGCATATCCAAAACACATAAAGAACACAAACAATCCAACAGTCAGAAAACAAGGAATTCAAAAAGATGGTCAAAGGATCTGACAGGAATTTCCCAAGAGAAGAAATATGATAAATTCTCTTACTTCCCTTGTCACTGAGACAAAATATCCAACACTCACAAGTTAAAGGAGCAGAGGTTTATTTTGGCTCACATTTCAGTCCCTGGCAGAGGAGAGCTGCTCAGGGGATGGTGAGCAGGAAGCGAGAGAGAAAGGAGCAGCGGGCAGGAAGAGGCCCCTTCCAGGCCCCGCCCCAGGGAGTGCCTCTCCCTACAGACCTGTCTCCTAGCAACAAGTCGGCTACAAACTCATGGGGGTCCCAGTCTGCTGTAAGTATCTGCCCTCTGACCTAGTCACTCCCCAAAGCTCCCTATTGGGCACACGAGGCCTTGGGGGGCATTTAGATGTGAACAACAACGTAGCTAGTGGATATGAAAAATACTCAAAGTCACTAGTCATAAGAGATATGCAAATTAAAACCACAATGAGCAGCTCACACCTCTCTGAATGGCTATTATCAATGATGTGTAGAGAAAAGGGCCCCCAGTACACTGTTGGCAGGGAGCATACAGAACAGTCACGATGGAAAACAATACGGAAACCCCTCAAAGAGTAAAAATGGAGCTGTCACGTGACCAAACAGTCCAGCTACCCAGTACACATCCCAGGCACTGGGGTCAGCATGTGAACGAGACATCTACACTCCCGAGTTCTGCCATGTGCAGCAGGACAGGAGCATGGTCAGGGCACGCGCTGCGGGCACAGGCTGCAGTTAATGCAACGCATTCCTTAAAAACTGCTAAAAGGAGGTGTTACCGTTCTCATCATAAAAACCTGGCCTGTGAGGTGCGGATGTCATTAGCTCTGTTTGGCTCCCCCGATCCATGTACTTCAAAACGACACAGAAGTCAGGATACATATATACAATCTAGACTTACCCATTAAAAAATAAATTGGATAGGGCCGGGGAGTTAGCTCAGTGGTTCCGGCGCCTGTCTCGCAAGCGCAAGGGCCCGGGTTCAATTCCCGGTAACCACATAACAATACTGGGTGTGGAGACTCACGCCCAGCATCAACCAGTACCACATACCACAGTGCCGGGCGTGGTGGCTCACGCCTGTAATCCCAGCACTCGGGAGGCAGAGGCAGGAGGATTGCTGTGATATGAGTTTGAGGCTGAGCTCAGGGCCAGCCTGAACCACAAAGCGAGACCCTGTCTCAAAAAACCTAAAAATAAATAAATAAATAAATAAATAAATAAATTGGATAAACAACAAAGTCAAAGTTTTAAATTAGCCAAGGGTCAGATTTCAAGAGTAAAATGTTACACCCCACCCTAACTCAACTGTCAGCTCCATCCCAAAAGGCTGAAAATGGGCAGAGTGAGGAGGTCACTGTCAGTGGGCTGATGAGGGCCACGCTGGTCCGGCGCCCTGCTCCTGTCAGGGTGCCCTGGGCAGCTGCCACCATGTTCTGTCTGCAGGATACTAGAAGTTCGTGACAAAGTGACCCCCCCAAAGCCATGGGAGTCCATGCCCTGGCTAAGATGCCTCACTTTTCCTCCGAAGCTTGGGAGCAGCCTGTGTGTCCATCATCAGAGGAGTGGAACGGGAGGGTGTGGCACGTACACAACGGAGTGTTACTCTGCCCTAAAGCAGAATGAAATGGAGTCATTTTAGGAAAACAGTTACACATGGAAACCATCGTGTTGGGTGAAATAAATCAGACACAGGAGCTTAGATATCTCATACTTTCTCTTATATGAGAAGCCCAAAGTATAAATAAATTAAACAGTAAAATAAAAGCTAGATAATAGGTTACAGAGACAGATCTCTTGCAAAAGGGAGAGAACTGAAAGATGCAGGGAGCAGGGGGAGGAAGCGGGAAACAGGGCTAGAAAAAGAGATGCATTATATGATCATCGTGTACTACAAACATGGACTAATAAAAATAAAAATCAGAAAAGACAAAAGTAAAAAAAAATGTTTAAAGTGCCTAGCACCTAACAGCAGACGGCAGTCCCTTCTGCAGGACTGGGAAGAGACGCCGGGGCACCAACAGCAACAGTAAGGACAGGCGGCTCTGACATCAGCTCGGCCCCTGGACAGCCTGGGGTCCCACCCTGTGCGGGGGGGCAGGGGGGCGCTGAGTCATGAGTGACAGCGGTGAGCAGCCACTCACAAAGGGCAACAACACTAGGGTGCAACCCACACAGGACACAGGAGCAGGATACACAGGAGAGCCAGGATCCTGCCTCCTCTTGCATCTCTCAGGGTGGAGGCCAGGAGGGCTGGCTGAGCCCCAGGACAGGAGTGTGAGGGCTGCTGCCTGAGGCCTAGGGAGCTGCGCCCCCGCCCGGCAAGAGGACCGAGTCTCATTGGCCATCGGGGAGGCCCTGCTGCCCCGTGCAGAGCGGGCAGCCATTCCTGCCAGCAGACAGCTCCCGGTGGATTCAAATTGCCCCTCTCGCATCTGCGCGCGTGTTTTGCATTTGTTTGGGGCTCGCATCTGCTTCCAAACAATGAGCAGTGATTTTAAACCTGTTTAGTGCGCATTTAACCCAGATCCTTCTTTTGTGGCCATTTCACTCGCATCTGGGTTTCTGTGCAGAGAGGTCGTGTGGAACAAAACAAGTGCAGAATGGTATCAGCCAGCAGCTGTGAGGGCAGGAGGCAGCGTGCAGGCCAGGCACACGCAGGGTCTGCTCCGAGAGGAGCTGCTTCCTGGTCCGGTCAGGGCCCACACGGGCTCCGTATGCAGGAAGGGCTGAAGGCTGGGGCACAGGGCCGGGAAGCCCATGGTTAGGTCCCCAGAGGTCAGACGCCCAGCCTCAGAGGTGTGTCGGGTAAAACATGGCTCAGAGGCCCACCTAGGAGCTGACTGGCTTCCGGCTGAAACAGTGCTTCCTTCTCCCCGACATCCTAAAGTCCACACTCAGTTCCAAGCACCTGGCTGTGCCAAGCTGGTTCTATGGCTGGTCCGGCCCAGTTGCCCATCATGACCTACAGCCTTTGGAGTCTGGGGCAGCTTGGGATGTCACTTCCCTGGGTGACACTGACTTTTGTGTTTGTAGCACAACCTCCACAGAGGTCCCTCCTCTGGGCTGGGGTCTGTGCTATGCCTGACACTGCACAGGCGTCTCGGGGCCAGCTGAGGGCTTGCCAGACCTCTCACCACTCAAGGCTTCAAAAGCGACATTTCCATAATCACCAAGGTGACACTTGTGACAGGAGCAGATGCCTCTCACATGATGGCCAACGGTATGAGCATCAGAGATTCCATCGGGCTCTACTTTGGCCAGCCGATAACCAGTGAAGTAGGTGTGCCATGCCTTGTAGGCATTAACAGACCCTGCGATGGAAACACCCACGTCCACGTGAGAGGTCGTGGCCCAAACCACACGTGGCTGTCAGGGACAGAGGCAGATGTAGCAGAGGTAGGTACAAATTTTATTTGATCTTGAATTAAATTCAAGTTGAAAGAGACGTTCATGGCTGGTAGCGACCACAGTGGACAGCGCCAAGAAGCAAGACGTCTTCTGTCCACAGCACATAGGACCACGCAAATGGGTAAGAGCACCCGGAGCCCGACTCCGGGAAACAGCTAATGCTTATAACTTGAAAATGTTATTGTCATTCTCTATTTTTTCATTTTCTTTGATATAACATGAAAAGTAACCCCAGAAACTTGAGATGAGAGAAACAGTCCACTACAAGCAATCCATTGCTTTTGCAATATCCTTAGGGATAGTTGTTTTTAATTCAAATCCATTGATTTATTTTAAAATGCTGTTGCATGAGTCAGTTACATATGCAGATTTTTTTCAGATGCCACCAATCAATGTGGGGAAATTAACAATCTTTTTATCCCTTCAAAATAATGTAATAGGTTTTTGAAAATGATTTTTAAAATGCAGATAATACAAAATAAAATTTAGTTGGATCTTGGCTGATAATGTCAAAGCATTGCCCAGGGTAGGAGTTTATGTTTTCCGAGGCCCAACTTTCTGCTCAGCATTGTACGCCTGGCACTGGGCATGGGAGGTTCAGGAAACCTCATCACAGTCAGGTCCCTCTTCTTCCTAGCCTGAGGCAGGACAGGCCTCGTGGCCCCAGACTGCATGCACTAACTGACAGCAGAAGAGTGACACAGACAGGCTGGCACAAGGGAGACCAGCGCACTGCAGGGTTTCTCAGTCTTACACCATGGGCATTGTAACACCAAGGCTTTGTACCTTTTCAGGGTTGCCCTGTGTGCCACAGGATGCTCAGCAGTGTCACTGTCCCCATTCCTAGAAACAGACACTTCCCCAGACAGGACCCTCATGATGGGATCCAGACATCCCTGTTCCTGGAGAACCCAGAGCCCCTGGGTTCTGCTGGGCCTTTGCACACAGAGCTCGTAGACGTCTTGGGTCCTCCCCAACCCAGGATGCGCTGAACCACAGAACTGAGGATTTTCAGGAGCAAAATGACGTTCGTGGTGGGAACACCTAACCCTCGTGCCAAGACCGAGAATCGTGGCGTCTCCTTCTTTAGGGTTTGCATGCATTCAAAATGCTACACAAGCAGACGCACGCACCATAGTAAACTTTAGAGCCATACCAAGTATACTCGATTTATTAAACAGATCATATAGAGAAATCATTTCTTTGCCCTCTTTCCAGGCCCTCTGGGTGAACCTCAGTCAGACCTCGATTTAGAGCCACAAGGTCATTCCTGCTAAGTGACAATAATTGTGCCACAATATAAATGTGAACTGCAGGAGCCAGTGCCTCCCTTGTGCACGTGCACCAGGCATCACCCTGGCCTGCCTTGCAGAGCAGTTACCCTCAGCACCTTTCTCTGAACCTATGGCCCCTACACTGCTGCTGTGAGAGTGGCTGTGAATGAATGTGTGATCTGCCAGGAGCTGGGTACAGAAAGATCAGCAGCCCTCTAAGTGGGAAGTAAAAGTCCTGGCCTTCCCCACAAGGCTGACCCACACAGCTCTCCCATCACAAGTCCACAGGCTGGCAGCCCAGGGACACACACACGGAGCCCGGCCCTTCCACACTCCATGAGGTTCACATAGATGACTTAAAATGTGCCAGGGCATTGCTACCAGAGATCAAAGGAAGAGCCTGGCAGAAAAAGAAGCTGGGCGAGGTTGGGGCCAGTAACCTCAAACACATCTGTGCTGGCCTCGTGCTCCCTGTCAATAGCTACTCCTTAAGACTGAAGAGCAGCTTTGGGGAGAAAGCTGAAAAGACAAAGAGCCTCTCGTCGGAGCCATAACAAGATAATAAAATATTGGGATGCCAGTGTTATCAGAGGCTGATCAGATAAACGTCTCAGACTTTATTCTGTTTTCATGGGCCATGTAAATGAAGTCAAGCTAGTGCCCCTCTAGCGAGCAGCAGCTCCCGCCTGCACTGAAGCACCAGCCCAGGGTCTGGGCTGGGGGTGTGGTGCACAGAGGCAAAGCAGGGACAGGAAGGAGTAGAGGAGTGTTTACAGGAGCGATGAACTCCAGCGACGCCGGGCTGCCCGGACAGTGAGTAGCAAGCAGGCCTGATGCAGCCCACGTGGGCGGCTGGGACCTGGCGCTGACTGGAGCAGTCAGGAGCCTGGCCTAGGGCTGTCATGCCCGGGGCCGCCGTGCCCAGTCCAACGGAGCTGCAGGACATTTACTCGCAGCCTGACCGTGACTTCAAGCTAACAAACTGTTTAAAAACATCTTCACTTTTCATTGGTAAACACCATGTCTACGGATATATATTGAGAAAATTAGTGTTTTCCTGTGAAGTTTTCTGGTACATTACCTCGGCTCAATGCATGACTCGCACATGGCGTCTCACTGCCTCCCGCCTAGGATCTCAGCGCTTCAACACCAACTATGGGCGTCGCAGCAATAATTTGACAGGCAATAAAAAAAGAATAAGCTCCTCAGTGCAATTTTTATAGTCTATTCTTCACGGTCTCTGTCATTGGAGTGGAAGAAATGAAGATGTACAGTTTAACCAGTATGTTTACATGCATCCAACAGATATTTTTCTATGTAGATTAATTGAATTACACCTATAAAATACTTACATTGTCTGCTTCTCAGTCCAGAGATGATTTCAAACAATTAGGGGAGTATGTTTACATTACTAATAAAACATCACTACCATAGGCGAGCAACACAGGAAGATCATTCTCCACTCAGAACAGTCTCAGGTTGTTTTGAAGGGTCCTCCTTTGTGACAGTACTCAAGCGACACAACTCCACTGAAGTATACGAACTCTGACATCTCGTGCTCCAAGATCTAGTTTCCACAAGACGCTCAGGCACTCACAGGCAGAGCTTTTGGAAGGAGGTGGGACGCCAGGGCTCAGCCAGCTGTGTGAGGAGGCGGGGCCTGGTGGAGCGGAGCCTGGTGGGAAGGGGCTGTCGTGTGGGTGTGGCCCGGAAGGCCCACCATCCTCCCAGCTCCTCCCTTCTCTTTGCTTCCTGTCCTGCAGCCCTGAGCAGGTCTCCTCCCCCAAGCCTTCATCCCTTCTTCTTGCTTGGAGACAGCTGAGCATGGACTGGACTCATGACTCACCTTGGTCATGCAAGGAAGCAGAGAAGCTGATGCCATTGGTGAGCTGCGGCTGGTCTGGTTCTGGCTCTAGCTTGGCAGTTACTAGTCAAAGACTCGAGCAGGCCCTTGGGCCTGGTCCTGTCATCTCATCCTTGCCCTGGCACATGGGGCAGGGATTCCACCTAGAGCAGGGACTAACCTAGACTGGCTTAGGGGACAGAGACGGCACCCAGCTCCCTGACACCAATGCCAAAGGGAAGACAGGCAGAGAAAGGGAAGGGACAGAGACTTTTCGACTCAGTGGATGCGAGTCCCTGATGTAAACACCACGGTGACTGCCAGGCAGGGTGGCTGCGTCCATACTGGTCCCCGGAGCCCCTCAGGGCCCTGGGCCCCCGGCCCCCACTCTGCCCTGCTCGTGTTCCACTCGAAGCACACACAGAAAACACTTAATTTTTAGTTTTTCAGCCGTAAGTCTAACCGTCTCCATCACCAGTCACACCATCACGGAGAGCATGTACTCCCACACATCCCTGTGGCTGGTTCCTAGCCAGCCAGGGTAGAGGACGGCATTGCCCCGGGACCCAAGGGGCCTCCACCAGTGGCATTCGTGAGTCACCCCCTCCCATGTCGCACATGGATATACTAACGTCAACGCCCCAGGGGCAGGAAGGACAGTGGCAGTGGGAGGGGAGTGCTGTACACCGAAACGACCAGGACTCACTGGGCTGGTGTGGTGACAGGAGCTGAGTCGGGTCGTTTCCAGCTATAGCAGGACAGACGGCCCCTCCTGGGCTCACCACGCCTTCACGCCCAGGCGAGACTGCCCCACTTTCAGCCCACAGAGGCACGGTCACCTCGCCTTCTGGGACACATGGTGTGCACGGGGCATGCACACACATGCAGAAAAGGGCCGAACTTACAGTCACGTGTAGCTGGTGGGACGGATGCTATCTGTCCAGTGCCCGAACAGTGCCAAGTGTGGCTGTAGATGCACAGACTGAGCGAAGCCCCTGAGGCCGGCTGAGGTTCCTTGCCGGGGACAGGCAGCAGATGAACCCAGTCTGTGTCACTGGGGTTGAGCCCAGAACAGCAAAGCCCAGCGGTGGCAGCAGGACCGGGTGTAGTAATTGGCAAGGCCCCTCGAAGGGTGCTGAGCACAGGTGGGGCATGAGCGCTACAAGTCTCTGGCTCCAGCAGGCAGACAGGGGTGGGGAGGAACTCGGGAAAGGGCAGGGGACGAGGCAGAAGGGAGAACGCTGACTGTGCAGGCCCGCCACCTGGCATTCGGGCTGTTGATCTCTTGGAATGCGATGGCCCTGCAGAATTTATCACCCCATGTGTGGGCGGAGGGAGGACCACCCCGGGGGCACCAGCATCACACGGGCAGAGCAGAGCGCAAGGTGGATTGGAGGTGGGCGGAATTGCTAATGTAGGCACTTGGGCTTGGCCCTCTATTTTTATGGGCCACATAAATGAAGCCAAGCTAGTGCCCCTCTCCAGATGCGCCCTGAGCAGTGGCTCCCTGCCTGACTGAAGCACCGGCCCAGGGTCTGGGCTGGAGGTGTGGTGTGCAGAGGCAAGGCAGGGACAGGACTGAGTAGAGGGGTGTTTGCAGGAGCAATGACACCTGGCAGCCAAGGACAGTCAGGCACAAGGGAGGAGGTGCAGGCAGAAGCCAGCAGGAAGCCAGGGGAGGGCTGAGCTGCATGAGGCTGGAGGCTGCTGCACTGAGCAAGAATCTGGCCTCCACTGGGGCCAACCTCGTGCCATCTCGAACTGCCAGAGCCAGAGGCCCCAGCACAGGTGTGTCTGGTGGATAAAGGGCAGGAGCCCGCAGCTCCTGGGAGGCCGACTCCTGCATGCCCTGCAGAGTCTGCGTCTTCAGCTGCACAGAATTTACAGCTTGCTTAGGGGCAGTAAAAATAGGGTGTCGGGCCTCTCCAGGATAATCTGTCCAAATCCTCCCAGCTGTGGGACCTGCACACTCATGAACACATGCAAGGGCTGCACTTGGCCACATGCCCAGTGCGCAGGGGACACAGAGATGTGGCCTCGGACACCAGCTTTTCGGTCACACATCTGTTCAAAAAATTCCAGACGGTGCAGCAAGGTCTCGGGACTGCCTGAGCCAGAGTCTCACGTAGAGGCAGAGAAGTGGAGGACGGGGACACACAGGATGGGACAGGCTCCCGGATCGCGGCTGCAGACACACGCCTGTCTCCCTGACAGCCTTCACTGTGACGCAAAGGCCACCCCTGCGATCAGAGTAAAGAGTCATCAGAGTGTAGGTCAACTTCAATTTCATTTTTTAGCTAAATGAGAAGAAAAGTAGCCATTTCTGGTCCCAAATGGTCCCGTGCAGATCGACTGTACAAACGTCAGAGAATGCCGGAAACCCAAGTGCTCCATCAGCCGCCTCCACCCCGGCCACCAGCGTGGGGCCCAGGGTCCCTCCAGTCTTCCTTTAAGCGCCGAAGCACATTTGTGTCTGTGCACTTTGCGTGACTTAAAAGCCAACCAGGTACACAGGCCTCAGGACAGGTGGCTGCTGGGCCGGGCCCATCCGGAGCCCGGAGGCCATGGCTGTCTTCCCTTCGGCATCGTCGCCAGCCCCGGAGGAACGGAGAATGAGGGTTCAGCCTCCAGCTCCTGTCACTCTCCCGCTCTCGTCCCTCCCTCTGCTCCACCTCCGAGCAGTCAGGACCTCGTGGTGGAGTGCTGGCCACTCACAGCTGCCCCTTGCTCTGCATGAGGTTGCATTTCCTTGCTCCGTGCGGTGTGCACCTGTTCTGGGCTCAGCCAGCTTTTCCAAGGCTGTGGTTTCCATGAGCCTCATTCTCAGCCTGAGCTGAAGTCCCTCAAACACTGAGGGAGGCTCCAGGCCACCAGCGGCCCTCGTCCTTCCTGGGCACTGTCCCCAGAGCCTCCTCTTTCTCTGTGTCCCCTGCTCTGTGCTTCTGGACCTCGATTTCCAACCCTGAGCCCTGTGCCTCACACTGCAGCACTCCAAGCAGCCCTGTAGGATCCAGGTGCTAAGGGACAGCCCCTGTCTGGAAGTGACCCAGGATGGATGGATCGCTTGAGTTTAAGTGCCGAAGGAAAGCACTTCCCACGTGGCTTTGGAGCCGATCTCCCTCTGTGTGCTGGAGTCCACTGAGGGGGACTTCGGGGACCCTTACTGCAAATCTGACATTTGTTTCATCTGAGTCCTCAGTAGCATTTAGAACCCATTCTTTGGGGATGTCAGTCTCCCCAGAATGTACCCTCAGCCTCCTGCTCCAGGTCCCAAGTGCTGGGGCCCCAGGAGACCCCAGAGGAGGAGACAGGCTGAGTACCTTCCTGCTGAATGGGCCTGGTCGTCCACCTGAGAGGGTGAGCTTCCCCCTGCTGCCTGCCTGGCCCAGGACTCCCACCTGCTTCCATTGCCCTGAGCTGAGCCCCTGGCATAAGCTCCAGCTGCCACACTGGCTGCCGTCGTCACTCCACGCTCTTCTCTGCTTTGTGGCTCTGTCATTGCGCAGGGCTCAGTCAGAGTGCCTATTCTGCATGACCAATTCAAGGGCAGCTCGGTCTGCGTGGACAGGGATGGGACCCGGAAGCTGTCCACGGCCCATGTGGAGAGTGAAATAAGGAAGTGCACCCTACACAGCCGTGTGTGTCCCTGAGATGGGCTGACCAGTCCCCCCGCTGAGGGGCCACATGGCCTGTCTTGTATCCAAGGGAGCAGCACTGCGGCGCCTGGCTGCTACTTTCTGTCTGCGCAGCGCCCCAGCTCCAGTGTCAGAGTCCTGGCCATGGGCTCTGCCGGCTTCTCCTTGAGTCCTGCGTCCCCTGTGACCGTGTACCCCCTCGAGGTCCAGCTGGCTGTGCAGGGACCTGGGCTAAGGGAAATGTGTCCCCAGAGCGTGTGGTCTAAGGAGCAAGAGACCTGGCAGGGTGTAGGTGGGCCAGTTCCCAGAGAACCCCAGCCTCAGGCCTCTCCCACATAGGTGTCCAGCTGTCAGCCCAGCCTGCAGGGAGAGAGTGGCCAGACTGTGCCCACCTCGCACTGGGCTGGGCAGAGGCATGCTGAGTTCAAACCAGGATGAACTGGTTTCTGGTTCTGGTTTCTGGTTTCTGGTTACCCAAGTGCTCCATCAGCCGCCTTCACCCCGGCCACCAGCGTGGGGCCCAGGGTCCCTCCAGTCTTCCTTTAAGCGCCGAAGCACATTTGTGTCTGTGCACTTTGCGTGACTTAAAAGCCAACCAGGTACACAGGCCTGAGGTGGCTGCTGGGCCGGGCTGCCAGGTGTCAGAACTGGTTTCTTGTTACCAACAGGGGGGTGGAGCCACTTCAGACTTCATGTGCCACTCTGGACTGGCAGGGCAAGCCAAGGAATTTTACCAGGAAGCGTGGCCCACTCTGAGCCAGGCCCACACCATCAGTTACTTTCTCCTGGGATCACAGCCCAGGGCCCGGGTCCTGGGGCGCCCGCCCCTCAGGGGAGGTGCTGTGTGTTCTCTGGGTATCTGAGCACAAGACTGCTGACCGTAACACAGGGACACAATGCGGCCAGGGGACCGAGCGGCCTGACCTGTGGGACCTGCATGGCAACTTGGAAGAGCTCTTGCACGGAGAGTTGGCCCTGCTCTAATTGAGTGAGCATTTATGGGTCTAACGACGCGAAGAATCAAAATTGATGAGGAAAGATGTGCTTCCCCTGATCTGAGAACAGATCTGTCATCACTGTCATCTGTCTCTAAAACGTCCTCCCTCAGGAAGGGACGAGAAGCTGGCAAGTGTGGTGCACCCCCAACTCGCGGCACAAGCCTCTCGGCTTGTACCTCCTTCCTAGCAGGGAGGTCCCCAGGAGCCTTCCCCTGGGGGCATCCACCAGTGCCCTGTGTGGTGTCTGTGCCTTGCACCCTGATGACTGCCCCCCCTTAGCACAGGGCAAAAGGGTCCACATGGAGTGGGCAGACCCCTCTCTCAACAAGCCACCCTTGTCCTGGGGTCCTGCAGGCCCCACTTGCAGAAACACCCGTCAGGTTATCCTTCTAGATTTCCCAATCCAGACCCTCAGGCTGAGCCTCGACTCTAAAACGGGTTTTGCCACCTGGTGGGCTGCCAGGCCCTGTGTCTGTCTGGGCTCAGCCCCACACCCACCCCATTTCCTTTTCCAAGATGCACACACTGTGGTTAACCCAGGATCGTGGGAGGAGTGCATGGCTGCCAAGCTAAGTGCCAGGGGCAAGAGCAGGCCTCGGAGCGGGTCAGGCATGGGTATGGCACGGTCGCTGCCACCTTCTCCTGGGCTCGCTCAGGCATTGTGTTCAAGTTCTCGACACATCCACCTTCCTCCTCTGCAAAGCAAAAGCAATCCAAGCTTACCCCCTGTCCTGAGAGCTAAGCTGAAGAATGGCCGTCCAGGGCAGCACATGCCTGTAATCCCAGCTATCCAGGAGGCTGAGACAGGAGGATCACGAATGTGGGACTAGGCTGGGCAATTTAGGAAGATCCGGTCTCAAAAATTAGAGAAAGGTTGGGCACACAGCTCATTTGCTTAATATGTGCGAGGTCCTGGGTTTGATTCCCACTATCACAGAACAAAACAAACCCAGATGGGGCTGGGGCCTGCCTGCCTCCATGCCAACCACACCGAGTGTGCCCAGGGACACTCCCCGTAGAGGGTACACAGCGGAGCACACCGGAACTTCAGGCGGAGCCATTAGATGCAGGTGCACAGGTCTGGGGCCTGCCTTCCTCCACAATGACTGCACTGAGGGCGCCCTGGGACACTGTGTGTAATAGGTGCATGGCAGCAAAGTCCACCTGCACCGAAGACCCTCCGGAGAGAGACCTCCAGAGCTGCTGCAGGAAGTGGCAAAGGCAAAGGGATACATGTGCTCAAAGCAAAGGAGAAAATTTTGAAGGTAACTCATGGCAATGTGTTTTTACTGTGAGATGATGTTTTAAAAATTTAGGCATTCACCATAGTTTTTTTAAATCACACTTTGTGAATAAAAATGGCAGAAGTACAAGCAGTGCACATGAGGCTACTGAGGCTATTGCATTTATCCCACTAAAGGAGAGTCAACTTGAATGAGGAGCAGGCTCAGCTGAGGCTGCCCCGGACACACTGGCACAGGACAGCTGGCTTAGCAAGGCCAGGGAGACCACAGACCCTGCGAAGCCACACATTGGGCAGCTGGGCAGGTGCCAAGCACCGGGATGGCCACAAAGGCTGCTCCTGGGCAAAGAAGGACACGTGTGAGCCCACAGCCCGAGCTCAGGCAGATCAGGAAGTTGAAGGCTGCCCTGGGCACCTCAGAGAAGGAGCATGAGGAGCTGAGTCTCAGAGTCAGGCTCAGGGAGCAGGCATCCCAGACACACTGGGGCACGTCCAGCACGTCCCCAAGACGCCACCTCCACACAGAGGGGCTGGGCTGGCGGCCATCTGCCAGGGGACACAGGCCGCGCCGGGCTCCTGCACTTTACCTCGATTCCCTGCCACAGGGGAGCTGCTCACTGGTTGCTGGGTCGGTGTTGGCATGCGGGTGAGATGAGGGCAGTGGTCATGCTGTCCCTGACATGCCCTAGGCTGGGGAACCTGGGCAGGTTACCTCCCCACCCCACACACCTGCACAACAGGCCCAACGATGCCTGCCTCAGGGAGGTGAGTAGCTTTCAGACCCTGAGGAGGGGCAGTGCCGGGCAGGCACTGTGCACCAGCTGCAGCCCAGCCTGGAACATCGCAGTGATGGGGGGTGAGCTCACCGCCTGCACCCCACATCCCAGCACACCTGTGCTCACAGAGGTCCAGCTGGGCAGTGTGTCAGTGGCTCAGAGGTCCACAGGAAGAGCCCAGAGACCGCAGAGGTCCAGTGACCATTGTGGGAAGGTGCCTGAGGGGTCACCTGCCAAGCGCCTGCCTGCGCTGGATGGTGGCCTATGCAGATGTGGGTCCAGGCTGTATTGCTCACCTGCCCTGTGGCATGGACTGGGGGGGTGGCGTTACACCAGGCACCAGAGCGAAGGAGCTGAGGGGCCAGCATTACAGTGTCAGGGAGACAGCGACACAAAGGGAGAGGCCCAGCACCCACCCAGGCTACGTCAGGGACTCAGGCTCCAGAAGCGGAGGCTCAGTCCTCTTTCAGAGAGGAGGCTGAGGTCTGTGGAGGTAATGCAGCCCCTGCGGCCACTCCTCCGCTTACCCAGCCTCCCGGAACACCCGCAGGCAGGGCAGGGCCCGCTCGGCCGTCAGTGGAGTCTCCATCCTGCCCAGCTGGCTCCGCACAGTGTGGGAGAAAGCCGCTCCGTGCCTTTCCTTCCCAACCAGGGTTCTCCATCCGTGCCATCACCCACTCTGGGGCGAAAGCTCAACGACTCCTGTTCTGGATTCTGCCTGGTGAGGTTCTAGGGAGGGGCCTGGATCACGAGACTCAGAGGTGATGGCGGCAAGGAGCCGGGCTGCTGGGAGAGGTGCTCACGGGGTGGCCTGGACAGTTCCTCCCCATCCCGCTCCTCGGCCTCTTTCTGCTCCTGTGGGTGAGCATCTCTCCTCTGCCAGGGCCCTCTGCTGTCCTGTCTTGAAGGGAGCCCACAGGGTCTGAAACATGGCCTTTCCAGCTAGATCTCTCCTTCCTCAAGCTGTGGGTGTCCGGTGTTGCATGGAAAAAATGAGGAGGTGCCCGAGCTCCCCCGCATCGCGTGGCTGGTTTGCTGTGGACTTCTCAGCAAACTGCGGGTGGAGGATGGGCTCGTGGTGCCTTGATCCCAACAGGTCAGCCCGGGGTGACTCTGCTTTCAATGAGGCCTCTTGTCCCCCAGTCTGCTTCCTGGCCCCTCTAGCACACAACCTCTGATGTCTGAGATTCCCCAGCCCTAAGGGACTGTAGGTCTCTAGAGACTGAGACTGGGCCACGGAGTAAAGGGGTCGGGCTCACAGCCCACATCCACTGTGCTCACTCCCTCCACAGCACTCCTCCACGCAGACCCGCCCAGGGACTGTCCAGATGATCTTTTTTTTTAGTTTTTTGAGACAGGGTCTCACTTTGTAGTTCAGGCTGGTTCTGAACTCAGCAATCCTCCTGCCTCTGCCTCCCAAGTGCTGGGATTACAAGTATGAGCCACCACCCTCGACACTGTGGTATGTGGTACTGATCACTGGTGAGCATGAATCTCCATGCCCAGCATTGTTGTATGTGGTTATCAGGAATCGGACCCAGGCCCCTGCACTTGCAAGACAGGCGCCAGAACCACTGAGCTAAGTCCTCAGCCCTGTCCTGACGATTGCTGGACTACAAAAACATCTAGCAGATTGTGGGCACCTGGTATCCACCGCTGCTGCTATTGTTGAGACAGAAGACACCCTAGGTCTGCCCTGCCCTGTCAGGAGTGGACTCCACCCAAAGCCTTGCCAGCCAGGGCCAGCAGCAAGAGGACAGTGGCCAGGGGTCCCCAGGGGCATAAAACACATGCTTGGGGAGGGCGGTGGAGCTGGGTCCCCAGGTGAGGTAAGGACCTCTGTCTACTCCCACCCTCCTGGCCCAGTCGAGGCCTATTCCTCCTCCTTCTCTCCGGTCCAGCCCCAGCCTAACTCCTGTACTGCCCCACCAGTGCCGTACAACAGGGCACGGGGAGGGGACCTTCAGGCCACGTGGGTGGAGCCGCTGCAGCCCTGCTCTGCCGTATTCTGGGCTGCACGCAGCTCTGCACCCCACAGAGCCCCTCGTCGGCACCGTCAGGAGGTGAGTGGGTCCGGCAGGGTTTACTCCTGCACAAAGGACAAGATTAGGTGGGGACGGTGCTGAGGGCACCGAGGGAGACTAGTGAGCGCAGGCAGAGCAGGCAGGGTGGGGCCAGAGCGAGATGCCACCTGCTGCCTGGGCTTCACCGCGGAAGCAAGTCAGTAAGACGGCTCTGTGCAATACGCAACGAGTAAATAGTAGAACTTATTTTAAGTAAAGATATAGTATTGACACAAAAATAGATAAAAGGACCCACAAAGAAAGTCCAGAAACAAAACCAAACATACAGGAATTTACTGTCCAATAAAGATAATATTCCAAATAACGATAGATAAGATTTTTCAAGAAACATAGGCCCAGCTGTGTCTGTGAGCACGGCGCCTCTGAGCCGTGTGGAGAGCCCGGTGGAACTTGATGGGAGCTGCCTCCGAGGCGGACGGGCTGGGGTAAAAAGCTGGATTTATACTTTATACGATGCAGACCACCAATTTCGGATGAGTGAAGTATGGTGTGTGGAAATCCGTCTTCACTGCTGTAGCTAAGAAGCCTTTGCCTGCCTCGCGGACACGCGGACGGCGGGTGGACCCGCTTGCTTGTGGTCGCAGAGCCGAGAGGAGAGCCAGAGCAGAAGCGCCGCTCTGACGCGCTGCGGCCTCGGGTGCGAGCGGCTTCACTGCGGTATCCGATGCACGGTAGGCCGCGGGGGTAGGAAGCGACTTTCGGCACCGACGCGAGGAGCCTCTGCAGTCCGTCGCTCCCACGCCTGCCCGCTCTTGGTGCAGGTGAACCGTCTGCCGCTGCCACTCAGGTCCCATGTGGGTTTTCCAGGATGTTCTGTCAGCGGAATCCTGTCCCGTCTCCCTTCTCTCACGCAGCGGCTCATCCTGAGGTGTTCCCG
Source organism: Petromus typicus (assembly GCA_004026965.1). NCBI lineage: Eukaryota > Metazoa > Chordata > Mammalia > Rodentia > Petromuridae > Petromus > Petromus typicus. Next base: position 50,833 of record PVIR01000116.1, on the reverse strand, counting down.
CGGGCGGCGTCTGTCACCGAGCCGGTCCCTGTCTTCCTGCTTCTGGGTACACAGCGCCTTCTGCGTCATTCACCTGTGGATGGACACAAGGCACGTGGCCGTCTGCACCACTGAAACCCCGCTGACCAGCACACAAGGACAAGCTGCGGCTGGACCTCAGAGCACTGTGTCTGAGCACGGACCTCCGAGCCGTGTAGAGAGCCCCGTGGAACTTGACAGGAGCTGCGTCCGAGGCGGACGGGCTGGGCCCCAGCACTGGCCGCTCGGGAGGCCTCTGACCACATCACCTCCTCACCAGCCAACACTTGCCATTGCCTGGCTGTCGTATTTCTTATTTTTGCAGCTGGCTGAGCAGGCGGGTGGTCCAGAGCCATCCAATCTGTACTTTGCAGTGACTGATGACTCGCGTGTCCTTAACGATGCTCATTAGCACTATTCCACGTCTCTGGTGAAATGCCTATTGAAACCTTTAGCCCATGTCAAAACCTGGGTCATTTGTCATTTTACTCTTGAGTTTAAGGGTTCTCTATACATTCTAGAAACAAATCTCCTTATCAGATGTACAGTTTGCACGTCTCTTCTCCCAGGCTACAGCCTGTCTTTTCACTACCTGAATAGTGTGCTTTGAGGGCAGTTCTTAATTTTCATGACATTTAATTTATCACTTTTTCTTTTATGACTCCTACTTGAGGTGCCCCTCAGGAAATCCTTGCCTAACCTTCCTGGCAACATTGGAAAAGTTTGGACTACAAAACAGAATGGGAACAAAGAGAGAAGATAAATGCCTTCCTGGATCAAAATATTTGAATTCATATTATCAAGTGCTAATTTGTCTAGTAGATAAAGAACTTCTATAAATCAATAAGGAAAAGACCAGCCATCTAATAGAATAGATTGCCAAGGGATACGAGCAGACAGTTCACTAAATGTAAAATACAAAGGTCTCCCACACGTGAGACTCTCACTTCACACATAAGAGAAATGTACACAAAAACCAGAAAGAGACGCCACAGGTTCCCTCTTGGGCTGGCGGGGACCAGAGCCGGACCGCGGGCTGGGCGAGTGGGGCGGGGGAGTCTGGGCGTCGGCACCCTCGGGCCGCGGAGCCCACAGAAAGCGTGGCCAGGGACCTGGGCTGCGAAGGGTCCAAGGCCCAGGCTGGGAGGGTGACACCAGTCAGAACTGCCCGGCACGCTCTACAACACAGCAGAAAAGTTGGAAGGCTTGAGGCAGAAGCAAGTGGAAAAGCTTTCAGGGGAGAGCAATGCTCATGACCCTGGTCTGATCACCATGCGGGCCCTACACCTGCGGAATCATCGTGAGGCTCCCGTAAGTATGTTATATAGCAATGAAAAGGTAAAAATATTAAGTGGAGCAACAGAAACTGCACCTCAGCAGATTCAGTCACCTGTGGAAGCCCTGCATGCTCAGAGCCAGCCTCAGCAGCGCGGCCTTGTGCAGAGCACACGAGGGTCGGGAACGGCACTATCGAGGTTCTCCCCCTCCCCGGCTTCAGTGTGGGGCGAGCGGCACCCGCTTTCTGTCCAGCCCAAAGTCAGAGGAAAGGGTTGGGCTGCAAGGACAGGCAGAGGCCTCACGCTCAGTGAGCTGCGTGCCTCCTCTGTGCATGAATCGTCCACTCGAAATCAAAGACAGTGTGAGGCGGAGTAGGACGGGCACAGGCTGTGCAGAGTCCCTTGAGCTGGTTCCTCATGGAAAACCCATGCTTCCAAGGTGCCTACTACGAATCCAGCCTTCCCGCTAACCCTACAGCGACCAAGATTAGGCCTAGGTTCTTGCTTCCTTTCTTATTTATTTTTTTGTTTTTGTTTTTGAGACAGTCTTGCTTTTTGTGGTTCAGGCTGGCCCTGAGCTCAGCCTCAAACTCACAGCAATCCTCCTGCCTCTGCCTCCCGAGTGCTGCGATTACAGGCGTGAGCCACCACGCCCGGCACTGTGGTGTGTGGCACTGATTGCTGCTGGGTGCGAGTTTCCATGCCCAGCATTGCTGTATGTGGTTACCAGGGATCAAATCTGGGCTATTGCACTTGCTAGGCAGGCACTGGAACCACTGAGCTAAATCCCCGGCCCCTTCCTTTCTTTTCTTATTGCACAGCACTGAGGACTGAACTGAGGGGCTTTGCATTGAGCAATATTTCCAGCCCTTTAAAAATTTCATATTTTGAGCCAGAGTCTAAGTTTCCTGGATTATGCTGCAACCTGTGATCCTGCTGCCTCAGCCTCCCATTGGTGCTAGTGTGGACCACCACACTAGGCTTCCGTTTCTCTTCAGAGTTTAAGGCAGATGCTCCCAGGGGCACAGGCAGGAGGGGGACTGGGCATTCACATCTTGTGTGCCCCATGTCCGCCTCTGTGGGAAGCCTCACACCTCATCTCCTGAAGACACAGCACCGGCTCCATCTGCAGTTTCCCTGCTGCCGTGTAGACACTCCCTCCCTGCCCCAGGAATTCTCACAGGACTTCCCAGACTGCTGTGCTTGCCCGAGCAGAAGGCTCACCCCCCACTCAGGCCGAGACATGGGGGTTCTGCCGAGGACCCACCTTGTGCTTGTCAGGGTCTTCCGCCTGCCATCTGCCCACATCCCCTTCCTTCCCCCCCCCCACAACTACAGCCAGGCCAGGGCCACCGGCCTCTCCTGCAGCCCCTCGTTCCAGGGCAGCCACACCCCAGCCTCCTAGGCCGCAGGAGGAGTGGGGGCCCCAGACACGGTGTCCTCAGAAGCAGGAACCCTGAGACCACGTCAGAAAACAGGAGCCACAGGGGGGAGATGGACCAGCGGCAAAGGAGGAGAGGACAAAGGGGCGGAGGAGGGAGCGGAAGAGGAGGGGACGCCAGAACAGACACGCCTACGCACTCCAGCTCCCCACAGGGAATATGGCCTTCCGTGCCTCAGTGTGCGCCACAAGCACTCAGTTTGAGCCTTGAACTCCACCTTCACCAGCGTCAGAGTCTCGCTAGGGGGCTGCTGACACCTCTTGACTCCGAAGGTGAAGAGGAAGCCCCAGGCGGACTCATGCCACACACATACTGCAGATGAGGACCCCACGAGACCCCACCAGCCCTGCCCAGGGCTGCCCCAGGGCCGCCTGGGCCTCCGGGCACTGGCTTGAGCCTGGTTCATGCCTAAGGCATGGGAGGCCTTCACGCCTGCTCCTTGCATCCGGTTCACACAGGAATGCAGAAAGATCACTTCCTGTTCTTATTTAAGTGGGCAGAGGCAGACACACAACGCTGCTGTGCCTGCTCCCTCCATACCTTGCCATAGCAAGGTGAGAGTGCGGCTCCAGGTTTCACACAGGACTCTGTTCCTCCCCTCCAGCCAAAGCAGGCCCAGGAGGGTACACTAGTGCCCAGCTCTAACTCCTCCTCCCCTCCCCCTCCTCCCCCCGCCTCCCCCTCTTCCCCCTCCTCCCTCTCTTCCTCCTCCTCCTCCTCCGTGGAGCATCGATCACTGGAAGTGTGTTTCACAGAGAAACCCGAAGCTGTGCCTCAGCCACCGCTCCACCAACAGGCTGATCAACTCTCAGAGCACTTCAGTGCCGAGGCCGAGGCCTTCGCACCGTGAGCCTTTAGACCCTCGCTGGCCCGGTGGCCTGGGCCTGCAGGGCCCCCAGGCCCACACCCCACTCCTGCACACAAACCATTTTTAATGTTTGGTTTAATACATAGATTCTTTAAACAATAAAAAAAAATCAGCACATAGCTTCTGAATCTAGAGATTTCTTTCTTAACAGAAAACGGCTCCTTCAAGGCACAGGGGCCCCAGTGGCAGCATGACAACATAATTAGAAGATTGTTCCCGGGAAGGGAGCGCATTCTCTACACAGCTCTCGCTCTCGCAGTAAGATTATTCTCCCTGAATAGCTAATCAGCTTTCCCAGCTCTCAGATCCGGGGCGGCGCCTCTCTGCTTCCTCTTCCTGACTCAGAGTGAAGCAGGCACCTCGAAGGGGATCTCAGAGTGAGGACTGTGACCAGACAGCCCCAGGGGGCTCCAGGGGAGAGGGCTCCAGGGGACCAGCGGCAGTTTAGGAAAACGGTGCTTCACACCCGTGTGACAGTGCTGACAGGTTCACTGATCTCCATTCCAGAGCTGGCTCTGAGTTCGAGGCTACACCGTTTGTGGCCCTGGAGCAGAGAGCAGAGGTGCAGGGGACAGGCAGGAAGGAGGGGTCCGGTCACCACTGCCAGCACCACCCCGGGGAGTGTTCGCCCCCGGACCAATCTGTTTAGGCCTGAGCTGCTCGGAGGAAGGGCCTAGTCCCAGCCTCCCACTGTGGGAACACTGCCTCCCCAGCTACGGACCGGCGGAGACCTGGGCCAAGCCTGGAGGGGCAGAGGCAGGGGTGTGGGGACCTTGCCTTGAGCTCCTGCGGCTAGCCCTTCTTCATGTGGCAAGGGATAGGTTTGTCTGCAGGACCGGCGAGGACCACACTAATGAGAGACCCAGGAGCGAGGGCCATCTCACCCAAGGTGGCATCCAGCCTGTGTGCAGACCGTGCTGTTCTCAGCGTGCCCAAGGAGCAGAGGCTCTGCCTCCCTGAGGCCTGAGTGTGTCCAGTCCCATCTCGTGGGAGTAACGAGTTGGGCGAGGCCAGGGCCCCAGGTGGCCCAGGCCCAGCTCATGGACCAGGTTCTGACCCGAGCGTCGCTCACACAGGCAAATACGCACACGGGAGTGGGGGATGTCACACTCTGTGGAGTCACGAGGGTGAGGCCAGGCAGGGAAGCCAGGGACTGGGGTAAGGCAGCCCTCTGTGCCCGCCGCGCCCCCAACCCCCTGCCCTGTGCAGGTCAGCACCTAGTGTGTGTCTCGGCTCACTTTTTCTCAGAGAGGTTCTTGCGGCTGCAGGGTGGCCGGCCCCGCAGCACACACCAGCCCTCAGCGCCCTTGCTTGGCTTCTGAGCGTCAGGTTGCAGCTCAGCCCAGACCACCAATGTGCAGAGCCTGGTCACACCGAGGCCGCTTGCCCCAAAAGCCCACACGGCCCTCCTAGGCCCCTCTCGTGGCCCGAGGCTCACCGCCACAGCCCTCACACCCACGTGGTGACCTCCTCCACGAAGTGTAGAGAGAAGCCTCTGGATCCTCCTGTGAGCCAGTCTTCTCCCCTGGCAAGCCCTCCACAGGTGGATGGTCTTCACTTGAGTTGCTGGACACAGAAGCCCGTGGCTGCCATCGGTGCAAACACTCCAGCCCAGGAGGAGGATGCAGGTGGGGCCAGCGGCCAGCATGCCTACAGGTGGCACTCGTGTTCATTTCTGGCCCAGCCCACAAAGAGTGAAGCTTTCTGGGACCACAGCCCATCCAAAGCACCCAAAGGCTTCTTCCCCCCATGTGGCTGGTCTGTCCCAGCCCTGACTGCTGGCTGCCAGCTCCCCACGCTGGGCTTTGTAAGGAGCAGCAGCTTTTCACCCGGCCACATAGCCAAGCCCCAGCTGCTGTGCTGAAGACAACTGCCGCTACCCCGACAGCCTGGAGCCGAGGAGCAGGTGCTGCCAGGCTCAGGGTGCTCCGGCCACCCGTGGAGGGCTCACTATCCCACGCGCAGGTGCCAAGCCACCACTGGGCACTGTGGCTTACACAACCTAACGGCGGACCCTGGTGACATCGGGCGCCCCGGGCCCCGGGCTAGGCGGTCACCTGCCCTGAGTGTCTCCCACTGGTGGGCACAAAGGTGGTGCTCAGGCTGGCCGAATTCAGCCAGCAGGTTGACAAGGCTTCCTGCCACCAAAATGCGACACCAAGCTGCTCGCTGCCAGCTGGAGGCTCTGTCTCTAGTTAGACTGGAATCACCAGCTGAAACCTAAACACACAAAGTTTCCAGATAGGAAGAGTCTCCCTTTTCCAAAGAGAACTTGGCAGTGTCTGGTGGACACGTTGGAGCTTTGTTTTCTTGTCTGCAGCTTGAAGAATCAGGAGAGAGTCAAAGTGACCCTACCTTGGATCCAGAAGACAGCGAGGCCTTCAGGGGAGTCAGTCAGCACACGCAAGAGCCTGGTCTGGGCCGTGAGTAAGGTGGGCACAGCACGTGGATGAATAAGGAGCCAGGCTTCCCTCAGCTGGCTATGCCTGCCCCCGGGACGGCCTGACTAGTCAGCCTGTCACGAGGTGTGGCAGTGTTTTGTCCACTGTGAGAGCGGTGCCGCTACCACACGGAAGGGCGGCTTGATTTCCTGCACTTAACACAAATCACCAGGGAAATCATCTCATCAGCCGCTCCTCCAATTTTAATCAATTGCTTATTATTTCCCATATGTCAGCTTCTCTCCATGATGCCCACCATGGGAAATCACTGCACTCCGCCCAGTGTGGCCTGGCAGCAAGTGAAGCCTCTCGTTGACCCGGGCGGGCAGGATAGTGAGGCCCTGGAGTGTGGGCGCCCCAGCCTGCAGCCCTCTGCCAGTGCGGCAGGGCAGCGAGAGGCCTCTCCAGCCAGAGTGAAGTCCTGGCCGCGATGTCGCCAGCTGGGAACCGGGGACGTGGGCCCAGGGTCTGCACTGCCTGGACCCCGGAGCCCATGCAGATCCCAGGGAGCTCTGGCGGCAGCAGGCAGAACAAGGCAGCCTTCCGGTTCTCCGCCAGGCTGGGGCGTGACTAAGGCCAGGTTCTGGCACCTTTGAGTTCACTTCAGGCTGAATGGTGCAGCCTGACAGGAGACATGTGTGGCCAGGACAGAGTTCAGTCAAGATGGGAGCTCCTCCTCCAGCTGGCCCACCTCGGTGGCCCTGTGACCCCGGAAAGCCCTGCCGTCTCCACAGTGAGCTCCTCCTTCCTGCCAATGACAACAGACACTTGGGTTCAGGTATTTGCCCTCTGTCCAGTTTGCACACTCAAAAGCCCTCTCCCAAGGAGAATCGTTAACAGGTGAGCCTGACTGTCTGAGAGGAAAGGGAAGCAGTCCCATGTGAATTCCAGGTCCTGGGGTCAAGGTGTAGCTGTGGTGGAAGGGACACTGTGTTCCCCGTGGTCGGCGAGCGCACAGAGGGAGCTGGGCCACTTCCTGGCTGGCGACCTCCCCTCGGCTTGCTGACCTCCATCAAAGAAGGTCACATTCGTAGGCTCTGAGGGTTGGAACTTCAGTGTGTCTCTTTGGGAGACACGATTTAACCACACAATTGACTTCTGGGTCTATACCAGCACATCCTCCCCCACGCCCACCCACCACTGCACCACACGGGGTCCAGATGAGTGAGCTGTTCTCAGATGCCCACTTGTCTGGGGACACCCTGGATGGCCTGGGAGCCCCTGGCAAGGCATCTCAGCGTCCCCTCGGGAGTCCCTTCTTGTGCCCTCACAGTGCAAAACAGCGTCCCAGTTACATAGCAGCCAGGGCCCCGTCTGCTGTAGGTCCCACAGCCTGCCTCGGTGGAGCGCCGCTGCCTTCGGGACCACACACCACACAGGCTGTAGAACACAACAGGGCCACTCTGCTGCCAGGAACTCCAGTTTTCTTTTTTTTTAATTTTAATTTTTGACAAATAGAAGTTGTATATGTCCACAGTGTAGAACGTGATGTTTTGTTATACGTAGATGTTGTGAAGGGTTCACTGCAGCTAATTAACATATTCTCTGTGCTGGAGGGAATTTTAATGTGGAAGCCAACTAAGAAATCCAGGGGTAGTGGGGAGGACATAGGTCCTAGACGGAGGGACACTGTCCCAAGGCTGGCACCAGCCCTGCCCAGCCAAGGGGGTCATTCACACAGGATCCACGTCAAAGCTCTGTAAGCTCAAACCCACCCTCCTCTCAGCAGGCACCATCTGAGTGCCCAGTGTCATGTAGGTTAGTGTGTTGAGCTGGACAGCACAGATACAGGGCTGTCCATGGACACATAGGTATTAGTACATGAGTGTGTATGTGCCTGTGTGTCGGTGCATGTTGAGGCAGGTGTGCACAGCAGCTGTGGCTGTGGTCTCACATGGCAGCTCCCTAGATAGGTCGTCAGAACACGCATGCTCTCTGTGTTCCCACCGTGATGCTGCCTCAGGGCGACTGCACAAAGGTCAAGGGCACTGCTCTTAGATCAATGTCCGAACGAGGCTGGGAGAATTCATCCTGCTTCCTGTGACATGCAGGAGCCCAATGTTTTCCAGCCTGCCTGTAGGTCCCATGTCTGAGGTGTGACTAATAGGTCGTCACCTCCACTTCCTGTTTCCCTACAGTGACACAACCTTGCAGCCCAGCTGCACTTCCTGTGTCCCTCGAGACACTAGTGTGCTGCTGTCTCTGCTTCCAGTGTCGCAGGACACTAGCCGGACATCTGGCAGGAGCGTGTGGGCTGCGGCACACCTTCCCGTCCCTGCAGCATCTCCAGTGCTGTGTCCCTCACATGGGGCTGCATCACATTCGCAGCCACTTCTCCTCCCCACGCACAAGCTCAACGGCTCCTCGGAGCAGTTGCCGTACCCAACCCAGCACCGAGTCACTGGGCTTGGCATGGCGACAGCATTTGTGTGGCTTTCAGCATGCTCCAGGACATGTCCACCCCGGTGTCTGTGTGCATTGCCAGATTGGCACTCCCGGTCACTTGCTGGGAAGCTGTGAGTCTTAGAAAACGTCACCTCTGTGAGGGCAGCTCTTCTGTCTACTTGCTCGAGGGTAGTGCACAAACCTAGTACACCACAGAGAGCAGGCACTCCAGAACTTGTGCAGTGAAATCACTTTAGTTATTTAATAGATTTTTCATAGTTACTTTGCCTGAAATAAACTGCCAAATGCTGTGTCTTTGTGGCTTTACCCACATGGGGCCGGAGCGATGTGCTATCTCTGCTGTCGCGACCCGTAGCCTCCTCCCGCCGTCTCACGCTCTCCTGCTAGGCAGGGAAAATCCTGAGGGCAGAAGAGGAAAGCGGCCACAGATGCACCGTCAGTCTCAGGACCCCACCTCCCAGCGCGCAGTTCCCGGAGTCGTGTGCCTTTCTCCTCAGACATGGTCCCCGGCCCCACACACGTCCAGGTCACGGCCCACGGGATGAGCCTGGCAGACACCTCTGAGTGCGTGTTTAGTTCACACGACAGTGTCAGATGTTTCACTGCTGTGGTTTCTCCTGGTGTCTGGAGGGACCCGCCCCCAGGACTCGCCCAAGTCTCTTCAACCTGAAGCAACTTTTAATAAACTTTTTATAAACAGTCGTTGATAGTGGGGACGTAAGTTAGCATAACCTCTGCGGAGAGTCCTCAGACCACTAAGATGCCATCTGACCCTGCTACTCTTCTCCCATGAACCTTCTTGAGAGAGCTGAAGACATCACATTACAGGGGTCACGGGCACCGTGTCAGTGCACCTCACAGTGGCTACACCTCGGAAGTGCCCCATGCATGGATAAATAAAATGTGGTATGTACGCAGAGTAGAGTAATACTCTGCAAAAAGAGGGATAAACCCAAGGCATTTGTAAGACAATAGAGACCACAATATTCAGCAAAAGTAGTCAGACATACAAGCTTCAGTATTACAGGTCTGTCTTATATGAGAAACCCAACGTAGAAAGAGCAAACTGAGATAGATAACAGGAAACGGAGATGGATCTACCCACACAGACACGGAAGAGATGCCACACGACAGCAGAGGCAGAGACTGGCGTGATGCATCTGCAAGCTGAGGGACACCAAGCCAGCGCCACCACTAAAAGCAGGAGAGACAAGAAGAGCCCATCCCAGTCTCAGAAGCAACAGCTGGGGGGAAGGGGAGCCTCAACACGGCGGACATACTTCCGCCTGCACGACAGCCCAGCTTTTCCTTATTTTTTACTTGAAACAGAGTCTTGCCGAGTCACTACTAGTCCAGGCTGGCCTCAAACTTGCTGTCCTCTTGCCTTAGCCCCCAGACTGCTGGGACCACACGTGTGCAGCACCAGGCCCCGCTCTTGGTGGCCACGGGGAACACCTGCTTCAGGTCTGTCGGGCCTCAGCCCTCTGCTAGCCCAGGTCACGACCTCCACCCTCCAGAGAGTTCTGGCCCCGGGCTGCTTCCCCTCGAGGCTCAGCTGCCCCTGAGGGGGCAGATTTGAAAGGAGATGAAGAGAAGCTCCAAGAAGAGCAGCTCACTCAGCAGGGCGTGGAGTGAGCCAGAAGACAAGGCTGCGGGAAACCGAGGCGCAGCTGCCTGGGCCACTCTGCCTCGAGGTGGAGGAGCCCCGGCCCCGCACACCAGCTGAGCTCCAGAGCCGCCTCTGCAAAGCCGCAGGTGCACATGGTGCTTGCGGAGAAGTGGCACTTGGCCACTGCTGCACCCACGCCTCTCCTCACCCACCCTCCCAGTGCCGCAAACCTGGAGGACGCCAGCCTGGTCCGCTAAGCGCGCTCCACAAGGGCCTCCCACTCACTGGCCACACATCCATCTGCTGTGTTCTGCCCAAGAGCTTCCCTCTCCCTCTCTCGGGCACCGGCTGCTCCACCCTCAGCCACTGGACATCAAGAGCCTGTGTCTGCCCAACTTCCATCTGCACCACACCTCTCCCGCCACACACCCACAGACACAACTGACACACACACACGTGCGCACACTTGCACTGCTCATGGCTGCCAAATACCCACTCGTGCACACACATGCACATGCAGACACACAAACACAGGCAGCTATGCACTCACATCCACATATGTCTCTTGAAAACACATGTAGCTGCTAACACATATATGTGCACGGCATGCACACACTCACACTCAGAGACACAGGCACGAAAGCACACCCTCACTCACACACATAGTTCAGTGTGGCTCCGGCCGCATGTGTGCTGGTGGCTGCAGTGTCCTGCCCTGGCGTATGACTCTTCCCAAGGCTCAGGTGGGCGATGGGACTGGAGATCTCTCTCCAGGCTCAGGTGGGAGGGTCGGAGTGGACATTTGCAATTACGCTGCACCTTGGCCTCCTCATCACTAGGAGGCAGCAGACTGTCCTGCCCGCTCTGTGCAGTGCCAAGCGCTGGACACACCTGCACACTTCTCAGCTGCCTCTCTGTCTTTCTCAGATACCAAGCACGATACATCCACATGCGTGCACACATGTGCACTCCCACCACATGCCCAGCAGAAGGGGGCCCTGTTTAGCCCCCAACCTCAAACCTGCCCCAGTGCTTCCTGGAAATTTCTCAGTCTCACAGTGTCAGAGAGGGATCCGTGGGAAGAGTACCCCAGGACTGCTACTGTGCAGCAGGAGCCATTGAGCCAGTCAAGCTCTCGCAGTGAAGTTCCAGCAAGTCCTAGAGCGGAGGGGCCACAGCTCCTCTCAATGGCCCTGCTGGGAAGAATCTCTAATCCTATTTGGAGGTTGCAAGGTCAAGACATGACGATGTTCTGGGAAATCGATAAACTTTACCAGCAATTCAATCGCCAGCCTGTGCAGGAACGTGGCCAGCTGTGTCCCCCAGACGACAGGACTGTCGGAGCTGCCAGAACACGATGCCATCGAGGCGCGATGCTGCCACCTCGGAGCTCACTCCCTCCTCAGCACCACCTCCCACCGTCCTGGAACAGTCACAGCTATTAGAAGAGCATCGTCCTGTCGCCTGGATGTCCATCATGATTTACACCGTGACCTCACATGGCACACTAGGCACACACCAAAGCCCAGCAGCACTGCAACCACACTGCCAGTTCTACATTGTTAGGGTCTCACCAGGAATGACACTGAGGCTGAAGTCACTGCTCCCACACAAGTAACGCTACAGCAGTGACACTGGTCTCAGTTCCGACACACAAGCTCAAATATGGCATAGTTTCTCTGACATGCGAAACCCAAATAAGTAAAAGCAGAAGAAAAGACAGAAGGTAATAAACAGGGAGACACATCTTTCACAAAGAGGAAAGGGGCCGATAGGCGGAGGGAGAGGAGGAAGGGAGGGTAAGGGGATGGGGAGAGAGCTGCTGTGTGTGTGCACCAGCCGGCGGTGAGCACAGCCACCCACACTGCGAGCATGTGCGGGGAAAGGCGTGGTCTCTCCAGACTCGCCCCGACCGGCCACCAGCCTGTGTGTGACCAGCGTCTCCAGAGAGCTGAGGTCTGGCCAGCAGATTATTCAGGAAGCTGTCTCTAAAGTTTAGCTCGAGAGCTGTGCAGAGCATCAATGCCGGACAGTGTGGCTCCACACTCGCACTTGCCTCGGGGCCTGAAGACGGAAGTCAGAAGAGGGGCCCAGCTAGACAGGAAGCCACGGCCCTAAAGGCAGGTGGTGCCCATCGGGCCACCTGAGGTAAAGCTCCCTCCACCCCGAAGGCATTGCAGAAGCAGTCTACACCGTGGCTCTTTCTCAGTCTTCACCTCTGACAGAGCGCCGCTGCCTTGCTCTTTTTATAGAAAAGTTAATAAATGACCGCTGGCCTTCCCGTCCACTGCAGTGACCTACCCAAACTCACAAGGTCACCACAGCTCATCCTTCTGCAGCACAACAAGCACACTTGCCCATGATCAGCTGGTCTCTGTGCGCAGGGTCCGCCCGCCTGCGACTTCCGCTGAGCGCTCCGGGAAGCCTGCTTCCTGCTTGGCCACGCTGGGCCCAGAGCGCAGGCTCCACATTGAAATGCAGCCCCCATTTCCCATCTTCCCGTGGTGAGTGTGGACGCTTCCCGGGAGTGGCCCCAACATGCAGGTTCTAGAAATCGATCACCCTAACAGGGTGACAGGGTGGGTGGGCTCTCCTCATCCGTGCAGGCGTCCCCGGTGGGAGGTCAGAGGACCACCAGCACTCAGTCTGCCTCCTGAAGCTCCGGGCTGTGCCGTGGCCTCCAGGAGCCGATCCAGCGGCGCCCCACTCCGTAAGTTTGTGCAGCACTTTGAAGATGAAAAGTGCTGTATAAATGCTAAGTGCTATGGCTGCACGGAAGGGGAAGGGGACAGCAATGCATCCTAAGAGACACACCGAGATCTCAAGGGCCGGGGTGAGGCAGGACAACAGAGTCACCTCACACTGAAGTTTAAAATTAAAAGAGAGAAGGTAAAGAGTCGTGCTTGAAAATGAAAGGAAGACCAGGGAGGCGTGGGACACACTAAGCACCCAGCACAGCTGTCCAGAGCGGAGGTGAGTTCCGAAAGGTGGGCATAATCAATTGCCAAAAATCGTGCAATGTTTTCTCTCCTCGTCCCCCCAGCAGGGTCAGTGAGGCTGAGCAGAGCCCCTCCAGGCCCTGGGGGAGAAGAGCCCCAGGGAGCCCCTCAAAATATCCGGAACCGTCAGCAGTGCAGGTGCGGGCACAAAGGTGCCCAGGAGGCTCATCTCTGAGTGGGTACAAATGGTCTCAGGATCCCGTCTCATAAAGAGGAAATACTCATAAATACCATTCCCTGGGGCACACAGTTGCATGCACACAGGAAAGCGCACATGCACACAAGTGTGCACAGGCACACACAGGCACACACACCTGTGCGCACACACACACATGTGCACACACACACAGGCGCAGATCGCTGGGCCAGGCGCATGTTCCCACAGCCTGCTCTGGGACACTGAAATCTGTCAGGGACACAGACAGTCCACGTGGCAGCTCGGAGGACACACCAGTGCTTATGGAATGGGATGTGGCTCACCAGTGCACTTACTGTCTATTCCTTCTCAAGACAAGAAATCAAAAGGTCAGAGGACTGGTGCAGAGGACACTTGCTGGAGGGGCATGGGCAGCACGGGAAAGATTTGCCCTCACAGTAGACAGACAGACAGACAGACAAGCATATAGGTGTCACAGAGCTCTGCGCTCCAAGGGCAGCATCGGACCCCAAGCCCCGAGCATGGATGGATGCCATGCAGGTGATGGTGTGGCTCTGACATTCACAGTCAGGCCAGCCACCCAGAGAGGCCAGAGGGAGGCCAGGCAGGACGAGGGGGCAGAGCGGAAGCAATTAAGGAGAGAAAATGGGAGATAATGAAGGAGATTAGGGACGTGTGTGGCCAAAGTAATGACAGGGCACGTAGTCACCTTGAAGGAGTCTGGAGGACGATAAGATCAACAGCCTTATCAGTGCTGACAGCAATGCACAGGAGGCCGTGTGGACAGGCTGCTGTCACTCTGCGGTGCCGGGAGCCCAGAGAGTGAAGGGAGGCTGGGCAGTGGCATGGTGTCACTGGGAGAGGAGGTGGCGTCCCTAACTCTGCCCGTTCCAGGTACTGACCCTTGCTCAGCTGTCCTGAGTGAGGGACCATCTTTGCCCCTTTTGTCTCACCAAACGCCTGTCTGTAGGTCCAGCACCCAGAGGCCTGGCTCACAAAAATAGGGGCCTAGGCCCCAATATGGGCGGGTGTGAGACCCATGCCAACACACACTGGCATGCACGCAAGGGAGATAGGCCTCAGGAATGGTGTGGAAACTCCCACTTATAATCCCAGCAGTCCAGGGGACTGATGCCAGAGGATCTCAAATTTGAGCCCAGCCCAGTCAATTTACCAAGATCAACTCAAAACTTAAAAAGAAAAAAGGGCTAGAGGTGTAGCTCAGTGCAAAGACCCTGCCCAGTACCGCAACAAAGTGAAAGTAGGCTCCGAGTGTGACAAGGAGTGCTACTCCCCGTGCCAGCTCCCATGCACGTGAGCCCCACCAAGGTACCTACGCCCTCAGCCTCTCCTGTGGTTCTACTTTGTGAGGAAGGGGTGCAGAGCACCTGCCACAGGGCCAGGAAGCAGAGTCCCTCCTCACCTGAGCTCAGCACCATGCAAAGCCTGGAGCCCACGTGCAAGGTTGGGTGGTGGGTGCAAGGACACCCACACGTGCCTCGCCCTGCCACAGGCCACACCTGCCCTTGGCTTTCAGAGTCTGAGCTTTGTCCACACCACTGCTGCTAAGCCACCATCAGATGCTCATGGCCCCTGCTCCTCCCTCCCTATCTGCTCACCTTCTTCCCAGATGGTAAGAGGTACTGGAGGGGTAATCTGCGTAGACGTGGTCCATGTTGCCTAGAACAGCCTAGTGTATGTGTGAAGCATTACACAGATGTGTGTGCAGTTACCCATGCATATGTGCTCTTGTGTGTGTGCACATGTATATGCGTGCACGCACCTGTGTGTGCATCTGTAAATGCATGTGTATATTGCATAGTACACACATGCATTCATGGTGCGTGTGTGTGTACACATCTGTATGTATGCTCTCAGCTGCACGTGTGTGTATGCATGTGCATGCACGCACCAATCATGAGGCAAAGCTGAGGTCATGAGTGAGGTCCCGGCCCAGTTGTGGCTCGGCGCCCCCTCCATTTCCCGTGTGACATGTCCTCTGCAGTGAACAGGAAAAGCCCTGTGTGTTGACTCACTGTCCTCACTTGGCTGTCTGGCTACCAAATATTTGGTCATTTCTGTTCCAAAACAAGTTGGGCAGCAGTGATTCCACAGATGCTTTTCACAACAGATAATTAAATCTCCACAGAGACAGAATGGCGTTTTAAAACAACTCAGCAGTGCTTGAAAGTAGCCTTTTCCAGTGTGGTGGGGAGGACTCTGCAGACCAGGGTGGTGACTCCAGAGCTTCCTCCCTGCAGCAGCCCACAGGAGAGACACATGCCCACCAGAGGGTATGGATGTCACCTCACAGCCACTCCCTGCGCCCTAAGTGTCGGCCTTGACATGGACAGTGCGGGCTCGCCAAGCACACTCTCAAGCCGTCACCTCCTCACAGGGCTTCTTGGCCCTCTGTAGTTCACAAGGTCGTGGCTGGCATGGCCAGGACGCCTTCCTAGTCCAGCACTCTGCCTTCTTCCAGCAGAGAACTCCCCAGGGAGCCCACAGAGAGGACCGATGCCCTGTGGCCAAGGTACAGCGTCCCCGCGGTGGAAGAGTGGCTGGCATAGCTGCATCGCACCCCCTGACCATACGCTTCAGGTACATGCGGCTGCGCGTGGGCTGAAACCACACACGGGAGGCCACGTCCCGGGCATCACATCTGCTCCTCTGTTGTCACTCTCCCCACAAGCCGCCCCGTGCGGGGTCCCGCTGAAGCCCACAGCCCGTACGCCGCGCTTGGCAGAGCTCCGGGCATGTGCACAGGGCACGCGGCGCAAAGGCCTGTGCAGAACTGAGACGATCGCTTGTGAAGTGGGACGGTGATCCCAGCCCCCGAGTCTTTCAAACAGCCCCGGGCAGAGTCTTACCTCCTCCTACCTGAGCTCGCTGGGTCTCAGCGTGGCACACAACCTCTCAGCGTGGCACACACCCTCTCTCCTACACAGCACTGGTTGTTTCTGTCGAGGGGAAGAATCCATGGAGGTGCCTTTGAAATCTTCATCCTGCTACTATCCACACGCATTAGCATATCCCATGATTTAAATCTAATTACCAGGATTCTCCTAGAGAAGTAACTGAGAATGATCACTGTTTAGCACTTCAATGTAGATGGGAGAGAGGCACGAAACAGCCAAGTTTGGTGAAAAGCTATCGTGTGCGGTGGACGCAACCGATTAAAGATCAGGAACCCGGAGATGAAACAAAGGCCATCAGGTTGCGTGTCCCTGGCAGGAAGCCACGGTCCGGCCCGTGCTTCCACAGACAGCCTCCCGGGCCTCCGCGCGGGCCCTGGTCCTGCCCCACTGCTGACAGGCTGCACTGGGCATGGGGCAGTCCCACTTTCTGCGTGCAAGGTACCTCCTTCTGGAGACACCTGGCAGTGAGTGGCACCTCGATCTGCTCCCGATGGTCCTGCGCGTGCTCAACTACAGGTGTCACTGCTCACTTCACGGTCAGTGCAGCACGAACTGGGCGGCTGGAGCAGAGTCCAGGCTCACAGGTGGCTGAGAGGGCAAATCTTCCCCATGCCTGTCCTCCCAGTACTACTGGCCAAGGTGTCCCTTGCCAGCCAGTGCCCTCTCCTCCTGAGTCCTCACCGCGGCTGACCTGTGCCCACACTTCTCCCTCACAGAGAGACACCAGCCCGCCAGAGTTAGGAGCTGGGACTGACTCTTGCCAAATCCAGCTGCCATCCCAGCACCAGGGCTGCAACCTCAGCATGTTTACTGCAGGAGGCCACAGCTCAGAACTGCCTACTAACTTCAAAGTTGAGTGGTCAAGCCTCAGCCTAGAAGTCTAACTCAGGTTGCTCTGGTCTAAAAGGTTCTGGGAGACGGGCCAGGTCCTTCACCCAGGAAATGTGAGCAGTACGCCTGCTCTGAAGTGCAAAAGCTAACAGTGTGGACAGCGGGACACTGAGGAACCAGCCTGTGTGGACCCCTCCTGGGACGGAGGACAGGGCAGTGAGCACAGGCAGCCTAGCTGGGGGCAGGTAGCAAGTGTCAGCTGACCCCACAGCAGGCTCTGCCCTGCAGCCTGGACTGCGGCAGCCTGGCGTCTGCATCTGCACCACACACTGTGGGGATAGAGACACTTCCAATCCGCACTGACCTAGCCTTGAACATAGCTTTGCTTCCCAGGAAAAGTGTGAGAGGATCAGATTCCCACGCGCCACATACCAGGGCCAGGACGCTAACTTCCCCACATGGAATCTCCTTGACCCCATCATCCAGACCCTAAGGTCTGGGCACGCCTGGCCCGGCTCCTTCCGGGCCCTGGCCATCGCCAGAGTCAGATGGGTGGGCAGAGCGAGGAGTTCAGCACCAGGTCTAAACAGGTCCTTAATGATAAGGGCCACACACACCCCCCCAGGGAGCTAAGCCCCAGCCGTGGCCTGGTGCCCAGAGGGCTGGACGCTGGCAGCACCAGGGACGGGGGCAGCCAGCTCTCCGCACTCTGTTCCCTGGAGAACATGACTCCAGCTGATCTGAAGTCAGGAAGGGCGCACCCCCACCCCAGGTTCTGTTTTTAGCCTGGAGCCTGCCAGGCTCGGAGACACCATAGTGACGGGAGGCATAGAAACAGAGACAGATGACCGGCGCCCAGCAGGCCCTGCCCTCACTGCGCCCAGGACGCCGGGGCTGAGCTCTTCCGGCTCCGGCCACGTCATGTCTTGCAGAATGAGCTGCAGCTACATAGCTCCAGGTCCTGACGGGCAGTACCCCTCAACCTCCGCAAAACCCTGTGGACACCCCAGGGGCGCGGGACAGGCTGCCAGCTGCTGCACTGCTGAGTCCGTGGGGGCGCGGGAGGCATCTCTACATAGCGCTGCACTCTGTGCCAAAGGCCTGCAGTGATTCCTGCCCCACCCCCCGCCAGGGAGACATTGGCCGGATGGCCTCTTTGGAGCGGCCCACCTGTCTTACTTACTTTTCTTGTTGCTGAAACAAAATATCCGACACCCAGAGTTAAAGGGGAGGGTCTCTTGGCTCACACTTCATAGAGGTTTCAGTCTGTGGTCAGCTGGCTCCAAGGCAGGTGGATGGCAGAGGGGCAACTCTTCATGGTGGCAGAAGACAGCAAAAGCAGCCAGGAAACCTGCACGGCATCTTTGTGCCCCTTTCATCTCATCCAGACAACCCTGATGAGGGTGGTGCCACGCCAATCAGCAACATCCTGCCCTGATCCCAGCATCACACACTAGCTTCACCCACCTCTGAAAGGCCTATGGCCACGTGAGGCTTTGGGGAACCCAAATCATAGCACTGCCCAGCCCAGCACAGGTCCCCACGCTGACCCAGGAGGGTCCATGGGAATTTGGGACCCAGATCTCGGCATGTTTTTGCTGCACTGTGCCCTGCAATCTGCATTTCCAAAATCCAAAGTATCAGGAAGAGAGCTTCCAGCCAGATTCTGCACACGAATGACTACCACAGGCCCTGGCGGGACTGTCTTGAGAGTCCAGGGCTCCTTACAAAATGCACTTGTCCCTGGGTACTGGCAGAGTGAATTCTGAGACCCCACAGATGCTAAACCCGAGGATGCCCCAGTCCTTCACATACAGACATATGAGGCACGTACAGTCCACACGCATCTTCACAGTGCTGGAAGTCATCCCTGGATCATGCACCTCACATGATGCAAATACTATGCAAAGCACTGCTGCGCTGTGGTTTAGGGACATTTGACAGGGACAGAAATCTGTACATGCTCAGTAGAAACACAACCCGTTCCTCTAATATCTTCAGTCTATGGTTAGTGGATACAGGGGCCACCGGCCTCACTGCCTGAGGCCACCCACACAGCAGAAGTGCTGCCTTCTCTCTGCTGAAGGAAGGCTTGCTGCACAAATGAAGAAAGCACAGATGGGAGTTGACCCACAGTGGGATCCATTCTGAATCAAGGCAAGCCCGTAGCCAGACCCTGCGGTCCACCAGAGTCCTGCAGGAAAAGTCCTAATGTGTGAGCAGGCTAGGGTTCTGGAGCCAGTGGGCGGCAGGCAGCAAGAAGGCTAGGGCATCCTGTGGTGCGGACCCACAGCGGCCCCTCCTGCACCTCCACAAGAGTCAGGAAGCCAGAGAGGCTGAGGGAGCAAAATGTGCCCTTCTTAATGACACATCAGCTAGAACTTTCCTTTAGAACAAATCACTCCAGTGGGCTCCGGCGAAGTAATCCTGGTACAATAAACGCTGTGATTCAGGGACAATGGCCCGAGTTTCACAGGGCGACAGGCACCCTGCGGGCTGGGCTCCACACTGTGTGTGGGAGGCGCTCTGTTGCACATCCAAACCTGATTATCACATTTATTAACACAATCGAGGGCTGTGCTCGGACATGGCCCACTCTGCCTCCTTTATGAAAACCCATGAATAGAAACACAAACCTGGTCAATTATCACCTACGGAGCAACTCCGGCTCTCCAGACTGGTAATGCAATTGCCTTCAATCACCGAGACCGTGACAACCTCGGCAGATTAAACAGTCCAGCCATAGGCTGCGTGTTACCGCGCATTTGCCTTCGTCTTTACATCAGCGCCCAGCGCTCTTGCCTCCCTCCCACACTGGAAGCACCAGTACAGCCAGCATGAGCAGGCGAGGAGGAGACCCAGGCCCAGGCTGCCCGGCGGGGACAGTGCTGTGTGTCCTGCCCAGTGGGATGCTGTGCGCATCCCGGACCTTGTTCCAGATGCAGACACAGGGGCCTGACTTGGACCTAGTTGGGGAATAACACTCGTATTTCAGTATCTCTTTACTAGAATGGGGCTTGATCTGCCCGGAATATCACTTAGGAATCCCGGAAGTCAAGCAATGGATTGGAGGGAATCGTTACCGAGGGGCAGAGCAGAGGTGATAAAACCAGTTCGTAAACGGCACGTACCCCAGGGCATCAGTGCTGGTCCCAGCTGAGCAGCTTCAGCTGTCGGTGAGATCAGACTCAGCACTGACGTACACAGACCCTGAAGATGACCTGTGAGCCAAGAGCCAAGTGTCCTTACTCGAGATGCCCCTTGCTCCCTCCCAGCAGACACGTCTCCACCCAACAACTGAGCTTGTCCCAGTCCTGACGCCTCGGAGGCTGAGGAGACCGTGTGAGCTGAAGGCAGCATTGGCCAGCATGGCACACTGCAGTGTGGCAAATTCCCAAAGGAGTCGGCAGAAGGTCTGCACAACCCACATGATTCTGTGCAGCCACCGCTTTCACTCCATGGTGCTAACACCAGAGGCCTCTCCAGCACGCACTGTGCGGGGCAGCATCGTCCAGGGCTCGGTGAGCTCCGTCAGCTGGAACGCTGCTCCTGGGAGGGACAGGGTGGTGCAGTGAGAGGGACCGGGGTCTCCACACATTGCACATACTCTCTCCTGAAGGTGATCACCAGGAGCTTCACCGACCCGCAGCCAGTGCACAGGGGAGGCAGCCCACGGCGTGACAGCACCACCCCCTTCCCCGGGTCACAAAGACGGGCCTGGCTTTATTCACTTCTGGCTCCACGCAGCTGGGGAAGGGCGCTGCCAGGCAGGGGTGCCCGTTGGCGGCCTCTGAAACATATGACTGTCAGAGAAGCAGCAAAGAATACTCCGCTGGCAAATGCTTAACATTGAAATGAGAGAAGAGATGTCTAAGAACAGCCTCTCCTTTACCTGGGGTAATTTAAGAGATATGTTATCTGCAGACAGGAAAAACAATGCACGACCCCAGGTCCCTCCCAACCCAAGATCCTATCGTGTTTTATATACTTTCCATACCAAAAGCAATAATCTATGTCCATGACAACTCTTAGGATATCTCAGAAAAAAATCTGAGCAAAATAACCTGAGAATCTTCTTTATCCTATGTTTTTCTCTTTTTAAATAAGAGATAAATTACAATCACCCTGTGGTGGTGAGATACGGACGTCTCATTTTAAGACAGCACTTCCCACAGCCGGCACTGGCCGTCCTGCCATTTGAAAATTGTGGGAAATGGACATGAGGTGAAAGTCGTCATCTTAACCATTTGTGAGGCAGATCTTGAGCGCCCCAGGCTCCTGTGCTCACAGGCGGCCTCCGAGGGCCAAGGGATCCTCGCGCCAGCACGTTCATCTGCAGGACTGACAAGTTCACAGCCCAGCCAGCAGTCAGGAGGCGGGGTCTGGCCAGAAGAGCCAGTCAGGGGCTGTGACCTGGTAGGGCGTGTCCTCCTCCTGGCTCCGCCTTCCTCTCCGCTTCCTGGGGGCCATGATATGAGCAGCCTTCCTGGACCCAGCCCCTCCACCACGCTCTTTACATCGTGGGCGCACCTGGCTGTGGACTGAAACTGAGCCACCACAAACCTTTTCCTCTATACCCTGGGTGTCAGGAACTAGAAAGTGCCGAAAGCTGTTTCCTAAATGTACAGCTCAGCGGGCCTGAAGCCATTCACACGGGAGTGCCTGGCCAGGACGCTGCTCCTGTCCCCCCAATGCCTGCTATATGGCCTCCCCACCCTCTGCTTCTGGGAGCCCCGTCCTCCCTACCTGAAAATCTGACCCTGTAGACTCCCCACATGAGTGGAACCCCACAGTGCTTACGAGCTCCTCCCACTGAGCACTGTGTCCCAGAGGTCCTGGGTGGGAAGCCCCTTTCACCTTCAGGCCGAATCGTGTTCCCTGGTGTGGAAATCCAACCCTGGCCTCATCCATTCATCTGTGTGCGGCCATCGGGCTGCTTCCACTTCTTGGCTACTATGAATATTTCTGGAAACAATTAACTGCTTGAATAATGCTCAGTTCTTTGGGGTATGTTCCCAGCAGTCGAATTTCTAGATCAGACAGAATTTCTGCTCAGTCTTAGAGGAGCCATGCCGAGGTTTTTCTACCACAGCTGCACTCC
This sequence comes from Petromus typicus, assembly GCA_004026965.1. Classification (NCBI taxonomy): domain Eukaryota; kingdom Metazoa; phylum Chordata; class Mammalia; order Rodentia; family Petromuridae; genus Petromus; species Petromus typicus. The sequence continues at coordinate 28,766 of PVIR01000116.1, read as the reverse complement.
TTTAGATCCCTTGGTGGGGCACGAGGGCTCTGATCCCCCCACAGTGCGCTTGGTTGGTTTGCTTTCACGATACTGTTCTAGTGGATGTCAAGCACCATTGCTGTGCTTTTATTTACATTTCCCAAGTGATAAATGATCTTGGAGAAGTATCTTCTTTGAAGAAATGTCTAGTTGAGTCGTTGGCCCTTTGTCCCATGGCACTGTGTGGATTTTGCTGAGTAGCAGAGTTCTTCACGTACGCAGTGTGTTAATTGTGCATCAGACGCAAGCACTTGATTTGCAGGTACTCTGTTCCACTCGCCAGGCTGCCTTCCCACTCGAATCCTTCATGCATAAAAGTTTTTAATTCTGCTGAAGTCCAATTTTTTGATTTGTTGTTGTCTGTGAGGAATGAGATTTGGGAGCTGGAGGTGGTTGGTTCTGTCCTAGTTAAGGACTCCAAGATGTGTAAGTGTCTTCCTTCTGCTCAGTACATGGCACCTTATGAGTGAGGAAGTCCAGGCCCAATGTGCTACCCGTGCCATGGGGCCTGAGGACCAGCTCATGGGGTGGCCAGCGAGGGCAAGAGCACCATCCTCTGCTGCCACTGTTGGCCTATGTGGGGCTCCAGCAGGCTCCGCCCCAGCAGGACCCTGGTGTGCTGCAGCTGTGCTATGGAACCATTTCCCTTCCCAGAACACAGTCCCTGCACTGGCACAGCCTAAGCTTGAGGCATGGCAAGACTAATGGAGTTATCGGTGGGCATGCGTCTGGCACACTGAACGGTGAATTCTGCTTCAGAGACACTGAGTCAGGCAACCAGGGGAGCCTGAAGCAGTCTCCCCAAGAGAGCTCATCCCAAACCTACCACCCTGGAGCTCACTCTCTCACACCTCAGCTGCATGGAGGGTGGTCCCAGCAGGGTTTGTGGCTTGACCCAGGGAAAGTCTTCATGGTCTTTATTTAGGGTCACATCATAGGCACGTCCACCCTTATACCAGATTCTTCCTTAAACTTAATGCAAACTGGTCTACGGAGGTCTCTGTACCTGCTACGTGTGCTAAAAGGTGAGAGTAATGGTGCTGCAAGCATAAGAGATCTGCTATCCGCAGCAACCGCGTACTAGAAACACGTCACTCAGCTGGAAGGGACAGATGGGGCAAAATTAAAATGCAAGAGATAAACAACATAGGAGCCCTGTGCAGCAGGGATAGATACTGCACATGCCGTGGTGACGGAGGGCATATCTAGGTCCCAAGTGCAATGAAAGTTGTCAGAAACACCATTAACAGAAGTTCTGACACCACATTCTCACCAGCCTCTGGAAAGACCCGGGGCCAGCTGTGAACATCAAAGTACTAGAGGAGCCATTGAACCACATTTTACCGTATCCTAGAATTTTTTCCTCCATTTTTCCAAAAAAAGGAGTCCCAGCCAGGTTACACCATCCAATGACACTATAATGACCACCTTATGGGCATTAAAAGCTGAGGAGCATCAAGTTGGAGGACACTATAGGCTAGAGTACATCGTGAATGCACCTGAAAACCACAGCTGTAACAGCCCTAGACGGGGGCCGAGAGGGGCCGTGGGGCCCGGCCACCTCACCCGGCACGACCCCTCGGCCTCCCCTGAAGGCAACCACTCCATGCGGGTGTGAAGCCCTATTGCGTGTGCTCGCTTGAGCTGGAAATCCACTGGCCTTTCTTTGCCCCTCAGCCCCAGCTCCTCTGTCCCGTGGGATCTGTCTCCGGTTCTCAGGAGCGAACTCCTTGGCTGCCCCTTCCTGCTTGTACCCACACTCTCAAGGCTGGTTAAACAGATGTGCGGGGGAGCAAGCTGCCTGCTGGGCCCCTGAATGTGGTACTCTTGTTACTGTGTCACAGCAAAGCCACAGTATTTCTGAGATGACTTCAGGCCCACAATTATGAAATCAAGTCAAGAACAAGTTCCTTTGAAAAACATTAAAGAAAATGTTATAAGGGTAAGAGTGGGGGTTACCTTCTAGATGGGTCTTCCTAGGGGCTCCTAGAGAACCTCGTGCCTGTCCCTGGGGCTGTGTTCCAAGGCCCAGGGACATGTGATCCCTGGGGTCTGAGCCCAATGCATGCTGCTTTCGTGCACACACAAGCACCCGGGATGTGAGCAAGATGCCGGGAGGGGTGAGCAGCAGCATGCGTGAAACAGAACCGCAACAATGTCCCGCCACAGGAGTCGCCCAAAGCTGATGGACTGCTCACTTCAGGGGTTTCTCATGTAATATTTTTGTCTGCAAGTCGCTCAAACCTCAGTCAAGGGGTTCTATGCACCTGCTTATTTTTTCATTCTTGTGATAACCTAAAATATCGCATAGGAGGGAGAACAGGCCAGCGAGAGGACACGCACGGTTTCCGGTTGTGAGCACCGTCCTGCCACATGTCTGTTGCCTGGGAACCCTCACCGTACTTCACTCCTGATCCAGAGAGGTCGGGGTCATGGTCGGGTCCATCCCAACTCCCAAAGCACACAGCATGACGGGCCACAGGGCCCAGCCCGGAGCTGAGAACTGGCCACGGCAGTGGGAGGCCAGCAGACAGCCCAGAGCCCCATGGCAGGATGAACCAACTGCCGGTAACAGCTCTGTGGCTGACTCAGCCAGGTCCAGATGGCCACCCGGCCATGGACGAGCTCCGTGTGCTCTTGGTGGGGAAAATGTTGGTGGCCTCCTTATGTTCTGCCTGCTGTGTTGGCCATGCTGGGAAGCAAGGAAGTGATGCCACAGGGACACCCTCTGCTTACCGCAGCTGTCTCGTCCACCTCCTCTCCACTCAGCCTGCTCCTTCCTGGCCCAAGCTCCACGTTTCACTGACTGTAGCCGGCACGAGTCAGCCCTGGGCCCTGTCTGGGCTTCCTGGCCCTGCCAAGAAAGATGAAGGAACACAGTGTTCCACATTAGCCTGCCACCTAGACCCCCCCCCACAATGGGCGCTTTGAGGGGAGCTCTAGAACATGGCAACATATGGCTTGTGCCTCCCCTGACATCTTGATGCTCGCAGTTGGGCCGAGGTATTCCCTGGAGGTGGTGAGGACGCAGTGTCAGGACTTCCCGAGGCCATCGACAGTTCAGAAGCCCGAGAACATGGCTGCACATGGAGCGTTGGGGAGCATCTCCCAGCATGCACCTGGGGCTCCTGGGTCCTCCAGAGCGGGCAAGACCTTGGAGACTGTGGGTGGACAGAGGGACCCAGGAGCAAACAAAGGGCTCTTCGGCCAACTGCTCACAGCCTCCGTGGGGTTCAAACACCGCACAGCAGGGAGCAGGAAGAGTGAATTGTAAAGCAGCACTGTCGGGCAACACAGACATGTCTGCTGGAAAAGAGCTCTTCCAGGGGCGAGAGTGACACAGGCAGTTCCAATGTGCCGACTTCCGGGATGGCCATGAAACAAGAGCAACTGGCTCTTAATTGAGACATGAGAGAATCAAATGCTGAAGCACAAGGACGTTTCAACAGGGACCAAGTTCAAAACCCAAGGGGCTCTGCATGGAAAGAGAAGCTGTGGACAGTGGGAAGCTCAGGAGAGAGGGTGTGCAGACACAGGCCCCACATCAGAAGCCTCCACGGGGCCAATTTAATTTGCCTTTCTAGACACCCATGACACCAGCCCAGCTCCTGGGCAAGTGTAAGTTAGAGTCACCGGCCAGAATAAAGAGAAGCACTGTGTCTCCTCGGTGTCACTTCTGTGGTGCCTATAGGGAAGGTGACAGGAGATTGTCCATGCTTCCACCTTCGCAGGGAGACAGAAGGGAGCTACGTCAGTCCAGGGGACACCCCTGGAGGAGGAGGCTGCCAGGCTGCAGGGTCCCAGCTTAGAGTAGGGTCCTAGGGGCCCTTGCCGAGCTCACTGTACCCTAAGGACCACCCCCAGCAACCACCATGCCTGTCTGCGTAGCTTTACAAGCAGCACGACTGTGGAAACGAGGGTCTGCAGGTACAGCTCCTTCCGAAACATGCTGCCACTCCGAGCAAACCGCTGAGCCCGAGGTCACAGCACCAGCAGGGAGGTGCTGCCCGTGCTAGGCCCTCCTCCATTGCACAGACACACCCACAGGACAGGTTCCGAAAGCACTGCATCTCGAGGATCAGCAGCAGTCCCCCAAGAGTCCCCAGGGCCTGCAGGGAGCTGGAGACCCCAGAGCTCTAGCAGATAAGTGTGGGAAGATGAGACCAGCCCAGAATGGCCTTTTAGTGAAGACGCAGGAGGAGCACGGCAGTCATGGAGAGCTGCACCAGAAGTCCGCTGTGTCCCTACCGAGCCCACTGCGGGACACAGTGAGAGTTCACACTCACTCACACCATGGTCACACTCTCCCCACAAAACAGCAGCAGATTCCTGATGTGGCCAGAGCACTCTTGGGGCCATGGCACAAAGGGAAGACCAGCTGTGGCTGTCCACAGCCCCCTCCCCTCCCCCTCCCCTGTAGCTTGGGGTGCATTCGGGCCACCACGTAGTCAATTTCAAACCCACCCAACCCTGTAGTTGGAGGACTATGAAACAATCAAGCCCAGATCCATCCAACTCTGACCCAACCGCACTGGATCCTGCCCTGGAGGAGCCCACCTGTGCAGTTAAGCTTAACTGTGTCAGTGGCTTGGGAACTATCTGGTTGAATAACAAAGCACATTTCTGGGTATCTGGGGGCCAAGGAGGAATGATCTTGGGTGGTATCTATGGTGCCTGGTCCCTTCCTCTCAAATTTCTCCCACTCTGCTTTCCAGTGGCCATGAACTAAGCAGCTTCTTTCTCACAACCCTCTGCCATGATGTCCTGCTTCAGAGCAAGATGATCATGGCGAATCTCCTAAAACCATGAGCCAAATTAAACCTCTCTTCTGTTAAATTGTGATTGTGTTGTATCCTGGTAATAAAAAAAAATAGACTAATACAGAAAGTTGAAGAGAGAGGAAGTTTTTGCTTTGATTGCACCTAACCACATGTTGAAAGCCTTTGGAACTGGTTTGCATGAGAAGTTTGAAAAGATTTGGAGATGCCATCTAGAAAAGTCCTACAGTTGGATAAGAAGCACTTGATGGGAGATTCTTGTCAGTGCTCAGAAGCAGGCAGACAGTAAAGGGCAGATGCAGGTTCAGAACAAGGACTCGCTTGAGGAGTTGTACTACAGCCTAGTGTTTACACTCTGGCAATACAGTCCATTGTATCTTTTCATGTCCTGAAACTGTGGAAGGCTGAGTTTAAGGGCCATGGACTAACTGATCTGGCAGAGGAAATTTCAGAGTGCTGTTATGGTTTGTGTTTAGATGTCCTCCCCGAAGCTCATGTGGTCATAGGTGGGGCTTTTTCAGCAGTGGCTGGATTTAGGTGTGGCATGCTGGGATTAGAGATGTGTGGTCACTAAATCAGGCCCTGATTGGTTTGACCTCTATCCTCATCTCAGTAGCCTGGACACACTATAAGAAACAGAAAGATATTTGTCTTTTCTCCCTTCCTTGCTTTACTGCCTTCTGTCTACCATAAACTCTTTCTCCTCTGCAATGTGCTGTTATACTACTCTATCTTGGGCCAGCCAATTATGCATTAAAACCTCTAAAAATTGTTAGCTAAATAAATCTTTCCCCTTTTTAATATATGTGCTTCCAAAGCAAGTGCATCTTTCAACTTTTAACTTTGGATGTAGGGTATTTTGTCTCAGCAATGAGAGAAAAATAACTAAAACAGAATTTGGTACCAGAAGTGGGATCGTTGCTATGTCTGTATCTGACCATGTCGTTTAGGACATTTTGAAACTGGCTTGAGGGCAAGGAAGAGCTGGGAAAGCCTCAGAGATCCTGGCTGAAAAAGTAGAGCAGGAATGCCTCCACTCATAATTGATAGGAGATTCTGGTGAGAGCTCAAAAGACTAGAAAGCCAAGAGAAATACTGTGGTAAGGACAAAGCTCAGGAGGTTTCTGCTGGGAAGGCTTATATTGGCCATTAGACTCCAGATAATGTGTGTTACACCTTGACAGGAAGTTTCTCTACATTTTTCTCTTGTCTGGAGACTCTGTTTAAAACTAAGATAAGGGCATCAGACTAATGAATCTTGCAGAAGAAATTTCAAAGCAGTCCAATGTTGAGGCAGCAGCACAGCTACTGTTGGGGGTTTTTAGCCAGATTTATGTTGAGAATTAAGAGCAAAGAGCCCAGCAGAATTATTTAAAACATTGTGAGTCTGGCCAGGAATGAATTTCCAGTAAAGCTTTGGATGGAAAAGATACAGGAGCAGAGATCTTGTTTGCTGAAAAGAAACAGGAAAATAGAGTGGATATCATAAGAACCAGCAGGACTCCAGCCTTGATGGTCTCGGGGTTGCCAAGGTGAAGGACTTGGCTTTGAGAAGAGAGTCCCAGAGCACCATATTCTGAATGTTAGCAGCCTAGAGAATTTATTCCTTGGGATTGGGTTCAAAGTCTTCACGAAGCCAGCGCTCTCAATTGTTACAGTTAAGAATGAAGCAAGTCTGGCCACTGCTCTGCCTGGGGACAGACCCTGACATCATCCAGCGCCATCATGGTGCTGGTTTTAGCTCTGTGCAGAATGCAGGAGTGATGGGGTCAGGAAGGCTTTCACCCGGATTTCCGAAGGCCTGGGAGGCCGGGCAAGTGTGCCCTGAGAGAGGAGAGTGAAGCTGGGAGTGTGAGCTTGGGGGCACAGCGTTGACCCCAGCAGTACGGAGAAGCCAGGGGTGGGGATGATCTGAGGAACACTGCAAGGCAGGGGCAGAGCAGCTCAAAAGAGAAGCTGTGAGAGCTACGACCACCCAAAGTGCCGTGGAAGTGAAACAACCCAAGCCCTGCGGAGTTCTCGTCTTGCCACAGGATTCTCTGGCTGCGGGACATGGAATTATGGTACTTAATGTTTTCTCTGCTGGATTTTGGACTTGCTTTGGTCCCATTCCTTTATTTCCCTCTATTTGTACCCTTTGGAATGGTATCTTGGGTCAGTAAGTGTTGGTTTCCTTTTCATTTGTGCAAGGCCTCACAGGTAAGATGTTGCCTTAACTCTCAGAGGAGACTTTGGACTTGGACTTTTGGCAATGCAGAAACTGAAAGGACTTCGGCAGCTCTTCAAGATGAACAAAATGCCTTTTGTATAAAGGGATGGGTGTGAGTTTTTGGAGGGCCAGGGGCAGAATGTTGTGTTTAGCTGGGCACTGGGTATTTTGTCTCACCAACAAGAAAAAAGTAACTAAGACAGTGACCCAACATCCACGCAGAGGCATAGGTACTACAGCTGCTTAGAGCCAAATTTATAGTGAGAATCAGGGGCAAAAGGCAGAACAGAAAAAATCTGAAGAACTTAAATTCTGGTCCAGAAGGAACCATGTGTAAAGTAGGGACAGGCAAGCCAGCCAACACTGGAACAAAGGAGGCCAGAGCCCTCAAGCCTCCTCAGATTCGCCCCAGGCAGAAGGAGCCAGCAGCCTCAGGACAAGGTGGTAGCAGAGACCCAACTGGAAACACACAGAGGGAAGGAGGAAGAAACTGAGGACAGAAGAGAACTGAACACCCAGCCTGTGGGGCTTTAGCACACCCCTGCCACGCGCGACTGGAATACCAGAGGGTAAAGGAAGAGGGCGGGTGAGACGAGCACTGGCCTTGGGCGCACAAGGCTTCTCAGCCCCTGAGGGCCACCCCAAACTTCAGAGCCACAAGCTCAGAGTACTCTGAGCAAGAGCCTGTAAAGAGACATAGATGTGCCTCGATGCACGGCTACCAGCAAAAGACACAGAGGGCGTCGGGAAGAGCCAGAGGAGGGCGCCGAGGCAGGCGGGAGCAACACTGCCCACAGCAGGACAGCGATGTCGGCCCAGTTCTAACCGACGTGCACGGATTACAACCATGAGAGAGACTCTTCCCCAGGAAAACACTAAATACCCCAGAGTCACCGGCACCCACGCTCCATGAAGCAAGTGGAAGCTCTTCCGACAGAAAGAACATAGATCAAATCTGGGACAAATAGAGAGCACCAGAAACAGACAGGGAGGCAATGAATGTCCACTTCAGCTTTATGTGAGCAAAACTACTGTTGAGAGCGGCAGGGAGCCTGGAGTCCACTACCCAAGGCCACCGGCTTTTGTGCATGGGGATGGGGAGGACAAGACGCCTCACTTTCTCACTCAGACCCCCGTGGCAGCTAGGAAGCCACTGCACAGCCAATGAAGCTGAGATGGCGACACCTGACCTCGGAGGAAAACGCCCACTGACCCCTCAGCCAGGGACGCAAACAGCAGTGCCACATTCACAGGTGTGACTGCAAGAGCAAGACAGAGGGGCTCACAGGGAAGGAGGAGCAGCCGTGCCAGGTGCACTGAGGACTGGCTCCAACCCAGGGCAACAGCAGCAGGAAGGTGTTTAAGACACTAGTCATCAGGGATCCGAGGAGGCGTGGGAACCATAACCTGCCTGACACAGGGATGTGGAAATGGGGAGGAAAGGAAAGGCCGTGGGAAAGTCGAGGCCAGAACTAGTCTATCGAGATGCAAAATGCAACAACACACAGCTCTGCAGCACAGAGGGGATTCCACAGGGCAGACCGGCTCCACACCTGAAAATCAACCTTCATAAGCTAAAAAAGAAAAGCCATGCGGTCATCTCAACAGAGGCAGAAAAGCCATTTGCAAAATTAAATCTATCTGGGCTAGGAACTCTCAGGTTTCCGCACCCCTCGCTCACCTGAGTTTCCCCTTGAAGTCTAGGGTCATGTCACAGACGTCACTCCCACCAGCCCTACTCCACATTCTGCTTCAAGAGCCACACGTTGTGATGTGGTGAGAAAAGAGAAGAGAGGGCCTGCAGGCAGAAGGGAAGAAAGAAAAGTGTGTGTGCGACAACCAATTTAAACGTCCATGGAAAGCTCCTAGAGCAAAGAGTCTCGTGAGCAAGCAACATGGCACGGCGGGCAAAGCCAGCCATCTCCTCAGTTCTGCCCAGGTACTTCCATGTCTCAAGAGCAGCCCGCAGCCCCCGCACAGTTGTCTCCCTGGCGGGGTGCATGAGCAGCACCCTGCACAGCTCGGGGAGTCGGAGGTCAGAGCCAAGGGCCCGGCCAGCTGCACCAGCGATCTGCCAACCCAGTGCAGGCAGCTGTGCGGGGCAGGGCACTGCACACAGCCCACTTACAGAGCCAAGGACACATGGAGACACCTTCCTTACCTCCACGAGGGCAAGAGCGCTCTGCACCAGCTTACCACCCTCCATCCACTCCAGGGCCACCAAGGACAGCGGCCTTCTGCCCCTACTACCTTGCCACTCAGATGGGTCACTCGACCTCCACTGGTGATGTGGGGCACGTGAGCTGGGCGATCTGACTCAGCCTCCTGCTACGGGGCAAACATGGCCGCGGGCCAGAAGTGCTGCCCTTTCTCAGCCTGAGCCTGAAGCCAGCCCTGCCCACACCTTTGGGCTGAGGACTCCTGCCCAAGTGTGCTCTCCACACTAGCAATCAACAATTAGAACTTGAAATGCAAAAAGTACTATTTAGGGTAACACTGAAGAGTGAAGCAGGTGGTGGTGTGTCCACAAGAAATAGACGGGGCTCCTGTGTGTGTGGAGCAGACTTGTCTCTAGGACCTCTGTCCTCTCCATTGTGGTCTCAAAGGTTAACGCGACTTCACTCCAAAACTTGCTGAAGTTTATTTTTGTAGATAATGACAAGCTGGTTCAAAGTTTACACCAGAAGGTAAAGACCTCACTCTCAGGCTCCCACTCATCATGTGACATGGTGACCAGGACAGTGAGGAGCTGGTAAGGGTAGACACCCAGATCACAGGACAGGGGGTGTCTGGAAGGGACCCCAAGGGATGGCCAGCAGATTTGGGCAAGGTGACAATGTCAGTGGGAAAAGGTGTTTTCTTCAGAAGTTCCCTGAAATGCTGGATATTGTTGTACTGCATAAATAAATAAATAAAGACAAATCTTGCTTTACAGCTCATCCAAACTTGAACTCAAGGCAGGTTGCACACCTACCAGTAGATGTTACACTACTGAACTTCCAGAGAAAACCACAGGGCTGTAAGTTGGTGCTGTGTCTCAGAGTTTGAGCAAAAGCACAACCCATAAAAAGAAGTCGATAGGCTGCACTTCACGAAAGTTATAAACTTCTCTAGGATGAAGAACACCGCTGAGAGAATGGGAAGTCGAGCTGCGGCCAGGCAGGAGACGCCATAAACGACACGACGCGGGGCTTCTGTGAGGATCCACAGAGGCGCTCAGAATGCAAGAGAGGAAACATGGGTGGAAAATGGCCGAGACCGTGGGTCACGTGCGATGAAAGACAGACCAGGGCAGAAGGGGCAGGGCCAGGGGCTGGACATGGCCAGGACTGAGCAGAGATGCCCCCGTGCGTCACGAGGGCAGTTAGGACTGAGGCGCGATTCAGAAGCCCCCCACTGCCACCGGGGCAGGAGGCAGGAAATGAAATTCCCAGGGAAGTGACCAGAAACGGAATAAAGCTGACTCGTGGCAGGTGATAGACTCGCTCGGCTGCTGAGTGGAAGGGGCAGCTGAACGGGTGCCACCTGCAAGGCTCTGGTCCTACAGCCTCCAAGCAGGGGCGGGACTGCAGGGCAGCAGCAGACGGCCCTCGCCAAGCCCGTGTGGTGCGGAGGACAGCCAAGGAGAGGCCCACAGGGTGTCTCTGAGGGGCACTACCCTTCTCGAGGTCCCAGCCTCGACTCATCTGCCTCGTGGGGCCCGGGACCACCTAGGAGAAGGCAGGAGGCAGTGTGTACTGCCCAGCCAGTGGAGGACGGAGGGGTGTAAGGGCTGCTGTGCCCAGGAGAATGGTGAGAATGGACATGACACCATGAGGGGATGAAGGACACCACCATAGATTCTCCCAAAGTCCCTGCTAAATGACAGCGCTGAGGGTGCCTCAGAGAGGCCCTTCACTGTCCATGCCCACCTCCTATCTGCCCTAGGAGCAGTTCCAGGCAGCTGGGCGGCCCAGGAGGGGCCCTGAGCACTGTGCCCAGCCCCTTGGCATCTTCCTCCCTCCCTGGCCAGTGTGCCGCTTTTTGGACCCGCCATCTGCCAGCACCCTTGGCTTTCCCACCATAGATGTACCCTCGGTCCCAAGAAGCGTCGTGCCCAGGACCTGCTGTGACTCGCTTCCGTGCTCAGGACACAGAGTGCACTAGGGAGAGGCCAAAAGAATCCCTCAATTCTTCCTCTACACTACACCCACAGGCTGTCCTGTGGACATGGCCACAGACTGCCCTGCAGCACGTGGCCTGGGATAACTGATGGCGATGGAGCCCAGGGCCTCTGTCCTGAGCTACATCCTCAGTTCCTTTTTCAAAAATTTTTTCTTTTAATTTTGAGACAGTCGCAGGGTTGCTCAGCTTCCTAGGCTGCTGGAGTCTGGGGGATGGGCCACCATACCCAGCTCCACGGCCTGGCATATAGGAGCGTTTTTCCTGCTGGGGAAAGCATGGCGGGAAGGGGCGCTCTCTCCTGGTGGAGCCCCCACACCCTGCTCCATACTCTGCATTTCTCCCTCCCATCGGAGAGCTCTTGATCCAAAATAACCTCATCTGCACCGGGCACAGGAGTCGGTGGCTGGAAGGAGCAGGCCACCCTGTGTGCACCTCACCCTCTTCGCCCTCCTCACCCTCACTTGGCTGCTGAGTGGAAGGGGCAGCTGAACAGGTGCCACCTGCAAGGTGTCTTCTTGCTGCCTTCTCAGCGTGGCCTGGGCACCTTCATCCTGCTGCCCACGGCTGTCACCACTGTACCCTTCACACTGCACGGGGGGCAGCTCGGCCGCACTCGGGGCCTTAGTGACGCAGGCCGGCTGGGATGCACGCGGCCTCCCTCTCGGCTCACAGCTGGCAGGCGTGTGCGGGCAGCCTGCATGGGGAGCTCTTCCCAGCACCCACGGAGCAGGTCTTCAGACACCACATGCTGAGTCTGTATGATCTGCAGGCTCTGAACTTCATTTCTCCCCGAACACTTTGTGCTCTCCAGTGTTCGGGAGAGGACCCCACGGTCCTTCTTTCATGAACCCCATGGATTCTCCAGCCTCTGTTCTTGGTTTGAAAATCCCCAACTCTTCTCCCTTGCGTCTAAGTGTTCCCACTTGCCTCGGGCCACCAGGTGTGCCCGTGTCTCCGCACCAGGCGTGTCCTGCTGCTGCTTCATCTTCTGCTGTGCCCAAACGGACTTGGTGTTCTCTAGAGTCCCTCTGTCCCTGGGTTGATGATATATCACGCAGGAAAGCAAACATATCTCAGAACTCAGCATGTCCGACCCAAACTCTCCTCTCGCCTCAACTTCCTGTCCTGCTCAGACTGCCTTCCACCTGGAGACTGTGACCAGGGCCCACTCGGCAGCTCCGGAGTCTGCGGGCTTCTTGCATCCTGTCCTCTGTGGTCAGCCCCTGCCTCCTCCACCACAGGAACCCGCTGCACCCCTCCCCTGGTGGCTCACAAGCCCCTCCCTGCCTCGCCCCCCACTCTTCTCCTCGCCTGGAACCAGAGCACTGTGTGGTCACAGAAAGTGGCCCGTCCCTCTCCTGTACCTCCTCCTCATTGGGAGGAAAGTCTCAGAGCCCGGGACTCACTGTCTCAGTGCCTCCGCCTCGCTGTCCCTCTTCCGGCCCTACAGACACCCCTGAAGCCACAGGCGGTACACATGTGTTCTCTGGGTGTGCGAGTGACTTCACATCTGCAGTCTGGGCACTGCTTCTTCTGCCTGGAATTCAGCCCTGCGGCCCCAGACTCCTGGGACACCTCTGTGTGACCTGCCAGGTCCTGCCAAGGCATCTGTGTCCCCAACCAGGTCTAATACCTCAGTGCTCTGGCAGGGGCCACAGATGCACTGTCCTCTGCAGACTTGTAAAGGGCAGACTTCGTGACTCATTCCTATGACCACCCATGAGTGCTACAGGGCAATGTTTGCTCCCTGTGGGTCTGGCCTGCGGCCTCTGCCCAGTGCGCCAGCGCCCTCACGCAGCTAGGACAGCGAGGAAAGCAAGGGATTATTACACTGCCCAGCAGGACGTGCACCCAGCTCTCTCACAAAAGAGAAGTGAGGACAGCAAATGCAGCACTATCTCACGGGATGTGGAAGAACCACTGCATGGGGGGTAGGCAGGGGTACGATGAGCGTCTAGCCCCACCCTGCCAGAACCGGAAGTCCACGCCGTCGGTGATCTCCGGAGAGCTGTCGCGAGGCCAGAAGATGACAGAGCCCTTCCGGCAGCACCTTTTTCAAATGCTTTGTATGTGGGATGGACAGCGGATGTGTCACGTGCCATCACCACCACGCACGGCTCTCTCGGTGCTGAGCTCCTGCCCGGCCTCGGGTGAGACCAGGCCAGTCTCTGATTCCAGTCTCGCACTATGCGTCCTCCACCAAGTCAACAGCAAAGCCCACATCGCCTGTCACATCTGAGGGTTTGTCCCCGCACAGGACCAAAGGCACTCAGCTTTGTGAGAACTGGGATGCGGGCTGGTGCCACCCAGACCCAAAGCCCGTGGCTACGTGTTCCACTTAGCTGCCAAAGCTCTGGTAGGAATCTGTGACCAAAGACAACAAGCAGCCTAATACTGGGGATGAATAACATAGATGTGGAGTTATTGTTATCCTTCAGGAAATCTTATGTGGCTCCATTCAAAGGGGAAAAAAACCCATGAAAAGTATGAAAGTGATCTTCGGCAGATGTTAGACTGGAGTTGTCAATCCTGTCTAAGCAGGTGCTAATGTGTTATAATTATCCCTCTGGCAGATGATGTTTAGGATTCCGGTTCCCACCTAGTCAATCATGGCTGTAATTGTTAAGCTACTTACATGGCTCGTATGCTGGGTAACAACCAGACAGGATCTAATATTTGACATTTACCGTCAATTACCTTTCTTCTGCCACACTCCCCCCACGCCAGCATCTGTAGACTGGGCGATCTCGCCACCTCTGGAGGGAACAAAGCTCCGGGGTCCCCGAGCAACTGACAGCAAAGGGCAGTCTAGGTGTCGCTCCCAAGCCACTCGGACCAGGGGAGCAAGCCTTGGCACACGGTGTCTGTGTGGATGCCGTGCCACTTCTGGAGGAGTCGCTGCCAAAGGTGTTGCCTTTATGTATCTTTTATTTTCCTGGAAGGACAGAGTGCTGGGGTGCAGGAGGCTTATGTATCCACCCAAGATGGCTGACATCCGGTCATTCACATTCGCCCAGAGCAGCTGTCTCCTCTGGGGGGGGGTCAGTGCTCCCCATATCTGTTCTGTGGCTCAGCCACTTAGCAGAAAGGGAAGAAAGGGTAATGGGAGACAAGGGCTTTGTCAGGGGATGGTTCCACGTCTGTTGCTTCCTAGCACAGTGCAAGCTTCCATTCTTCCTGTGTGAAATGGGTCCCAGGTGACCAAAATGGGGTGGCTCAGGCCTGGTGCAGCCCCGCCTGGTGTGAAAACGGGCCTGAATACCGGCCTCCCACGTGGCCTGGGACTCCAAGGACACGACAGCTGCAGAAAAGACCGTGTCACCCCAGAGCCAGGAATGGCTGAGACTGCCCAAAAGATCCTCAGCTGAGGTAGGAGCTCATTTCCTGTCCTTCCGGTGCTCCCGACAGGGCCACAAAGAGCCCGGCTGGGGGAGGGGGAACCCCAGTCCCCAGGGATGGGGGAGAGGCACAGAAGTCTCCTGGGCAGGAGTTGTCACCTGGCAAGGGTCCAGTTGAGGATGTCAGAGTGTTGCCAGAACCTGTCTCCAGGTGACTATGCACAGTAATTCAACCCCGAGGGGGTACACATGTGCACACATGCATACAAACATGTGTATGTGCATAGGCACACACACACAAATCCAAATACATGCACATACAAACACATGTACACATATACACAATACATATGCATATATACACGTGTCCACACAACATATATGTACACGTGCAATATACATATAAACATACATACTTATACAGTCACACATTTGCATAGATGCACATTTTTCAGCTTCATAAGATCCAGGGGTTTCAGTTCTGCATCTGCGTCCAGCTGGAGCCAGCTCCCTCCAAGTCTCCATTCCTGGGGCTGGTGGTCGTGGGCACTTTCTGTCGGCCTCCTAACCAGCTCCCAAGGCCTGACCAGAAGTACAGACAGAGGCTGGGTGCCTCCCATGATGGGAACCTGGTTTGGTCTGGAAGGGCCTCGCATGTGCCGTCCAGAGATCTGCCTGGAGCTCTGTCAGTACCTGAGTGCTTCCTCTCCTAAGAATAATTTGTTGATGATTCTGAGCCGGTGGGACTTCCAACCTTTCTACCATGCATATGTGCACTGAGGTTGGGGAAGGTAACAGAAAACGTTTCCTTTGAAATAATCTGGCAGAGAATAAGTATCCATCCACACTCAGCCAGGTACACTTCCTTCCCAAGCAACGAGCTCTCTAATTACTCTCCTCTCACACTTGTGGGAAGCACGGCACCCGGGAGATGGAGACGGCAGCCTGCGAGGAGCTCTGCCGCACTTGCACAAGCCACCACTGCTCCTGAACCCTGCAGAAGAGACTCTTGTATGAAGGGGCACCTGCTTCACGTTTAAATAGAGGAGACACAGCTCTGACAGCCTCGCAGCATTAAGACTTCAAAGCCAGGAAAATGAAGCAGGACCTAGTCATTTTGCAATAAAACGCGAAGCTGTGTAATAGTGCCCTTTCAAGCCACTTGGGACTTTTAAGACTTCAAATAAAATGCTATTAGCACAGACAGATAAACAATCTAAGCCACCATGTGCCTGGGGTGATACCCTTGTGCTTTACAATGGGCAAAGGAAATACTGCAGCCGGTGCCGGGAGGAGGGGTGTGGGAACTGTCGTCTGCGGGCTGCCGCCACGCTGGGGATTGCACTGCTGCCTGCCTCAGGGACAGCACACCTTCTCCAAAACCAGCTCCCACCCAGTGGAAGTGATGGAGATGCCACCCAGTAGTCTCTTGTCCCCTTGCTCCGCGGCACATGGGTAAACATGGTGGTGTAGACCAGTCAAGGAAACAGACATTGGCCTCCCAGGGGCACCAGCCTCCCGGATCCCGCCATGGCCGGGTAAGGGCTCTAGAGTGCCAGACCCGCAGACTTGCTGCAGCCCCCTGCCCATTACAGATGGCCTTGCAGAGAAACACCAACCCACATTAACCTCAGGGCCCAGTGAGGCCAGGGCAGTATCTAAACAAAACCCTGGCTGACGGCTCCACGTCAGTGAGCCCAGGCTCTGGGCATAACGGATGCCCGTGCGCTCCTTCCAGCTGGCACCGCTCCGCACAGGCACACCGCTGCATTTTTCTGAGCACACTGCTCGTCTGTCTCCTGTTTCTCCCTCAGCCACCATTGTGCTCTGGCAGCCAGAATAAAATATGCCAAACACTCCTGGCAGCGGGGCCGACAGCTGATGAATGTAACTTCCCCGCACATAATGCCCGAGGTAGTGCAGCGAGGCCTATTTGGAACCTCGGGCTGTGCCAGCCAGAAAATTCCTCCTCGCTTTAACCCGAGAGATAGCGGGGCGTCGTGCAGATGAACCGAGAACTGCGGGCGAGATCAGGACTTGCTATTTCCCAGCCTATTCCACACTTTTCTCAAATGAAGAAGCAGAGTCTGGGCTCATTGTTACCGTCTGGGCTTGCAGCAGCCAAGCGCACACAAAACACAAGCACAGCAACTATTTAGGATCCAGCCACCAAGGCTGCCGCCCCTTTAAATCGGAAAAAAAAAAAAAGGGTGGGGGAGATATCGGCAAAAATTCTACAAGAAGAAAATGTCACAGTTGTGTAGACCCCAAATCCCCGCTGTTTAAACAGGGTGATTAATATCAGTTCCTGTAGGAAATTAAATTCGGGAAGAGCGGCAGTATGCAGATATGCAGATTTCTGGGCAGCGTGGCCATCTCCGGGCGAGGAGCGGCTGATTAGTCTGTGTCCTCGGAATACAAAATGAAATGCTAGGCTCTCTGGGGCGAGAACAAGAAATGACTTTCCCCCGCAGAAGGAGGAGAAAGGGTCCAACAGAGCGAGGAGGGGGAGGTGGGGGCGCCACGTGCCGTGGCCTTCGAGTGGCAGGCCTGGCACACAGAGTCGCCGTGTCACTTCAGGTCCTGCTCTCCTCCTCCGCTCAGCCTCGCTCCCTGACGGGGCGCCTCATCTTCGACCTCACCCTTAGGACGTCCACGTACTGCCGAGGGTGAACCTGCCGCGTGTCAGCCCGGCCACTTGTCGCCGACAGACGCTCACCACCGCTGCTGGGCTTAAGTCTCCATGCACTGGTTTCTTTTTTTGGTTTTAAGGTTTGTTATTTCCCAGAAAGACTAAATGGAGGACACAGTTTGTTCAATATGAGGCAGCAACTTAATCTGTCCTAACTCAATCTTCTCATCGCCCCAAAGCGTCCGCATGGTCGTAGAGCCTGGGCTGGATGAGTACAAGACGTTTGATCATTGAATAATAATGTTACTTATTTTTTCAAAAAATATTTACAGTGAGAGGAGAAAAGTCATTTCCAGTGGGATTTTTGCTGTTAGTAGAAACCTAAGCCTGTTATTCTAAACCATTCAGAGTCTCTCCAATAATTGTATAGAAGTAGGCATTATGCTATATTATTAAGGCTGTAATTTCCTGCTGAATCTGTCTGGATGTTTCTTTTTATCACTTGGCAATTTCTATCTAGTTATAGCATAATTAAGTTTCCTGACCCCTGCTCACTCTTTTAACAGGACGCTTAGAAATATACTAGGACTGCAGATCTTCAGGCTGATGTCCTCTCTCCCCACGCAGTAATGGAATAAAATTATTAATCCAGTAATTGTACAGCACACATTACTTTGCATTGAATGCCCCTCGTCCTCATTTTCTGTTAGTGACAATCAGCCAGAGGTACAAATCATTTCTGCGGGGAGCAGGACCCGTGGAAAAGCCTCTCTTTCACCCTCAGGAGCCACCTGTGTGGCGGTGATTATTTGGCGGATGTGGAGCTGGGCTCTGGGGAACCAAACAAAGTTAATAAAATAGACTAAGGAGCAAGACATTTCCTCGCCTGCGGTGCATGTGCCAAAATGAGAACCCACCTCCAAATGGGCTGCACGTCCGTGTGCAGAACTCAGAGCAGGTAGGGAGGGCATCCCAGGCTCAAGTGCCACCAACGGACCAACCTGTGTTCACAAACTAAGCCGTTACTTCTGTGCACTCTAAAAAAGCAAACGAGGGTCCCTTTCGTCTGCTAAATGGTTGTGAACAGACAAAAGAAGTGACGTTTTAAGTGCAGTGATCACAGGGCCGGGCACAGTGGCTGACGCAGACGTCCCCACACCTGCCTCCTGCACCAGTCTTCCCAGCTCTCTGGTGACCGCCCTGGGCAGCACGCTGGGCAGATGTTACAGGGGGACAGAGGCTAACATCCGCTTAGCTATGTGACTGCATCCATTTAGATCAGTAGTTCTCAATCAGAGGCAATTTTGCACCTCAGGGTCTGCGTGGCTGGGGTTCAGGGCATAGGCGGTACAGGGGGTCCTGTGCTTAAGACCCAGGGAGCTGACAGCGCCACCTCAGAACTACTCATCAGAAGTGCCAAGGATGAGAAGCCCTGGCTTCTATGGCAAAATGAAGTTGCAAAGGCCAATTTCCATCCTGAGCGCCTGATGCATGTACCACTGTCGGGCACGACCAAGCTCTCAACCTTGCCTCTCCCAGCTTCTCATCTCTGAAATCTGAACACAGGGAATTATTTTCAACTGTCTTTCCTTGCTGAAAGAGAAACCACCAGTGGAGACAAATGAGAACTAAGGAGTTGCTTTTTCCTCCACTCCTCATTTAACCTTCCCTGATTCTATTAGAATATTGAAACAAAAATTTATAAACTGAGTTCTCCTTTCTGTGGGTGTAAATGTAGCCACGCAGTTTACCCGACCTGCCAGCCTGCTCAGACAATGAGGTCTGCCGGGCACAGACACACACAAGTCTAGGGCCAGGCCAGCCGGCTACGTGTGGAGGAAGTTCGTAGGTTACACGCTGAGGCTCACCCGCAAGAGGGAAGCGGGGTTCCACTTTGTCATGTTCTCTGGGGTTCCGCACTTGCAGCCCTGTGTATGTAAAGCAGATTTGCGGAGGCAGTTAATCCTGAGCAGCTCTGCCATTCCACTTTCCAGTCGTGAGAAGCCGAGGGAATTGGGACTAGCGTCTGTTGCATAGCGAGCCTCACGCGACCCCAGGACAAGTGGCGCCACAGGGCTGCTGGGTGGATTCTCGCTGCCTCTCTTTCCAAGCGCCGCAGGACAGGAGCCGCTCTGGGGCTCGCGTCCTGACTCCAGTAGCCACTGATAAACATGCACTCTTGGGCAGAGCATGATGGGAAGAATGATCACTTAACTTCCTATTGTTTCATTGATAAAAATGATCTTGGAAGCAGAAGAATATATTAACTGTTTCCTTTGGTTTTCCATCTAGAAGGCTGAAAGACATTTCTAGAATAGATCTATTTTCTTTTCATTCTACAGAATAATGCATGAATGATTATAACGTATGCTCTATCTCCCATTTTTCCTCCACCCGTGGAAAAGTGCCTGACATTGTAATCACAACTTGTTGGGTTCTCAATCTGATGCTGTCCCATTTTATCACGGTCGTTAAACGTCCATTCTTGTTCAGTGTGATAAATGTTATGGCCATTTCACAGTCGCGAAAAAGAGAGACATGTTAAACCAAATATTGCTTCAGATTGTGTCTTTTATTCTCCTTTATCATCATATCTTAATTTATAGTATAATCATCATTATCACGACTGTCAGGCTCATTTAACCTCCCCTGATCTCCCGTGATTCTCTGCTGTCAGGTCTGATTGCTTGCCTTCTGCTGACTGGCTGATAATGGCTGACTGATTAGCCCTCCCCGCGAGGAAGACAATGATATATAGAGCAACGCGGCTCGCTCTATATATTAATGAGGAGCTGGCAAAGCTTTGATAAGGCTGCAGAATAATCCATCAGTGCGGGAAGAAGCGTGTAAAACGGGGACACTGCTTGGGAAAAACACCTGGGAAGGAGGTAATGACCCAGCGGCTAAATGCCTGTCAGCTGTCTCCCCCTGTTGTAATTAACATCAGATAGCAGCGTCTGGATAACCTGAGAAGTTTATCAACCCCCAAATCCGGCCCATTCCCTCCGCCGGGTGCCCACCACTCCCCGGCTTTTACAACATATTTAGCAAGCCGGCAATTAATAGCTCATTTCTGGGGCACGAGGAACTGTTTATCTTGGAAACTAGCTCTTATCAGGAGCTGTTACCTCGGAAAGCAAGAGGCCGGGCGCTGTGTCCCAGTTGGTACACTCGCTCAGCGGAGGCCGCTCCACCATTAGATACAAGGCTTCAGATGGCTACTTGAGTTTGAATGCACCGTTATTACAGGTATTATATGAAATTGCTCGTGTTATGTGGAGGGGATTATAGAGGTTCTGGATCAATACCTTCAGTGGATGTTGGGAGTGATTACAGTGCTCTGTCAATTTCCCCATTTGGCTGTCAGGGTTGATTTACAACACACCACCTCTTTATTCACATCAAATCACTCATTTCATTGGTAAATTCTATATATCTCAATTTACTTTAAGTAGCTGATTTGTGTAAAATAAAATGACTTCCTCTTCTGTGTGTGCAACAGACCTAATCCTATAGAGTCATAAAAAGTGTAAACATGAAGGAAACTCTTTGTCCTTTTCAGAGCATCGCATGGAGCGCCGCAGCTGCTGGCTAAATAAAATAGCTATGATTGAAATATCGCCGCTACCTGGGCTTTGTTTAGAGTTCACCCAGCCTCTTCGCTGCCTTTATTTTTTAATTGTTGGAAGGCACACAGACCGTTCAGTGTCTGGGCTAGGGAGGCGGCTGTGCCCGGCCCTGCAGACACCGCCCTCCTTCCCACCAGACCCCACTGCAGGCTTGGAGGGCCCACCTGGGGAGCCGGCTCCTGCTCCGTGAGGGCCACCTCGACACCCTGTCCTCTTCCCTTGTGTGTGTGGTGCATGCGTGTATAGGGGCACACACGTGTGCGGTGACTGATGAGTGTCCCTGCTGGCACACAGAAGCCCAGGTGATGTGGGGAGTGAAAAGTTGGAGAGAAACAACAAGCCGTCTGCAGAGGAAGCTATAAATGGTCCACACCGCTGCACGTGGGGAAGGCAGGAGGCCCGGCGTCACGCTCAGCCGCATACCCACCGCCGGGAGTAGCGTTTCCCGGGGAAACTGACTTTGAACCTTAACCCACACTTCTTTTCTAGTGATTTTGACTGAAAAGAGGCTCTCGGGAAGCTGTGTACTTTTCCACAAATAAAACTTTCATAAGCAAAGTATTAACAGAATCATCAGAGGCGGCACGCCCAGCCTCCCCCAACAACTGCCTATGGCTTAGACAGATGAATAAACACACCGCTGGGCGCACCGACCTGTTTACACTGTGCACAATCCCTGGGTGCTGGAGCTATTCAAATAGCAGACCAGCAAGGAGGAAGGGAAGCACTTATTGTCTGTCTGGGCACAAAATGTCCTTTGCATAAAAATATACAGATTAATCTGGCATCTGTGGCTCTCGCAGTTGTTTATTCACTTCTGTATATTTTTGATATATTTTGCCCAAGTTATGAAGACAGGAAAAAAATGCGGGATTCTATTAAAAATATAATGAAACAGTCTCTGTAAACTGTGTCTATTTTTTCTGAAAAGCCCCATTGTCCCATTGAGCATAATATTACTTAATATGCAACTGAAATAAAAGATCTTCCAAATCTGCTGTTTCTCCACCTATGGCAAAACAATGTCTCCAATGAATGCAAGGTACTGGGTCTGCACGGTGGAGATGCAGATGGATAGGCGGTGCTGGCAACTCTGCCCGGTGCCAAGGAGAGCACGGCAGGGACACAGGCGTGGGACAGGGAGAGGCCGTCGGTGTCGCAGGGCTACGCGGGCAGACGCGGCCGCCCCGGCTCCCGGCCCTCGAGGGACGTTCTGCTCTACGTGTTTCCGGGCTCTTCCTCGCCGCGTCCTGCTCCAGCCTGCCTGCCAGTTGGCCTGCCCGCGTGCTCAGTGTGGCGGCCCGGAGGTCCGTTTCCGTTTTAGGGAAACAGAATGCAAGTCTGTGTGACCTGTGTCGATGCGCGCGAGCAGGAGCTTGGACTTCAGCCTGCTGTCCTCCAGAGCAGAATGGCTCCACTTTGGGCACCCGCTGACCAGCGCGGAAGGCGGTTTGCACCGAAAGGGACGGACTGCGCGGGGAAGGCGGTGCAGGGTGCACCAAGTGGCGGTCAAGTTGGGGCAGAATGGATTCGGGGATGTGTGCACCGTCCAGTTAGGACAATGGCACCTGCCACTGAGAAGTGAAATCACAATAAAAGTCACAGAATATCCCGGCACATGAGAGATATCGACAAGTCTTGACTGCCACATTAGCCTTCCAAGACACCACTGTGACAAACCACTAGGAAAAGGTCGCTTGCCACGGGGGTGGCTAAGACTTGCACGTGGAGAGGGGCCTAAGGACTGGTGCCCAAGGGCTGCGATGCGCCTGAGCACCCAGGCCCCTGATCCTCACAAGAAAGTTGAATTTGATGGAAAATTAGAGTGTAAGTCTGGCATCCAGGCTGATTCATGATGAGCCACTGTTCAGAAAACTCTGGTTTCAATGAAGCAATAATTCACTTTTAAATAGCACTTTATAAAAGATGGCAGCATCTAATATATAAACCCCTAGAGTTTATGTCTGACATTACACAAAGGACATTCACA
The DNA here is from genome assembly GCA_004026965.1 of Petromus typicus. Classification (NCBI taxonomy): domain Eukaryota; kingdom Metazoa; phylum Chordata; class Mammalia; order Rodentia; family Petromuridae; genus Petromus; species Petromus typicus. Next base: position 6,005 of record PVIR01000116.1, on the reverse strand, counting down.
CTGCAGAACCACTTTCAAACAAATTAAGAATTTATATGCATCTTTGAAGCAGCCACCGAATTCGCTAAGGGAAACAATGTACTCTGACAAAGTTACAGAAAATACTAATTTACTCATAGTAGACCAAAATTCAATTACAACTTTAATAACAAGACCAAAACAAAGGGGCTGTCCAGAAGGCGGACATCTGGTGAGACATCACGGTACAACCACGCAGAAGGACCCCAGGCCCAGGCTTGCCTCGTGGTCCATACTGGACACAGCCACACGGCACAGGAACTTAATGAAGGGCAGGAGAGGGCAGCCTTCACCCCTTCCTATCCTGTGTCAAAGGACGGGAGCAGCCAGGGGAGGAAGGAGCCCTCGTGTGCAGCCTGGGTGCACCTCATTTCCCCTGCAGCGCAGTGGGGGGCTGTGGATCCACACACTGCCTCCCCTCCTGCCAGGTCCCAGCAAGGGTCTCAGCCCCCACAGCGTTAGAAAGCACAGCCTCTCAGCTGGCGATTAGGTACCGGCACCTTCGCCAGTCCCAGAGAAGCCAGCACACAGAGGCAGTCACGCCATGTCACAGAAAACCAAATGAACAGGCAGCGGGTGCCGCCTGCAAGACCATGCAGCATAAACCAGGGGCAGCAAAGGGCCATCCTGCTTTCCCGTGCTTGTGTTTTTCTACCTCCAAAGCCAACCCCAGGAGTGCTAGAAAATCAGCAAAAATACATCTGCATGGTCAGAGTCCTCTGACCTGGAGCTCAGGCATGGCCAGAAGCTCCCACGCCTGGTCCATATTTTTGTTCAGAGAAAAATCAGTGTGCTTTAGTTGGAGATAGGACGGATGGTAAGAGGTTCCCGGCTTCCTGCACAGTTGTTTCAAACACCTCAGCCACACGCGCAGACCCAGCCCCAGGGGATGTGAGCAGCCAGTAGCCACAGGCCCTGAGCCGCAGCTTCTGCTCAGCAGGCGTGTCCTCCACACGGCTGCAGCGTGAGGACTGCAGGGTCCTGAGCCTCGGGCCCTGCGTCTAATCTGCATGCCCTGTGTGCTGGGGCCAGAGGGTGGGACAGGGCCAGAGCCCTCACCATCTCCGCCCTGCTTCTCGATGTGAAACAAGCAAAGCCACAGAAGAGTGCCAAGCAGCGCGGAAAGTCCTCCACAAGCTGCCTCTTGTTAGTGAGATTGGTCATGACTTTGGCTGCTACTGTTAAATCAAGGGCTCTCCTTTGAACTCTACTGACGCCTTTCGGAGAGGGCAGAGGGGCAGGAAGTGCTGCCAGGGCTGGGGCCACCTGTGCAGAGCAGATGGAAAGTGCCTGGACGTGTGTAGCTCCTCGCGATGAGGGACTGCGCCAGGGAAGAGCAGGCTGGTGTGGGAGGTGTGCTTCCTCTCTCGGGCTGCTCAGGGGAGGGGAGCCGCGGGCGAGTGAGGGCAGGGCAGCCACCCTGGTGAAGCCGCATGGGGCGGAGGAGCTCCTGCAAAGGGTCCGGGGCCCCTGCTCAGGCTACACTGCTCCCGGTGTGCTGTAAAACGTTTGCCCAGAGCCCTTCATCTTGTTAGGTCCTTGGTTCTGCTTCTAGGTTGGAGAGGATATTCATGATTTGGGGCTTCAATTTCTTAAAACCCAAATGCTCCAAGACTCTCTAAGGGTGAATTTGCATCACAAAACACCACATCCTGATCAAGATCCCGAACTGTTGCCTGTGCAAATCCACCGACCGGGTCCACAGCATCGCCCTGCATACAGGAGGGACACGGGGTGTCGGCAGAGAGACCCTCGTGCCCCAGGAGATGCAGGGTCTCCACCTGACCAGGGCCGCCGCCCTGCCCGCTGGGTCCCCAGCCAGCACAGCAGCCTCTCTTCCTTGCACCCCGAGTTCAGCTCCTAGGCCTGAGACGCCTCTCCGCGGAAGTGCCTGCATCCCTCCTTCCTTTTGTCTCAACCCGAGGGTTTAATAGCGAAAGTAACTGAAAAGGACTAACGACAGAACGGCTCTGGTTTCCAGAGTAACCGTAAAAACAGACCCCAGTCTCCATGGCAAAGGGAGAAGCTATTTGCCACAGCCTTTCAGAGCGTGAGCGGAGCTGACAGCTTTCCTATAATCACCCCAACGATTTGTAGCGACTAACTATATTATAATGTGAACTATAGGAGGTCTTTGAAAACACGCAGGCGAAAAAAGAGGCATAAAAAATGCAGCGGGCTTTCCTCTGCTTTCCTGTGAATGCATCATCCATCTAAGATTCACAGAGGAGCCTCAGAGGGGCGGGTGGTGCTCATCTCCGGGTCCTTTAATCCCCGCTGGGTCCTGCGTCTGTTTAGGAGCCGCGTGCAGAGCAGGCGTGACACGGGTGCCCCAGGCTCCCGTCACCCGCAAGATTCACCCAGACTGCACCGTGTGCATCGTGTGTGCGGCGTGCGGCCTGCCCTTCACCGGCCGGGCGCCCGGGCCGCAGCGTGGGCGCCTGGTCCAGCTGCTCCTCGGGGCCTGGTTCGCTCCTTGCACTGAGGCGAGATGCTCACCGGAGGGCCCTTCCTCTCCCCTGAGCTCGGCACGCACTTGAAGAGATCACCGTCTCCGCGTTTGGTTTAGAGTCAGAAATCTCTCTCTGGGGAAAAGTTTATCTTTAGGCTGTTGTCTGCTTGGCTAGGAACATCATGATGTTAACTACAGTTCCAGCATCAGTCCCGGACAGGTTAACTTCCAGAAGAAATAGGGACAATTTCGCTTCCTTTCCAGCTCCTCCCCGTGTGCACACTCCCTCTCCCCCCGTCCTCCCTCCCTCTGTCACACACACACACACACACACACACACACACGTACACACATGCACGCACGCACAGAAACACACAGCTCCAGGGTTTATATGACATGACATATTTTAATTTCCTATGTAAGTCTAGAAAGATTATTATCAAAACCTGAAGTAACATCACACGAACAGAGAAATGACAACTGCTCTCGACTTCTGGAGGAATATACACATTTCAGTGAGGGGCACAGCTTGGGAAAAACTCATAAAATACAAATAAAAATAACTTAATTTCTATCCTATGTATCAGGGCTTTTAAGGGAATGTAAAGTCTTCAACTTCTCTTTGTTAGTTCAAAGTTTAGAGAGTAAAATTTGGGAAATAAATATCATGTATCATTTAGAAATTATCTTCTTTTAAAACACCACACCAAATATATGTATAAAATAAGCCTGCCCCAGTAATTTAAATGTGTTTCTATACCTAGACTTTAATCAAAGCCCAGATCTTTTTTAAGACCAAGCATTCCTACAATTAGTGCCGAGTATGGCTATATCTATGAAAGCTTCACTCAGTAGCTATTTTTCCTGGGTCCCTGAGCCCCAAATGACCACAGCAGAGAATCTCCCTCTGGACACTCCAGGTCCCAGGGCAGTATTTATCTTGCATGTCAGATTCCTAAACAGATTCCTTTGACCAAAAAAAATAAAAAAGAAAGAAAGAAAGAAAAATCAGCTTGGTGGAGGAAAATGCCTCCTTTCTCTTTCTCATCTAGTTTTTTGTTCTCAGACGTTTTTGGAAAATTTTGCTGTTCTTTAAAGCCAGAAGCTATTGGCAGCTAGCTGGCCCTGCGAGTGCAGGGAGTATCCCACCAGGGGATCCCCTGGTACCCCTGGGGGCGCCAAGGCCTGACCAGCTGGGAAGGAGATGCCAGGGGACAAGTCTCTCTGCCAGGACAGGACATCAGTAAACATTCGGTGACCTCCTCGCTCTACACAGGGAGAGCCCCGAAGAGGAATGTGATTACCTGAAATCCCAAGGCTAGCGGTGCCCTCGGCTGCAAAGTGTCTATTTATCTATCTGCTTGATCTACCTCCCTGCTCCTATCACACGCTGGGTTTTATAAATGGCTTAGAGATAAAAGGCTTACCCTGCTGCAAAAGAAGTGAGATATAATATTGGATTTGCACGAAAATGAAAATTTTCCTGGTGCCCCTTATATGTTTAAAATTGCTGTTTTCTTGCAATGAATATAATTCACTGTCTTTTCCGATGCATAATCCCACATGGGTTTGACCAAACAAAATGCTCTAATGATTGCAAATGGCTCAAATATTCTGTCCAGTGAGTTAAGTGATAAAAGTTTCTATGTTAAAAGAAATAATAAGCGGAATTTCACACATATTATAGTAATTGTGAGGCATCCAATTTACATAGAAATCATGGGAAGGAATTCTGGCCACGGTGTTTAAGTGAATCATTACATGCGTGGCTGGCACATTTAGACGCTGCCGTGTGCCAGGTGTGTTTCTCTTAGCATAATAAGTCCTGTAATGGAGCCTTTAAAAGCTTAAAATGTATAGTTAGATTAACCTTTCTGTTTTAGGGTTTTTTCCCCGCGGGGAAAAAGGGGGCCAGAAGACAGAGAGAGACTCATTAGAAAGCCAATTAAAGGGACGGCCCTTCCTTCCTGGTGCAAGGCTCCGCTCCTGACTCTGAGTCCAACCTGCGTTCTTCCATTGCCCACTGCAGGACTTTTGGTAAAACTGGGTCCTTCTTCCTCCGTGTTTATGCCCCACGGATTTCTCTCGAATTCTCAGGCAGGGAGGGAGCTCAGGGCCACGTGAGGGGTCCTCGCCTCGCAGCTCAGCTTTCCTCCGCCAGAAAGCGCGACAGAGCAGCCACTTCCAGACTTACTTACAAGGAAGAAAAGAAAAGGGTGCGAGAAGCGAAGCGGAGTCACCCATGCTTCTGCTCGTGGGCACCATTCACGAGGCTGCTCCGCGGCTCCGTCTGCAGAAGCAGCCTTTCATACACCCCGAGTCCACTCGGGAGAGTGTTTCTGCCTGTCGAGTCAGATGCTGTGACTCAGCGGAGTCGGTTCTTCAGCCCGTGAGCAAGGGAGGCCAGGCCAGCTGCCGGGCGCTGGGCAGGCTGCGCCCAGCCCCTCCAAGACCCTGGCTCACCGGCCAGATCCCCCCAGGGGCACCGCTCACGGTGTGGCTCTGGGGCTCCTGCGTCTGGGCTGGGCTGGGCTTTGGCCCAGTCCCCAGCAGGCAGTGGTGACTACCCTTAGTTTCCTCCACGGTGCACCCCTGAGAACAGTCCCAAACCACAGTTCCTGGCCCTAAAACACAAAACACAGTGAAGCTCTTCACCCACCTGCTCACTCCCAGGGACCCAATGTGGTTAATTTGAGTCTATACTTTATCAAATTTCCCAAGGCTTCTCAAGATTTCTTGGGGTGGGGTGGGGGGAGAGGTAGTAACTGAAGATTGACCTAAGGCCTTGGCGTTGAGCTGCAACTCCAGCCTTTTTTATCTTCTACTTTAAGATAGCATCTGCTGCATTGCCTGAGGTTGGCTGGAACCCATGATCCTTCTGCCTCAGCCTCCTAGACTGCTGGATTACAGGTGTGTATCATCACACTCGGCTCATGAATTCCTTCCATTTTTTTTTGTTTGTTTAACAGAAAAGATGATTTTGAAGCTAAACTAAACTGAAAATGTCAGTCAAAATAAAGAATAGAATAGACATATTCAATAAATGAAATTCCAAATTTTTATCTGAAGTCCTTGCTTCTTAATAGCACTTAGGATAAAGAAGAAAGCAACGCGTTGGCCAGTCTCATTCCATGAGGTCTGCGAAGGAAAGAGCAAAGGGCACAGGAGCACCTGGTCCCCTGAGTCGCATCCTTGGGTACAAAGAGCCGGGGAAATTTCACCGTGTTCGCAAGGAGCGCGGCACCACACACGTGGGTCCCATTTAGTCATTCAACGTGCACACAATTCAGGGCTCCAAGTAGGGCCCAGCATGCTTCTTTCTTTTTTTTTTTTTTTTTTTTTTTTTTTTTTTTTTTTTTTTTTTTTTTAGGTTTTTGGAGACAGAGTCTCGCTTTGTGGTTCAGGCTGGCCCTGAGCTCAGCCTCAAACTCACATCACAATCCTCCTGCCTCTGCCTCCCGAGTGCTGGGATTACAGGCGTGAGCCACCACGCCCGGCACTGTGGTATGTGGTACTGGTTGCTGCTGGGTGTGGG
>PVIR01000115.1:201050-270441 GCA_004026965.1 Petromus typicus | reverse complement strand
GGCGCGGGGTGCCCGGCTGCGCCCCGGGTCAGCGGCTCGGCCTGGCGCGGGGTGCCCGGCTGCGCCCCGGGTCAGCGGCTCGGCCTGGCGCGGGGTGCCCGGCTGCGCCCCGGGTCAGCGGCTCGGCCTGGCGCGGGGTGCCCGGCTGCGCCCCGGGTCAGCGGCTCGGCCTGGCGCGGGGTGCCCGGCTGCGCCCCGGCTGCTGGCGCGCGGCCCCTCCCTGCTGCCCGCAGCCCTGCGCTCGCAGCGGCCGGGCGCCCGTCGGGGTCACTGGTCCTCCGGGAACTTTCCTCTCTGCTGCTCTTCTGTTCGGTTTGATCGTTTGCACCCCCAGGCCGGGCGCCCCGCGCCGAGGCGGGAGAGGCCGAGGGCGCAGCCGAGCGGGGCGCGCAGCCCGGGCCGCCCCGACCCCGCGCCGCAGAGCGACCCTCAGGAAGCCAGCCCGGACGCCGCCGAGAGTCGATGCTTCCACCTTGTGGCCTCGCAGGGAAGGACAGCGCCCGCCCCGCGCCGCGACCCCTCCCCGGCCGCCCGCGCCGTCGCCCACAGCTCGGGGAGCGGGGAGCCGAGCCGGGGCCCCCGCGCTGCTCACCCGCCGCCGCCGGGACCCGCGCAGCTGCGCGCCCGGCTCTGTCGCAGGCTGCGGGGGACCCCGCCGTCTCCGCCCGGGGCCCCCCAAACGAGCTCCGGCGCCTCCCCCTCCTCACCTCGGGCACACTGAGCTGGGCAGATGCAAAAATAAATAAATAAAGCACAATTACCGTCGCCCAAGCGGCCCCCACCTGCCGCTCGCTTTGCAAGGGAAGGGAGCCGCATCTCCCCCTCCGAAAAATCCTGGGGGGCCGCGGAGGCTGCAGGAGCGCCGGCGCCCTCCTCCGCAGGACGCTCGGTCCAGGGTGGTCTTACCAGGCCGCGGCCGGCCGGGCGGGGGCTGCGCCGCGGGGAGCCCGGGGAGCCCCAGTGCCGCCCCCGCAGCTCCGGGCAGGCGCGTCTGGAGCCCGAGCAGCCGCCGGGCTGAGGGTGCGCGGCCCGGGCCTGCGCCGGGCGAGGGCCGGGCGGATCGGAAGGGGCCCGAAGCCGGGCCTGGGCCGGGGGACGGGGCGGAGGGGCAGCCCCAAATCACCCACAACTGGGAGGGAAGCGGCAGGGTGCTGGGGAGACGAGGCAGCCGGAGCCCGGGGCGCGGAGGGGGCGCCGGCCCGCAGCCAGCGACACCTCCCTCCGCCCTCCGCCCACCGCCCTCCTCCGCACCCCGCCAGCAGCCCAGGTTTGCCCCTCCCCCGGGGCGGATTACGGGGTGCAGCCCCGGGCGCCCCCAGATCCGCCCTGGAGCCCTGGTCTGCGGCTCTCCCGGGGTCTCTGGGCCCGGCGCCCGCCCGCCCACCTGCCATGCGCTCCTCTAGGACGGGGTGGACCGCAGCCACCCGCAGGGAGACTAGGGGTCCCCAGGAGGGGGAGTGTTGGGGTGCAGGTGGCCCAGGGGGCGCCGGGTGGGGGAACGGGGTTGGGGGTGTCTGGGGACCGCGTCCCGTCTTCTGCCGCGCTGGGCACAGGTGGAGCCTGGCGCGCCCCACACCACGAAGGGACAGTCCGAGTTGGCGCACACCAGCTGGGGACCCGGGCGCCCCCCGAGACCTGAGCCAGGGAGCTTGTCCTCAAAACCTCCCCGTTACCAACTTTTCTGTTTCTCTGGAAACAGCCGAGGGTTTTGCTCGGCGCCCCCCCCCCAAAGGTCCAGAACAGACCGAACATCTCCACAAGAAACAGATCCGCGCAACCAGGCCCCCCACCCTGTGCCCCCTTCGGGGACCGGGTCCTCCGCGCGCCTCGGCCCGGACCCACACGGGGGAGAAGAGGTGCGGGCGTCCGTCCCCCATCTTTTCCAAAAGCTCAGCTCTCAACACAAAACCTTTCGGAGTGGGGTCTGCAAGAGCGCCCCGCGGTACCAGCTCACACCACCAGGCCCTGCTCCACCAAGTGCGTTTTTCCGGCCTCACAAATACCTGCATCTCTTCATCTCATCCTAGGCAGATGCAGGAGCAAAAAAAAAAAAAAAAAAAAAAAAGAAGAAGAAGAGGAGGAAAAAAAACCTTCCATGCAAACCAGCCAAGCCTGCTTTTCCTGCTTCTCTGTGGTTACCCCCTCACCCGGTCCCCCAAAACGCCCCAGGGGGTGGCAACCGCACAGCAAGGGAAGGAGAAGGACAAAAGCAGCGCTGGGGGGACAGCGCAGGGCCCCAGGATGCTCAGTTTGCACAACTCCGGCCGTGAGCCCGGTCTGGGTTTGCAGGGAGCCAGCGTCGCCTGCCTCTTTCCTGTCTCTGCTGCAGAGATATAATTTTTTTTTTCTGCTTTCTCTCTCCATCGCACTGTAATGTTTATTCGCAGCGAAGGCAGCAGCGGTACTTTGTAAACACATCACACAGCACCGTCCCCACCGCCTCCCGGGCCACTGACACAGCTGACGGCAGCAAAGGGTCCCACGGTGCCCCCACCTCTCCGCCTCCGTCTCTTTTTTAAAGTCACAATAAAAAATGAAATGTCTCCGCGGAGATGGACTCGCAGCAGCCCGCCCATGGCCAAGCCGCACTGAGATGTCTACACACCCACCCACGACGACGAAGGAAAGGAAAGAAATGGGGCAGCTGCACATGGATCAAAAAAGTCTCGCCCAAATGTCCCCAATCCGAGGGAAAAAATATATCCATAAATAAGACACATGCCAGGCCGGGAAGGCTGCGTGTGTGTGTGTTGGGGGGGGGGGTATCGACATGTCTGCTTGTCCCCAGCCCAAAGCGACTGCCTTGTGTAAAGGAAGAAAAACGGCAAGCGGAGACGTTTCAAAGGGATGCCAAAGAAGAAAGAATAGAGAAGGAAAATAAAGGAAAAAAGAAGGAGGATAGTGGCGATACTGCTAAGGCAAAGACGTCTTAAAGCCGTACCTACCTCGGCGGTGCGATGCTTACATCGGCAGTGCGAGTTCTCCTTTGAGAGAGAATTATTTGCTCCTTTTTAGCCAGATTTTTCTAGGGAACGGGGACCCGGAGGACCCGGGCTCCAGCAGGATGTGCCCCGGGCAGCCGGCCAGGTTTCCTTATCCAAAGGAATGTGAGGACCAGGACACCAGCACCGGCACCTCCGGCCGGGAATTTGCGTCTCTTTGCAAAAGTCAGGAGCCGACAAGCAAAAGGCAGGAAGAAAATTAAAAAAAAAAAAAATAGTAATAAGCACAGCAAAGAAAAAAGAAAGCCGTTACAACTGGGGCAGGAGGGACCGCGGGGGGCTGCGGGCGAGCTGGGTGCTGGGTGGCGGGGACGGAGACGCGCTGAGCAACCCGGTGCGCGAGCAAAAAGGAGACGGAGGAGTCAGGTCCTGCTGTCTCCGTCTGCGATTGGACCAAACTGGATGAAATGTACAAAGCCGGCAGCCAATAGATCTCCGCACTGGGCTCATCTCTAGAGAAACCAGCCCCACAGCTACAACCTATGCAAAAAAAAAAAAAAAAAAAAAAAAAAAAGGCAGCTAATCCTGAGAGCAAACCCAGTGGGGCACGAGCTCCTCGCTGCCAGGGTCCTGCAGGGAAGGCCCACCATGCCACCGGCCACCAGGACGAGAGAGCTGGTCCTCCTGGGCACCCCGGGGAGGGGGCCTCGGGCAGGCCGGGCGCCAAACGGGCTTCCGGAGTCGCTCACATCTTTAACTCTTTAAATTCCTTGTCCCTGGGCGGATGAGAAGACGGCTATTGCCCCTGGTGGACGGTTAATCGCGCTAGATGATGTTAAAGCTCATCTAGAAGCAGCGCCCCCCTCTCTCTCTCCTGCGACACTGTGAATATGTTCACGGGGATGCCAACTTCGAGCAATGCATCCTCCTGGTCCACTTTTCAGCGCCGCGGCCGGGCCATCTCGCTCCGAAGTCCGCGTCGGGCGCAGCGGGCTGGGAACGGGCAGGGTCCAGACTGCCTCTGGGATAAGTCGGGCGTTAATCGCGTGGGGCTCGGGGAAAAGGCTGCAGACACAGCCCAGGGGCGGCTTGTGCAGCGTGTGGGAGGACATGGGTTCAGCGTCCAGTGCCACACACACACACACACACGCACACGCACACGCACATTCCAGTCACACACCTGCATGAAATCGAACATAGACTTCAGGTAACACTGCTCGAGGGCCCGACTGTCTCTCGGCTTCGTTATAGATCTAATTTTATTTTTTATTTATTTATTTTTTAAGGTTTTTTGAGACAGGGTCTCGCTTTGTGGTTCAGGCTGGCCCTGAGCTCAGCCTCAAACTCACATCACAACCCTCCTGCCTCTGCCTCCCGAGTGCTGGGATGACAGGCGTGAGCCACCACGCCCGGCACTGTGGTATGTGGTACTGGTTGCTGCTGGGTGTGGGTCTCCACACCCATATTGTTATGTGGTTACCGGGGAATCGAACCCGGGTCCTTGCGCTTGCAAGACAAGCGCCAGAACCACTGAGCTAACTCCCCGGCCCCTGTAATTTTATTTTTATCTCTATGAGAAGGAGCCAAATTGTCCAGAGACAGATCAACAGATAAAGGAAACGAGTTTCTACCTAATGGAGTACTACTCTGCCAGGAAGAAGGGGGAGCTTGAGTCACTTGAAGGGAAAGTGAATGAATCCGGAGACCATCGTGTTAAGTGAAATAAATCAGACACACACTTCGGTGTCCCGGGGCTTGTTCCCCATACATGAGAAGCCTAAGTTGCCAATCTGTCACAAAATGGAAGATAAGAGGAAGTTGTCTCATTCTAAAATGAGAAAGGTCTTAAGAAATGAGGAAAAGAGGACGCAAGAAGACGACCCAAGAAATCGGCATGTGTTCTGTGCGTGCACCAGCCACACACAAGGAATGTAAACCTCACCTGGGCCAACTCAGAATAAGAATAAGCATCACTAATGCTATAACCACAGGTTCCTTGGAAACTCTTGAGTTGGATTCTGGGAAAAGCAAGTGACTTAGTTGCGGGGAGTCTCCCGGAGATAGGATCAGTGGGCACGAGCTTTCACCAAGGCTGTACTCTTAGTAAATTCACCTTGGTCAGAGGCTGATAATGTTACCTGAATCTCAGCGAACGGGGTGAGACATTAAGCTCTGACCAACATGACTGGATGAGGAATCCAGCGTACTAGACACAATGGAGTACTACTCTGCCGTAAAAAAGGATGCACTTGAATCCTCACCGTAGGAAAACAGGTGACCCTTGAAACCATAACACTAAGTGAAATAAATCAGACACACAAACTTCAGTATAACATGCTTTGTCTTTTTTTTTTTTTTTTTTTTGAGACAGGTCTCGCTTTGTGGTTTAGGCTGGCCCTGAGCTCAGCTTCCAACTCACATCACAGCAATCCTCCTGCCTCTGCCTCCCGAGTGCTGGGATGACAGGCGTGAGCCACCACGCCCGGCACTGTGGTATGTGGTACTGATTGCTGCTGGGGGTGGTCCACACCCAGTATTGTTATGTGGTGACCGGGGATCGAACCCGGGTCCTTGCGCTTGCGAGACAGGCACCAGAACCACTGAGCTAACTCCCCGGCCCGGTCCTAGGAGTGTTTGTGTTACTCAGGGCGTCCCTTTGTGAGAGACGCTAAGAATGTTGTGACTTTCTCATTTCTCGTCCAAACCGCTCCAAGGTGGAGAGTTCCCTGTGCCCCTTTTTTTCCATCCTGATGATGTTCGGGGTGGAGACAGCTCTAAAGATACCACGTAAACTAACCACGAATGCAAAAGTCCCAACCCATGAGCTAGAATAAAAGCTTTTCCCCTCGTAAGTACGTAGCGTCACAGATCTGTTACCGTGATAAATCAATCGTGAGTGTATCTTTCGGGGTTCGTACCCTAGTACTTCTCTAGTGTTTGAAAGTGAAGGTGTAAATGAAGTCTAGAATATTGTGAGGTATTGTGAGGTATTGTGCGGTTTCAATAAAATGTTCAAAGGGAAGGGGGACCTGCGTGAGGGCAGGGGGAAGCAAAGGAGAGAAAGAAAAATATTTGATGGTAAAAGGAAAAAAAAATGGAGACTGGCTAAACAAAGTTGTGGTTCTTCTACAGAATGGAGTATTACTGTGCTGTAAAAAATGGCAAGATTGAATCAGTTATACCTAAATGGACGTACCTTGCGGACATCCTCATAAATGAAATAAACAGGTCACAGATGTGTAAATAGTATATTTTCACTTGGGTTTGAGAAGACGAGGGTGGAAAAGAGTTCTAGAATGTATGGTATGTATTGTGAAATAGAAAATACTCAAAGCGAAATGGGTGAAGGGGGAAAACTGAAGGGAAAAATAATGAGATTATAACACAAAAGAAAGGAAACAGAGCTTATGTACATAGGGGTTGGGCGTGGGAGAGTGGGTGGGAATGGGAAGAAATGAGAATTGAGCTGGGTCATATACTCGTACAAACTCTCATTCTTGAGTGCAATCGTGATGTGTATATGTCATGTACCGATAAAGACTTCAATTTAAAAAAAAGAGAAAAAAATGGAAGCAAAGCTTATGCGTATCTGGGTGTGGGGGCTTGAAGAGAAAGCAGGGGAAAGGGCCCAAAATAAGATACATTACAGACAGGTGATCCCGGTGTATGCCTAAAATGTACCAATAAACTCAATTTATCAAAAGCAATTTTTAAAAAATCTTTATTGGTACATTAAATATACACATCATGATTGCACTCCATAATGGGGATTTGTACCAGTATAAGACACAACTTAATTCTCATTTTTTCCCATAGCCCCACCCACCCTACCACCCCCCCATATACATAAAATTTGTTTCCTTACTTTTTTGTTACAATCTCAACATTGTCTCCTTTCACCTTATTTTACATTGAGCATTTTCTATTTCATAATCAAAAGCAATTTTTTTAAAAAAAGCATCTTTCACCCATATACACACACACACACACACACACACACACACACACACACACACACATATTGATACACATACAGCTGACATTAAAAGAAATATAGTCAGAGAAATAATAAGAAAATAAATAGTGCCCATATATGTGCATCCATAGATGCATTTGTATCACTGGATAAACATTTTTAAACGTGTATATGGCATCTAGTGTGGTCTGCACATTCAGAGCCATCTAACATAGCGGTATCTTAGATAAATACTGCTTTACCTCCAAATCGATAACAACCAGAGACACAGATATAAACACGGATATATAAATTGTAATTGAAAGATTAGAAGGCAAATGTGAATCGGAGCGCTACGGTGAGAAACTCACGGAGTTTGTCAGGAATCGATCAATTAATTGACTGACTGATTTCCAAAACCATTCATTATTTTTTCAGCGTCGTTGATCTTCAGCGCAGCAAGGGTGGCTGTGTGTGACGCGCAGCTATTTATTTCGGCGAAGACATATATCTAGTGGATTCCAGAGTCAACCACGGTGAGATTGCAGTGGGATTGTAAGAACTCGTGGAAAAGCTGCGTGATATGTAAGCTCTTACGGACGACGGAAGAGTAGATGTGATGAGGAGTTTCCAGAGGATTATCAAGTCTAGGCCAGAAGTTACGGTGCATAGATAGTGGTCACTTGGAGGAGGTAAAACTGTAGCTGAGAAAGCACCCTGGGTCAGACACCTCAACAACCCATTCCTTGCAGGAATTTGGAAATTGGGGAACTCTCACCCCGGAGACACGGAACACACTTTGGAAAAAAAAAGAGCGAAAAATGTACGCAGATGCATACCCATCTGGGGTTCAGAAAAGTGTGCTTGAAAAGGTGCAGTTTATCCGGTAGGCCGTGAGGAGTTAATAACATATTTTAAGTAGGTGGTAGAGGAGGAGAGAGAGAGAGAGAGAGAGAAAAAAAAAAGATTTATATTTTAGGATAATCATGCTGGCGGCAATATGGAGAAAGACTCGGAGGAGGGCCAGGTGAAAGCAGAGAAAAATATGAAATGTTTCTGAGATTTTTGCGTACGATAGTTGCCCTGGAGAAATTAATTTTTGAGAAAGAGGAGAGACAGAGAGAAAAAGAGAGAGAGAGAAGAATCAGCATGGAACCGACCACCAAAGAGACGTAGTCCCCAGGTCCAAGCCTCCAGCAAAACCTCGTCCGCTGTTTCAAAGACTCTGTCTACCCCATGACAGACCTTTCACCCACGAATCCATCCGTCCATGACATGAGTGAATGCGATATTTCATGACTTTTAAAAATTTCCTCTCATCCAAGATCTTCCCTAGGAGACCAGGTCTGGAAAAAGCGACGGTGAAGCGTATGGGTTTTTAGCGGCCTTGTCGAAGGACCTGTACGTTTGCAGATGCCGAGTCGGAATCTCCAAGCTCCAACGGTGACGGCTTCGTGCCTTGTGCTCGGTGGTGAGTCTGTATCAACCTCTTCCATTTCTAAACGACCTGTGGACAATTGTCCCGCGAGACTTATACGCTGGTCAGAAAAGAGAGACACCTGCACGATCCTACTTTAAACAAACATTACAGGTGCCACCGCTAAAGAGACGCGGAACTATGATGAAGCAGAAAAAGTCTTATCGCTGTATAGACTATTTTACTAATTGATAGGTGTTATTGAAATAAATACGTGTAATAGATAAAGAGCAGAAATCAGAGAGTAATGAAATTCTTCAATTAAATAAATTCTGATGTAGTATATGATATATGGGATTGTTTAGTATGTCTTTGAGGGACCTAATATTCATACTGAATGTGGGGAATGGTCCCGCGTACATAAAACGTTTTAACTTTTTTTTTTACCGCTTCACATTCTCCTTTCTTTCTTCTTCTTCTATTTCTTAATCCCGCTCTTTCTTATGTATTTGGAAAGCATAATAGTACATTTCTTAAGTGCAGCGGGTGCGCGTACATGACGCATATTAGTTACTCTTTAATCTTTTTCTCTTTTATCATCTCTCTCTCCCCCCATCTTGTCGCCCTTTTGCACTTGGAAAAAGTTCTGTCTTTCACAGCATGCATCTTACGGAGATACTGAAAATATTCTTCATAGACAGACACGTATTTCATAGGAAAATGAGACCGTAGAGATAGAACTTACCCCAAAGGCGTTAAAATCGGGAAAATAGAAATAGACATGGGGTAGACACAGTCTTTGAAATAAC
The DNA here is from genome assembly GCA_004026965.1 of Petromus typicus. Lineage (NCBI taxonomy): Eukaryota > Metazoa > Chordata > Mammalia > Rodentia > Petromuridae > Petromus > Petromus typicus. The sequence continues at coordinate 261,318 of PVIR01000115.1, read as the reverse complement.
AAAAGATATATGCAAAATCAGGTGGTTTATTTGGGGAAAAAAATGTTCCTAGAACCCAAAAAAGGAATTCAGAGTTAAGAGGTGTCGAGTTTGTTTCAGGAATTCACATTTTGCAATTTCAAGGCTGATTTGCCAGAGGAGAGTAGCAAAGAGAGACTCATGAAACTGATCTCTGGAAACAGGATAGGTGGGGAGATGCTGATAGAATCACAGGCGCAGGGGACACAAGTAAAAACGGAGATATAGAACAGACAGGACTACAGCAAGTGAAGAAAATTCATGGAGGTGACTTACTCCACGGGCTAGTCTGGAGCAAAATGGTAGCAGGTTTCAACTCTAAGAGCGTTTCTTTTGGGGTGATTTCAAGGGCGGCTTCGAGGCAGGGACCTTGTGTAATCAGAACACAATGAGTTTTAGCAATGGCCGTAGAGCAGATGTGACGATGTACAAGAAAATATTGGTCTACACTCAGGGTAGTAATTACAAAAGTTGAAATCGTAAGAGGTTACTTTGCCACCATGGAAAGAGACTAAAAGGTTTCTTTGGTGTTGAAAGACAAGAAATCTGTAGTGAGTTGCAAAAGGCTCAATTCTGGAGGCTGGGAAAATGGAAACTTTGCCTTCAAATCCCTTTGTTTTGCAGAAATGCACATTATAGACAGATGTGAGGGTTTTAAATGAATAACATTTAGCTCCCACAGGAGCCTACAGTGGCATATCTAGGTCTGCAAGCACCCTGCGTGAAAACGGTACATAAAATATCAGGTAGAAAGAAGAAGGTGTTTGATTAAAAATTCAGATGAAGTCATACTGATCAGGATCTAGGTGGCAAAAGGAAACAAAAAAGTTAAAGAAAAAAAAAGGTTTGGTTAAAAAAAAAAGAGCAATGTAGATTTCAATGAAGGAAGCTCAACTCGACAAAGAGTACAAAGAAGTCAGATGCGGGTCGAAAAGGAGGGGAGAAGGATTTCACAGGTCGGAATCTGTAACTCACTGCGAAGTTTCAAGTAAGTATTGTTTTTTCCTTTCTCGCTTTCTCCTCTCTCTCAGTCTCTCTTGTTTTTTTCTTTTGAAATAAGGGGTCACTTTTTTTGTAGTTCAGGCTGGCCCTGAGCTCAGCCTTGAACACACAGCACAGAAATCCTCCTGCCTCAGCCTCCCGAGTCCTGGGATGACAGCCGTGAGCCCAACATTGTCGTACGTGGTTGCTGGAGACGGAACCCAGGCCCTTGCCCTTGCAAGGCCGGAACCAGAACCAGCGAACTAAATCGACAGTTCTCAAGTGAGTATTTAAATTGATAAGAGGAAGAAGACACACCAAATGTGCTACAGTTGGTGAGTTTCATAGTGTGGAACAGATGGCTCGGAGATTGGCGATATCGGTACATTGACAGGGATCTGGTAAGGGGAGGATTTATCAGATGTCTCAGAGGGTGACGGTTATCCTAGGGCCATGTTGATTAGGAAGGTAAGAGTTGCAAAGATGATCTTTTAACCGTAGGTGGCGTGAGTCAAGCTGTTGAGGAATTTGTGGAATGCTCCCCAGGTGAAACCTTTCCTTACTTTCTCAAAGACCAGGGAGGTCTTGGATGATTTAACTGCGACATAATTCGTCCCCAGAAATTATGTCGAACGGCTTCCAACAATTCAAAAGCAGGATCGTGATAAATAAGTTGAAACCATAATTTCCATCACACAGAGAAGAGGGAAAATAATAGAGCCAACCTAGAAGTAGCAGGAGGGCATCATTTTTAACGTCAGTTCCCTGCTCATTGTTTAAAATTCACGTATTCGGCAGAACTGAATCAGAACTGTTGCGGATTCCACGGGCTCAACGAAACACAAAGGTTGGGTAGACGGAATGCCATCTTTGCCGTCAAGTAGCTAATTGTGAAAACTCTTTACTCACAGATGGCTCTTAGCACAACTACCCCGTTTTATTTTCACTGATCTGTGAGTTTATTTATGATATTTCATTTACAGTTGTCCTGATATCTTGGGAAAAAGGAAAAAAAAATCTCTCCAGCACGTTTGTGATAAAGGCCTCCGGTGGTCATACTTATATAAGGCTTGAATTTCAAAGGATGAAGTTTAATAAATTCGAGGGGGGATAGAATAAGAAATGACCTTTAAATTTTGTCTGTATCTGTCTGTGAACATATATTAAGTGTAGCTAATCGGACTAGTATATGTACCTTACTCAATTCAAGGGGAAATGTTTGAGCAGGGTTACTCGCAAACTGGATGTAACAACTCGATTAAAATGTCTCGTTATCAATAATATACATCGAAAAAGAGAAATCTATCGAAGATTCTGCAAATATCTGTTACCTTCTGGTCCGGAAAACTGCATTCTGCCTCAGTTTCGACTTCACAGGTGCTAAAATGCGCCTTTGTCTTACAGTGATACGAAGCGAATGCTGAGCCACTCGCAGAAGAATTATCACGCATTTCAAATTAACATAAATTAGGCGAGGTTTTCTCCAGCTAATGTAAATACTTCTCTTCTATGTCAATATAAAAATTCAGGTAAGGGAGAGAGAGAGAGCTGGTCTAATCAGCTCCCGTGGGTGTTGTATTTTGTAAAGTTTCATAAGTCTTTAAAGAAAAAGGTTAAACTTTAAGGTTAAAATTTGTATTTTCCAACATGAAGTCGTTGGTTTCTCTAATTCCATCATTGTTTCTGAGATACGGGAGCAATTTTCTCACCGGTGGTTTATAGAGATGTGGTCTTTTAAGTTGTTAGTTTAAACCCGCAAAACACAATTAATTATGTAACACACACACACACACACACACACACACACACACACACACTGTAGCCAGGTCTGCCGGGTGCTGATTTTCTGTCTGCTTATTTTAAACCTGGTTTTTAAAAAGTATTCAAGCTGTGAAATTTCCCTAAACGGATGGATGAATTAAATGTTCCTTTAGTAAGAAAACTGAGGATGCCGAATCCCAAACAAGAGGTCCGAAACAGTGAGACCTCATTTCCAAACTGACATTTTGGGGTGACGTTTTCAACATTACCGGCTGAGACATTTTAATGAAAAATCTTTCAAAATAACTATATTTCTCTGACAGATAACAACGTGTACTGTACCTTCAAAGGATGGTAGAAAAAAACACACAACATTTCCCTTGTCTGAGTTAATAGTATTCTTCAAAGTACTGAGACAAATATACATAGAGAGAGAGATAGATAAATAGATAGATAGATGATAGATAATAGATGATCGATCGATAGATGACAGATAGATAGATAGATAGCTGATAGATAGATAGATGATAGATAATAGATGATAGATAGATAGCTGATAAATAGATAGATGATAGATAATAGATGATCGATCAATAGATGATAGATAGATAGATAGATAGAGGCTGGTTCATAGATATGGGCAGATAATAAGATATATAGATAAAGGATAAGTCTAGCTGTTGGATATAGATACATCTAAGTACATAGAGAGAGGGAGGCAGGTGATATACAGATAAATACATTTAAATAGGTAATTATACACAGTAGATCCTGATAGATAGTAGATAACTAGGTAAGCAGATACATAGAGAGTTGTTTAAAAGATGCATCTCTGTATCCTTCTCCATACAAATATCTAGGGATATTATCAACCATACTGGGAAGATGAAAACCCTCCGTATCATGTAGAAAAAGAGACAGAGTTTTGAATATCTACAGAGATATAATGGTAGAAATGTATGTTGATGCTCCATATTTTTATATATCTACTCATATCTATAAGCCATGGTAGACAGGGTTTTATATCCCCATCACCCAACAGAAGAGAAAAAAGCAAACATTGGGACAGAGAAGCTATCAAAAGTCAAGGAAGTATCAAAATTGATCACTCCAGCAACAAACACGGTCACCTTTCTTACTTTCTTGTCTGTGAGACACAATATCCCGCACACTATTTAACGGAGGAAAGTGTAAATGCATGATAGGTATCGTGAAATAGGAAGAAAATATAGAGAACCGGGAGTTATAGGGAGAGGACAGGGATGCGGAGGAAAATGAGCATCAACATGTGTCCTGAGCTGGTACAAACCCTCCATGTTGAATGTGATCATGACGTATGTACAAAATGTACCAATAAAATCAATTTAGAAAGAAGATAAAGAAAAATAAAAGAGAGCAGCCTTATTCTTGACTCAGGGTTTCAGTCCTTGATCCGCATATGGGACCGTCTAGGCAGGCGCAGAGCCTGATATCATGGTGGCGAGGGAGGGCCTGCTCTGAGAGGTCTCGTCACCTGAGCAGCCATGTTCAGAGGCGGAGCTTAGGGGAGCCCGTGACGTCATAACGAGGCGCTGATGAACTCACCGCTGATTGGCCTGTAGAACGCAATGATCCATGGGAAGTGTGGCAACTTGAGGAGGGGGCGGTGCCTTCCTTTTGTGGAGAATCATCCACAGCTCCTTTGTCTGTCTCTCTCTTTCTTTCTTTCTTTCTTTCTTTCTTTCTTTCTTTCTTTCTTTCTCTTTTTTCTTTCTTTCTCTTTCTCTTTTTCTTTCTTTCTTTTTCTTTCCCCCTACTGTGTATTCTTTCACCGTTTCTGTCCGCCATGATGCTTCTGCCTTGGATCCAGCCAACTATGGATTGAACCTTCTGCAACCCATAAGCAGGAAAAAAAATCTCCACACTGTTAAGCTGTGGATGCCAGGTAACTGGTCATGATAGAAAATTTACTGATACAGAAAGGGGGAAAAAAAAGAAAAAAAAACTGAGTGAGTTTATGGTGGAGAAATCTACCAAATACAACCTCAGCTAAAGGATGCAGATCAACATAAGGACTGAGAAGCTGTGTTGCTGGTCGGAATCGTCATTGTGGTGCTGGAAATAGTTCTTAAATCTCTGTAGAGATTTTCTCCAAAGCTACACAGCCTCAATTCATCATGAGAAAAGTATGACAAATCCTAAATGAAGGACATTCCTCACAAAAAAAAAAAAAATGGGCAATTCCTCCTCAGTCATACTGCTCAAGTTGTAAGGAAAAAAAAAAAAAAGGTAGCAAAGTTTTTCAACCCCGACGAGCCTGAGGAAATATGACTACAATGTGCACTGTGGTACTTCCCATGGAAATTGGACAACAGGAAATAAGTGAACTAAGAAATTTCAGAGCACAAGCACAGATCTTACTTCATGAGAAAATATCAATAGTACCAATAGTAACTTGTTGATTGTAGCATAGAAGATAAAAGAAATAGAAGATGTAAATCATGCACAGGTCTACATATAGGGCACATATCCTGCCTGTACTAGCTTCAGAATTTTTTTCTGTTAATCTCTAAGTGGTCTAAAGCTAAAGCTTATTAATATGGAAAAGTTTAAAAGGTAAAAATAGAAAAAAATGTATTCATATGAACTTTCTAGACTTAACCTAAGAAGTGACCACAACAATATATATCTTCTTTTTTTATGGTGTTGAGGATTACATGTAAGGTCTTGACAGTAAGCTACATCTCTAATCCCTTTTTTAAAATAATACCTTTCCTATTATTGATTTTTTTATAAGTTCACATTGGATTACATAATGATTATATTCATTGTGGGTAATTAGATCGATATCATACTTTTTGGTACATTTTAGACATACAGCATGATCACTGTCACTCCTGAGAGCTTTTACCTGTATGTGACACATCTTGATTCTCATTTTCCCCTTTTCCCTGCCCTCCCTACAAGCCCTGTCCTCTCGGTACATAAGCTTTGTTTCCTTTTATTTTTTACTATCAAGTTTTCTCTTTATCTTTTTTTACTTTCCCCTACACACCCTTTTCCTTTTGCATATTTTCTTCCTATTTCACATTACCTATATTTTTTTCTTTGAATTTAAAGATAGGATCATGCCAATATATCCAGGTGTAACCCAAATTTATAATCCTCCTGCCTCAGCCTTCCACAGCATTGGGAATAATGATAGGTACTACAATATTTGTTTTTTTTAAATGAACATTAACTTCCTTATTCTGTGATACCATAAAGCTAGAAATAAAACAAGCCACACATACATCAAAGTACTATACAAAGGATTATAAACATGATATTTAATATGTGTAATTTACTACATATACATACATATATATATGTACATTTTTTTTTGAGACAAGGTCTACGGTACTGGTTGTTGGTGGCATGAATCACCACACCCAGCATTGTTGTATGTGGTTACTGGGGATTGAACCTGGGCCTTTGTGTCGGAACCACTGAGCTAAACCCCTGTCCCGATATGCTCAATATTTATGTTAGTTATTTGTCAGTATAACAAATACTTGAGATGATCAACCTACAAAACCTAAAGTGTACATTGGCTCTCCGTTTTCGAGGAGCTAGTCTGTGATAACTGACCATTTCACTTTGGTAAGAACAATATTGGGAAATGGACACCACACACTTCATTGACAGAAAACTAAGCAGAGGTGGGGAAAAAATGTTTTGGATGCGGATGAAATATCTCTTCAGAGAGTGAGGCCTTATGACCTCCTCTCCTCTTACTTTATGCCACATCTTGAGATTCCAGTGCCTCCCACTAGCACCGTGCTGGGAAGCTAGTCTTGAACACATGGATTTTGGTGATATTTCAGTTTCACTCAGTAGCATAGTCGTCCCATTGTCTACCGCTATCTGGATTAATTTAGTCTTTTTTAGTATATGTGCTGCTGAAGCGAGCATAGGATCAGTTTAGGGTTTTTGTTTTGTTTTAAGGTTTTTTTTTTTTAGACAGGGTCTCGCTATGTGGTTCAGGCTGGCCCTGAGCTCAGCCTCCAACTCACATCACAGCAATCCTCCTGCCTCTGCCTCCCGAGTGCTGGGATTACAGGCGTGAGCCACCACGCCCGGCACTGTGGTATGTGGTACTGGTTGCTGCTGGGTGTGGGTCTCCACGCCCAATATTGTTATGTGGTTACCGGGGAATCGAACCCGGGTCCTTGCGCTTGCGAGACAGGCACCGGAACCACTGAGCTAACTCCCCGGCCCAGGATCAGTTTAGTTTTAAACAGCACAACATCTCAAATCTGAAGGAATGTCATAGGAATGGTTTGATGAGGATCATAGCCTAATTCACCCGGAGAACTGACTCTAGTTATCCCTGACTGTCTTAAATGTTTTTAATTTCCATGCTGTGAAAGTCCCAGACCACGAAGCTGATGGTGTTATTGTCCCGCAGTCAGTGAAGAAAGAGTTAAAGTTCTTAGTAAGACATCCTGTAGGAAACCGAATCCCACCACCAACCACGCGACCTTGTGTGTATTTCCCCCCCCAAAAAAAAAAATTTCTGAAGAAGATTCTCAGTCTTGTTTGTTAAGAGGATTTCTGCTTATTTGAATCCCCAAATTCTGACCCACATTCTCTCTGAGATAACAAATGGACATGATTTTAAGCTGTGAGTAGTTGGTATAAAATAAATATTATTTTATTACATATATATGTGTAAATGAATGAGTGCATGGATCCATGCATGCATGGACTGACGGATGGATGGATGGATGGATAGAAGGGTGGGTGGATGGATGGATGGACGGACAGACAGACGGATGGATGGACAGATGGATGGACGGATGGATGGGCGTTTGGTGGGTAAACGCATGTGAAATACTATATACAACGTGCCCCAGACCCGAAACGGAAAGACAGTTAACTAACTTAAACAAAGATTACAAATATGTTTAAAGTTGGAGGATTACAGCTACAGCATTTCCAAATACATCATAGAAGAAATAACTTAAAAAAGAAAAATTAGCCCATAAATCCTCCCAAAATGTATCACATGGAAAGACAAGAGGTACTTGACAACTGAGCCTGTTCTCTCTGCATCCAGCCAAAGAGTTTCTCCATTTTGCGTGAGAATTATTTAACTGTCACCCACAGCCTCGACCTCTTTACAGTTCAACAGAGTTGCAGAAGACTGGTACAACTGTCTCCTATCCATGTTTTCTGTGGGCTCAGCAGCGTGGGTGGGAAACGCCATCTAAGTTTTTAGGACCAACAGCTTGCCAGTTATCATTTACTGAGGTATACAGAAAGGGTGATCAAAATATATCATGATTGCTTACTTTAAAAAAGAATAGATATTACTGTAAAACACACGTTACCATGAATCTTTGTGAAAGTACTCCCACTTGCTTGAAATACATCCACATTCTCACTCTTCATACTTTCTGCAGCATTTCTTAAAGTCGTCTCTCACAAATGTGTTTACAAGATGTCATTAAATATCCTGTGAATGCTGCTGCAGCCGGTGCCGCCCAGCGGACAGGCAGACTTATGACTTCCAGCTCTTTCCCAACGCCAAAATGACTGCAAGAGGTCCACAGTTTTAATCATTTCAAGTCACAGAGGCAGTGAGAGCAGAGCAATGAAGGACACTCACGGAAACTCTTCCACAAAGTGCCAAGGAAAGCGAAACCAGCTTTGGGGTAGGTGTGTTCAAAGCCAGAGGGCGGATACCAGTGCCGATTGGTGGGAATGGGTCTTCTACTGAAGTAATCCTTTTAGTTTAGAACTTCACCTCATGTTTGGACAAATGAAAACGTTGACAGTCAAGTTTCTTTACCTACAGGCTATGGATGTTGGAGGTCACATTGCTCTCTGTCACCGCAGTGTGCCGAGTAGATGACAAAATGTAAGAACAGGGCTGAGCGTTTAGCTCGGTGGCTCCTGCATCTGCCTCGGAAGTACAAGGTCTCAAATTGGGTCCCCGGTAACCACATACAACAATGCCAGGCTTGGAGACTCACGCTCATCAGCAATCACTACCAGTAACCACAGTGCAGGGGACGGTGGCTCACGCCTGTAATCCGAGCACTCGGGAGGCTGAGGCAGGAGAGTTGCTTTGAGTTTGAGGCTGGCTTGGGCTACAGAGCGAGTTTAAGGCCAGCTTGAACTACAAAGTGAGATGCTGTTCTCACCAAAAAAAAAAAAAAAAAAAAGTCAAAGAACAACGATTTTTTTTTTTTTGCCAAAAAAATAAACATCTCGTCCTTTTTCATCTGTGCAACATTAAAGACATCCTTGGTGAAGATTCTCCGTGGGGTGATCATGCAAGATTTCAGTCTCCGTGTCATAGGAATGCAATAGTCCGATCAGAGAAGGCTCTACCATCCATATTCTCTCTGAGAAGAATGGTATGAAGGCTCCCTTGTCGTTATAACTGCTAGAAAGTTCCTTCCACGTTTGAGAACACCCTGTGGTCCCCTAGAGATAAAGGTTGGGGCTGTTCCCAGACAGCTCCCCCAAAGAAGCCAACCTACGGGGACTGAAGCATTTGCACTCACCTGTGGTCTTGAGTTTTCTTTCGTTTCTTTCTCTTCCCCAGCTGAGCTGCAGTCTCTGAGACATTCTTCAGAATTACATCAGTGCCGCTTCTAGCCAGGAGGCGATCGCCCCAATATCTCTCCCCGAGAAATATGTATCCCTTCTTTCCCTTACTGTCAAAGACCCTAGACCTCACAGATGTTAATTTGTCCAACAAGTATGACAGTAATACAGTCGTGTGTGTGTGTGTATGTGTGTATGTAAACATGTCTCAAGCAGATTTTAAATTTTCTGTGTGGGATTCCAGCTTCTGAATTCTCACTTTTAAACTGTTCGTTTCACATCGTCATCGCAATGTGAGAGTTCGATTCCATACTGTTTGCCTGAGTTTATTTTCATTTTGTGAATTGGGTCGACGGCTACTTTTTTAAAAAGTGGTGAATTTTTCTGGGAATAGAAGATGCTCCTGTGAGAGAAGTCATCTTATTCTTGAAAGTTGAAATTCTCCTCTTTACTGGAGCCCATAGAAGCCGGTTGCAAGTGAGATTTAATAGACATCTGTGTATCACCCATCTCCTGGAAACTGGAAAATAAGAGAGAAATGTGTCAGAATCAACACGGGTTCATTTGTGTCAGATAAATAAATCAACAGATGAAGCCGAGAGGTTATGAAAGGAGGATTATTTGAAAAAACCTGGTTGTCTGACTGCCACGATCACAAAAATAACTCTCCAGGAACCAAAGGATTACATCACGGCTGCCGCAGCCTAACACAAAAGCAGTTCTTGAAGGGCATCTGCCCTGCCAGTGTCTGTCCAAACGCGGACTGGCAGCGATCAAATTATAAATCACTGTGGCCCTGGAGCGTTGCTCTGAAACACGTGACGTACTCCACGTGGCTCTCGCCTTTGCAAACCTCCTCATAATTCTCTATCGTCTCTTTGCCTTTTCCATACTTTGAGATGGAGATGGACATACTAACGGAGCCAATGTGATGCTTTTGAAAAGTCACACGGAAAGGGTTAGCGAGACCCAGGGGCTGACACCTATAATCCCATCTGTCTGGGAGGCTGAGGCAGGCGGATGCTAAGTTAGATCCTGCCTGAGCAATGTGTGGATTTAGCAAGAAATACTTTTGGGTTTAAGGTCCAAAATCACAAATGATAGAAAGATGAATATATGATAGATAGATAGGCAGACAGATGAAAGATAGATAGATAGATTATAAAGAGATAGATGGATATATGATAGGTAATAGATAATAGATAGATACATAGATAGATACATAGATACATAGATACATAAATGCATAGAGAGATAGATGATAGATAGATAGATAAGGGAGAAGGCTCAGGCGAACGCTGCCCGAATCGTACCATTTTCAGTGTTGGAATCTTCAACATTCTCCTCGGGCTCATGGGTCAGAAGCACTGTGGACACTAGAAGAGGTCACACTGGGAATGGGGGCCGTTCGAGGGGCCCCTTGGAAGGGAATCGATGCAGCCAAGCGTTTCTCCCCCCATCATTGGTGGGACCACCTGACGTGAGAATTCCGAGATTTTGTTATGAGTTTGGCTAATTAAAAACACACAAACAACTTCCAGGTCAAAGGCTTCTTCAGAATACAAAAGGTCCTCATCAGCCACAGGATGATGGCGTGTTCATCAGTAGCTTTGGCTGCAATTTTGGTCACACCTTGTAAAGATGTTCTTGAAAGAAGACTTCTCTTTTTCTGCCTCAAGAAGTAGCCAGAGCAACTGATTAAATTAAATGTGTCTGAAACAAACACTACAATTCTAGGGGTGGGGGTATTACTAGCACTGTGTCTTTTATTGTAATTTTTAAAAAATTCAAATGTAAGGGATTATTTTTTTTTGAGACAGGGTCTCGCTTTTGTAATTAAGGCTGTCCCCAAACTCACCATGCAGTCCAGGCCAACCTTGAGCTCACAGAAGTCCTCCTGCCTCTGCCTCCCGTGGGCTAAAATTGCAGATGTGAGCCACCACGCCCATCATTGTGGAATGTGCTTATTGAATCTTGTGTTTACAGGCATGACTCACTACACGTGGCGTTGCACAGGACTTTTTAGAATAGCTACTGAAATTGTTACTATGTACCAAGTACGGTGGGCTATTTTGAGGCATATACGTGATATGTAATGAGAAGTTCAAGGTGATCCGCCCTTTCATGTGTGAAAAGTTAAGCAATCTAATGACTTTTAGAACTTTTCAAACTAGATATTCACTTGTTTTTGTCTTACATATTTATTATCTCTTCACATGGATGTGGTGCAAATTTTCTTCTAGGTACTTTGAAATATACAACAAAGGATTATTAAGTAGAGGTGATTTACTGTGGTATAGAATGTTGTGTCTGGTTTCCTCTGAGGATGATTTTCATACCTTGTAGCCATCTTTTCTCCATCCATTTCTCTTAGTTATCTTTGGCAGGCTCTGGGAAGCAGTATTCTTTTTTTTCTTTTTTCTTTTTAATGTGTAATTCTTTTTATTTTTTAGTTGGTAGGGCTATGGGAAAAAAAAATGAGAATTAAGTTGTGTGTTATACTGGTACAAATTCCCATTATGGAGTGCAATCATGATGCATATAAAAGATGTACCAATAAAGATTTCAATAAATAAATTTAAAAAAAATCTTGATTGGTACATTATGAATACCCATCATCATCACATTCAACATTGAGAGTTTTTACCAGAATAAGAAATCACTTGATTCTAATTTTCACCCTTTCCCCTCGCCCTGCAGCTCCTTACCTCTCTCTATATAAGCTTTGTTTCCTTTTTTCTTTGTTATCATCAAGGGGGATAAGAATGGGAAGCACTATTCTTAGCCTTTAGTTTTATCAACAGAACTTACTTAGAGTCCAGTTGCGCTGTATATATTTTTCTGTGTGTAGAAATTTCCGCTGAACCTTCTTTCCCTCGGGTTATCGTGTTGCTACAAATTTTGCGTCTCCTCGTTTTAAGGCTGAATACATTCCATCGCTTGCATCTAGCACATCGTTTTGCGGTACGAGAGACCGAATTCAGGACTGTCCTACCGATCTCAGTCTCTGGCCGTCTTGTTCTTTGGACACAGGCTCGTCCTAAGCTGTGCGGGCTGGACTTGAACTTGTGATTCACGCACGGGACACCCACCCCGCTCTCGCGCGCTGGGATCAGAGAGGCCTTCCACCAGGCCGTGCTAGGCGCAGGGGTTTTTGTGTATTTGTCTAGTGATGGACCGCCTCCATCACTCTCTTATTCCTTAGACTCTAGACAATTGCTATATCATTTTATGGGCCGAGAGTCTAACTTAATTCGACACACCTAAGGTGTTGCAATGATTTCCGTAGTACCTTCTTAGTCCGTCTGCATCTTTCCTAGGAGTAGGATCCTAACAAGTATATTTCCTTCAGACAACCTCTGGCCAACCCACTCCTATGCTTCCTAATTGTGATATTCCGGAAGAGCTGCTTTTTGAGGAATTTCCAATTAACCTGCTGAAAAGCCGACAGTTGATTTTGCCTTATTTGTATCTACTCAACTGTGAATCCATCAATGGGTAGAGCTCAGAGCCCAATACTTTGTAGACTTTGTTGATGAGGGGGATATTAAGCTTCGGTGATGGCTTTGAGATTTAAACATTTTTAAATACTATAAAATAAATACTAACATAAATCATCAGTACAGTTTACAGAACTAGGAAGAGATGGAGATGTTTACCCAGGGCGCAAGATGGCAGCAGGTCAGCTACCCACAGTCTCATGAAAAGTGAAATATCCTCTCCCGAGAACTATGGTGGAGGGCTGGAAGGGTAACTCCGCGAGGCCCCGAGTTAGATTTCTGGTACCCAAAAGAAACACTGTAGCAATTAGGGTCAAAACGTGTCTGCCTGTAGTCTTTATATAACGGGAGACGTTACTTGAATTTAACCTAGGCACAACATCAGTATACCTTCACTCAGGCGCATATGACTGGCAAGACTTAGCACTATTTAAATGCTACATACTATGATGCTATTGTACTCCGCAGGGAGCAAACCCAAAACATTCTGTACCTGTGTGATGAAGATGTGAATTCCAAAAAAAATTCCAATCCGTATATGTACAACATCTCTGGATAGCTCGTGGCTTTGATTTCCTAAACTCACCTTACTCCGATTAGCTTATTCATTTATGTAAATTCCTAAAGTTCCTCTGCCCAACTAGTGAAAAGTCTTTTAACCTGTTGTCTAAATACAGACCTGTCCTCATTTTAATCTTTCAATATTTAGACTTTTCTTAGTACATGTTTCTTCCACGTAATGATGACATCCGTTGCGTGCGGTGGGTAAACGTACATCTTAACTCTTTTCTCATTTTCTTCTCCCTCCGTGTGTTGGTCCGCCTGCCTTTTTTCAAAAGATCTATCTACCTATTTTTTATTCTCTACTATTTCATTTTTATTTATATTTTTGTTTTCTTATATAACAGGAACCGCACAATATGGTCTCTGAACCTTTTTAAAGACATCAAGTATGTCAAGGACCTACTTTTAGTATTTACCCGTGTAGTAACTGTTGAAAATTAAACCTTTCCAAGCTTTCATGAGAAATGCAAATTAGACATGGTTAAGTTTCCCTTAGAAGGCTGGCATGGCTTTCAAAGATGTGGGGTTTGGTTCTGATGATCTGGGCTCAAAGGAAGAAGACAATACAAGAAATTTATTTTACTCTTAAGTAAAATAAAACAAACACACATGTAAATATCAAATTGTCTCTCTGGTGTGATAAACTCCAAGTGAAAATAAGGACCAAAGATGATAAGTATTGTGAAATAGGAAGAAATTGTTCAACATTTTAACGTGAGATACATTGAGAATACTTAAAACATTTTGTATGCCTCCGAAAAGGTACTGGATTATTAGGAAATGAGCTAGAAATAAACTGATAAACGTTTTTATTTTAAGATCATGATACATTTTCCATTGTAAGGGAATTGTATTTTCTAACAACTTTTGTTGTGAGAAGGTATTCTTCCATCAGATCATTTTTATGTTTTCTTTATCGACTTGTATTATATAAAAATTAAATTTTAAAGAAGAAGGTTTTTGTTGTTGTTATTTGTTTGTTTTTTTACTTGAACCAAATGGGCAAATAAATAAAATATGTCCACTGTGCATTCTTGGCACACCAAAACCACGGATACCAAAGATTAGAATCAGAGCCATTCACCACCGCGGTCAAGTAAAGAAAATAAAAATCAAGTAAAAGAAATCACACTTGTTTCCAGACTCAGAGTGAATCAAGCCCAATGACAGTGGATGGTTAGAATCCACTGAAGTTATCAGGAAAACATGTTGCATTGCGTCATCTAAGGCAGAAATGATTAAATTTACTTTTGATCATCTGAAGCTCACATCCCAGCCATGCTATTATCAAAGATGGTTTTGTTCTATGAATTTATGTAAGCTTATGTCGTCCATTGTTACTGTTGCTGAGAGAAGATTTGAAATATCTATCTCACCCTTTCACAGGAGTTATTTTGGCAACCCCAAATTTCTTTTCTTTTTTGAGACAGGGTCTGGCTTTGTAGTTCAGGCTGGCCCTGAGCTCAGCCTCAAACTCACATCACAATCCTCCTGCCTCTGCCTCCCGAGTGCTGGGATTACAGGCGTGAGCCACCACGCCCGGCACTGTGGTATGTGGTACTGGTTGCTGCTGGGTGTGGGTCTCCACGCCCAGTATTGTTATGTGGTTACTGGGGATCGAACCCGGGTCCTTGTGATTGCAAGACAGGCGCCGGAACTACTGAGCTACATCCCTGGCTCAACTCCACATTTCTTATGTAAGATTCAACTCTTCAAATACTACCCTGTCTCATGTCTAGAGTTATTTATTTTGGCAAAAATACTGTACCGATTGGACTTAAATAGGGGAAGAGGATGGGTAACTCATTTTATGGGAAAGAAAAAGGAAAGACACAGGAGAAGGAGTTGGTTAAAGTACGGACATGTATGGAATTGATTTCTTGCACATATTTCCAGGGAGGTTAAAAAGGAGAATTTCTCCCCCTGAATACTCAGGTTTGTACCCAGCCCAGCAGTTATTTGTTGAAGGACAATTCAAGGTCTTATTTGTTGAAGGACAATTCAAGGTCAGATAGTTGGTCGAGTTCAGTGCTTTGAGCCATTTATAAAATGGATGTGACATGTCTTTCTCTTGAAGAAGTTGTGCGAATCTTACGCCCTTGACCTGAGGATATTGGAAAGTCATCTTTCCCCAGGTGACATAGGCCAGTTTGCAATTTGTTGAAATCGTGTTTTCACATCATTGTCATTCACGTGAGGCCTGGCTAACAGTTTTGCTGGGGACAGAAGACAGAGACCTGGTGAGAGAGACTATGATGATTAAAAACACAACAAAAAGAAAACATTGTGATCAGATTGATCTTGTCTTCTTTGTTATGGTGACGAACAACTTTGTAGACTCACAGTAAACCATGAGCTTGTCTACAAGCTGTGGGTGGGATTCAACGTCCAAGGGCGACAGGCGTGGGTTTATTTCACCGGGTGCAGGAACACGACGGAACCACACTTGCCCACCGGGAGGGTTGTATTGTGTTGCTTCCAACTTGTGGGCCCAGGGCCTCCCTCTGTCTCTGTCTTGCCATTATTTCTTGAGTTGGAAAATCAGCTTCCACATTAGAGGCTGCATTACACGCTGACCTCCAGTTTGAGAATGGCCCCCACACACATGCGAGCGGACTCTACTTGGTAACAATTCCGTTCTCTTAAGCGCTTCTCTCACTACCTCTCCGGTGGAGTTGGAGGCCTCTGACCTCCTATTCCGACGCTGAGTCCCACCTATGCTGAGGAAATATAAACACAAAGATTGGAGAAATCCAGCTGAACAAAACACTCAAGAAACTGAAGGTTCACCAGGGATAAACTTTGCTGTGATGTCTGCAGATCCATCTGAGCCTTACCGAGTTTCCACTAAGGTAAGTCCCCTACTCAGGAGCACGTAACTTGCGAATTTTCAGAGACACGAGTGGACTTCACATTAGGCAATTTCATGCATCCGATCAAGTCCCGAAAGTAGCTCACGTGTCTGTGGGACCTGGTCACAGTTGTGCTGTGGTAGCGTATGGGAACGTGCAGCATAGCGGGACTTTATTGTGTGTGTGTGTGTGTGTGTGTGTGTGTGTGTGTGTGTGTGTGTGTGTGTCTGTGTGTGTGTATTTTTATGCTGGCCCTTGTGTACTTGTATCAAAGATGTGTAAGACTCACTTTGTGGGCCCATAAAAGAATCTGACTTATGAATATCCTCATGGGGTAGAATTATTGTAAGACAAAAACCCACATATCTATAAATCCATCTATATATCTTTCTATATATCTATATATCCATCTCTATATATCTATATATCATCTATATATCTATATATCCATCTACATATCTATATATCTACCTATACATCTATCTATATATTCATCTATATATCTATATATTCATGTATTCATCTGTCTATCCATATATCCATCTATCTATGTATCCATCTATCTATCTGTGTATCCATCTATATATCTATGTATCCATCTATCTATGTATCCATCTATACATCTATGAATCCATCTATAGATCTATGCATCCATCTATATATCTATATATCCATCCATCTATCTATATATCTATATATCCATCTATCTATCTACCTATCTGTGTGTAAGGGGACTTACCTTAGTGGAAACTCGGTATATATATATATATATATATATATATAGAGAGAGAGAGAGAGAGAATATGGATCTATATACACATATACAGAGATTAATAGATAAATATATATGCATATATATAGAGAGAAATAAATAGATATATAGATATATAGATGGGTAGATAAATATATATTCTATGTATATTCTATGGCAACATTTGTCAAAAGGTTAATAACTCTCATTTGGAAAATATGACTGAAAAAGATTATTTCTCAGATTGTCAGCTCACAATGCGTTTCCTTGCTAAAGCACAAGCTGAAATACTCAAGTTCTCCTCTGGCCACAAGTTCGTGTGCAGCAAAATATAAATAAATAAAAAGATAATCATCAAAGATAATGTGGACTCATCCCTAAAATCAAAGAAATAGGACCTGCAGGTATTATTATTATTTTTTAAATTTCTGGTTAAGTCAGAGATAAGAGCTTTTTTTTTTTCTTTTAGAGAAGTAGATTGCACACTCTAATAGATCTGTAGTTATCTGAATAGAAAGCTCCCTCGATTTGTTTTGGTGGACCTTGAAATTGGACAATCAATTTGGTTTGCCGTTAAATCAGGCTCAATTTTGCCGAGGCCTTAAGACAAGGTTGAACCAATTTCGGTTCTTCTTTTTCTTCTTCTTCTTTTTTTTTTCTCATGTTATACAACTTTCCAACACAATGTGTGACAGCTTTCGCAAAACTTTTGATTTGGTGGTGGCAGTATTAAAAAAAAAAATCACAGCTCTACTTGAGGAATTGAAAGATAAAAGGATCTAGGAAGAAGTCAGTTTTAAGTGTTTTTTATCTCCAAACTGACATCATGAATTCTTTGGGTCCTTAGTCATTCCCCCCCCCCGTTTATTTCTTAAGTTTCAATAGCAGAATGTAAAACAAAACAAAAGAGAAACTCTTTTCCGTAGCTGCATTCAGATGTTAATTGAATCATTTATTGGGAGTAGAATAATTTTTGTGCAGATAAGAGAAAAGGGTGAATGTGGTTGTTTTGTATATCACTTAGAAAACACTGAGATGGGGGCCAAGGATTTATCTCAGTGGTTCCAGTGTCTGCCCGGCAAGCGCAAGGTTCTGAGTTTAATTTCCAGTAACCACACATCACAATGCCAGCATGGTGGATGGCGCCTGCAATCCCAGCACTCAGGAGGCTGAGGCAGGAGGATTGCTGTGAATCCCAGGCTATCCTGGGCTATATAGTCAGTTCCGGGCCAGTATGACGTACAGAAGGATTGTTGAGATGGAAGCTGAGCTCAGGACCAGCCTGAGCTACAAAGCGAGACCCTGTCACCAAAATAAACAGAAAAACAAACAAACCAACTCTAACCTAATTCAAAAATGAGCATTGGAACTAAACAGACACTTTGCAGAGGAAAAAATAACATCAGCGAAAAAGCACTTTATGAAATGTTCAACGTTACTAGTCATTCGAGAGATGCAGATGAAAATAACACTGAGATTTCACCTCACTCCACAAAGAATGGCTGCTATCTCAGAATTAGCCAGCAACAAATGTTGATGAGGCTGCGGAGAAAAAGGAACCCTTCTCCACTGTAGGGGGGAATGTAGACTCGTACAACCTCTGTTGAGATCAGTGTGGAGATTCCTCCAAAAGCTAGGATTGGAGGTCCCATTTGACCTGTCTCTTTCCCTGTTTGGGGATATACACAAAAGAATTAGAAGATGCTTATCACAGCGACATATGTGCACCCATGTTTATAGCAGCCCAGTTTGTGATTGATAAACCTTGGAAACAACCCAACTGTCCATCCACTGGAGACTGGATAAAAAAGTTGTGGTTCGTCTACTGAATGGAGTATTACTGTGCCATTAAAAATGAAAAGATTACAATCTCAACATTGTCCCCTTTCACCTTATTTAATGTACCAATAAAGATAATTAAAAAAAAATGAAAAGATTGAGTCATTCATACTCAAATGGATGTACCTTCAGGATATCCTTATAAGTGGAATAAATAGTTCACATATGTGTAAGTACCATATCTTTTCTTTGGTGTGAGACACTGAAGATATACATGAGTTCTAGAGTATATGATAGTACTGTGTAGTAGAACATACTTAAATGCTAAAAGGAAGCAGGGGTACATAATATGAGTAGAAATTCAATGGTGAAATGAAAAGAAACAGTTTACGTATGTATGGCACAGGGGGTTGTAGCGTGGGCAGGAGAATGGGGAAAAAATGAGAATTAAGTCATATCCTGAAGAAGTACAGATTTCAATATCGATTGTGATCATAATGTACATATAAAATGTATGAAAAATGTCAATAAGAACAAAGGAAAATAATAATGGGTCTCGGAAAGCGTGAGTCTTGCGGAAATTCCAAATATTATGAATGGAATCTGCAGTCATAGCTGTGAATGAAGTTTGCATTTTATGGATTGAAAAGCAAATATAAGAAGCACCTTTCGTGTCACTTGGAGATGATATAAAATACAACTTCTGGTCCTCCGTCTGCATGCTTTGATGAGCAGCGTTCTTTCTCCTGAATTGATTTATAGGCTCTGTGACAAGATCCTGTCTCAGAATAAGTAAAAATTAACTAATCAACTGATGAATAAAACACTTGTTGAACCGTTTTGTGAAAGTGAGGATGGGTGTGAGAATTGTAAGACGCCCAATCAGACATTCGTTGTTGGATTCCTTTAAGTTACTGAGAGGATATCCAAACCCGATTTGCCCTTCTTTATGTGCCCACAAAAGCGAATCTCAAAACACAGGTGTACGCGGCGCGCGCGTTGTGGAGTCGCCGCGGTTTCCAATTATCAGCCAACAACTTTCCAATTAGGAATTTAATTCGACCTATTCTCATTGCTATTAAGTGCTCAGAGTCTCCTGGCTTGACTCACTCTCCAAATGTGTACTTGGATCCTGGAAGCAGAGAGCAAAGCAATAATGTTTGCAGAAAAGCACCAAACGGGTGCGGAAGATAATCTTATTTGTGTGGAGGGCAATAATTAAATGAATGTAGTTTTCTTTTTAATCGGTTCACAAGAGGACCCATGGTACGTGGGTGAGTGTTTCTTTTCTTTTCTTTTTTTTATGTTTCTAATTGAATTGTCATAGTTTGTTTTCTAAGGAAACGAGATTCTACGAGAGAGGTGCTGATTTTAATGTGATTATTACATCGTTAAGACAAAATTATAGTGTCGGAGAATGGGTGGTGACCGTACTTATCCAGGTCACCTTCGTCTCTTATTTTATTTGTCTTTGCTTCCTGCGTTTCTCAGGTTCAGTATGGTCACCCAGGTCAGCAACTAATTTTTTTTTTTTTGAGACAGAGTCTCACTTTGCAGTTCAGGCAGTAACTATTTTTTTTTTTTTTAACTTGCAAACAACTCTCTGACGGCTAAATTGCTACCACGATTTTATTAGCATAAAGTCAGAGGCTGCATTGATACTTCCCCAGTTAAGTCACTTAAGGCAACATTTTTTAAGAGCAAGCCAGGGACAACAGCTCTCGCCCTCTTTTATTTCTTTTTTCTTTCTTTTTTTTTGCTTCCCAACATCTAATTAGATTCGTTCTTCTGGCCAGGTGTCGTGCAGACCGTTTTCGAAGTGAGAATAGTTTGTGAAAAGCTGCACCTGGCACGCCGGCATCCACACGCACAAGCCGTCCTCAGTCACTTCCTCTGATTCTGACCGCGCTCCTTGTCTTTTCTCTTTTTTTAATCTTCTCTTATCACAGGGATGAGCAGGTGGAGGTGAGGGTTCCGTGTGGCTGGGGTTCCTCCCTCTGGCAAGCTTTGTGTGGGGATGAAGGTGATTCTTTGGGAGTGCAAAGGTTTTAAATGGAAGCGTGCTAAACAGGCCTCGATGAGCTAGAGGTGACGTGAAATTCACAGGAAAAGAGTTCATGCTCCAACGTAATAACAAACGCTAGTGAGGATGCGGTGGGGTGGTGGTAGAGAAAAATACTCGTGTGCTCTCATGGGCAGTGCAAATGAGTACAATCACTATGGAAATCAGTATGCAGATTCCCCAAAAAATCTAAAAAGAAAAATATTATCTGAGCAGCTATTGCTCTTCCAACTGTCTTCCGCAAAAAGTGAAAAGATAATGCATTACGATGCTCCGCACACACTCGTATTTATAGCAACACAGTTCACATCAATTCTAAATCTTGGAAGCAGCCTGTAGGTCCACCAGCAGATGACTGGATAGAGAACATGTTTTATGTACACAGAGTGGAGTACTACACTGCCATAAAGAAGGATAAGCTTGAGTCCTTTGCAGGAAAACGGTGCATCTTCCAAGCGTGACGATAAGTGATATCAGTCCGATGCAACCTTATGTTTCTTACGATTTTTTTCTTCCCTTGGTATGAGAGACTCAAATGGTAATAATAATGGGTGAAGGGAAAGATAACTACAAACAGGCAGACAGATTTTTGTCAGGTGAGAAAAGAGTCAAGACACGGAGGGTGGAAAAAAGAGAAGAGGAGAAATTAAATACTTATTGTGCTATGCAGATATTCTGACTTCCTCTAAGGGATGTGCTCACTATGTAGTGCAGATATACATCAAATTAAAAAAATCTTTAAAATCATGCATAAATGGGCCTGGAATTTATCTCAGTGGTTGTGGCACCTGCCTTGCAAGTGCAAGGGCCCAAGTTCGATCCCTGGTGACTACACATAACCATGTTGTGCGTGGAGACTCACACCCACCAGCAATCGGCACCACATACTACAGTGCCGGGCGTGGTGGCTCACGCCTGTCATCCCAGCACTCGGGAGGCAGAGGCAGGAGGATTGCTGTGATGTGAGTTGGAGGCTGAGCTCAGGGCCAGCCTGAACCACAGAGTGAAACCCTGTGTCAAAAAAAAAAATATATATATATATATATATATATATGTATGTGTGTATATATACATATATGCAATTCTATCAAATTCCTCCTCCGTGTTTTACTATGTCTCAGCCCCATCGTGATCCACATTCAGTGTGCGCCCTGCTGCTCTTTGCTAGCCGATGTCTGATATAATTTAATATGTGTCAGAGGCGTTGCCACAAGATCTCCTTCTACCTTTACTCTCTTTTATTGCTGATGTCAGAGAGGAATTCACAAAAGACAGGAAACATCTGTGGAATTTTGGGAGGCTTTTCTTTGCAAGACAGATTAAGCTTCTGGCGATGGCTGGGGTGTAGGTAGTCCCCCAAATCTCTTGCGGTCCTGGGTGGGGCTTGATTTCCCCCATTAGTGACCCATTCTCCTCACCAAGGTGGGGACATTTTAGGGGTGGGCCGGTCTAGAATGTGTGATGGACGAACTGCTTCGTGAAGTCACGGTAAGTTCAAGGGCTCTTGAGTTCAGGGTTCGAGTCCTGCCCTCCCTGGATAGTCTGCGTAAAATAAAAGGGGCAGAAAGTCACCTCTAAGATCTCCTCTCGCGTTTTGTACCGTGAGAGTCCCATGACTGTTTCCCTCTGTGATGGTCCTCTGCCTCGGAGCCAACCGATTATAGACTGAAATGTCTACATACTAAAAAGCTAGATTGAAAACTCTCCCCTTTTAATGTTACACCGCGGTGTCCGCCTGTGACATAAATTTAATGATTCTTTAGTGGGTTGTCAAGGTGCACGAAACGCGCTAGTTACCACACTGCATATTTCATGTTTTTTTTTTTTTCTTTTTCTTTCGTTTTGGTCCGCTTCATTTAATGGATGTGAATTCGATTTTTCCACTAAAGATCTGAGCGGGGGGCTTTGAACTGTCTTCTAAATGCGCTTGTGGTCTGATGGCGCCATCTCTTACCTGTAGCAAGTTTGGGATTATTATGGAGTATTGCTGCTATGTGTTTTTTTTTATTGTTTTTTTTTTTGTTGTTGTTGTTGTTTAAAAATATCATACTCCTTTTCTCTGTTCCTTACTTTTGTCTTCGATACTATGAATTTTATTATAGCTCTGATTTTGTTTTCTCTCTTCCTTGTGTACACTTTTTATTTTTGTCATTTTCTAATGTGTTCCCATCGATTTATGCAATGGCTCAGAGTCCCCCTGCCACGATACATAGCTTCCATTCCACCTGGGAATCCTTCCCTTCTAAGAAGGACTTGTCGTGACTGATAACATCACTCGGCATTGCACTCTCTCAAGCCATATTTTTCACTTCTCGCTTGTATCGTTTCTCTCCTCAGTTGATTTCCGATGCTTTTATATGTTACTTTCCCACATGAATTTCTTTCTCTCTTGCATTCGCAGGTTTTGCTGGCTGTCGCATAAATTTTGTAGCTGTTCGGTGTCACATTTTTTTTCCTTTCCCTGTACATGATAATGGCAGTTTGTTCAAGCAAGTCAAATGTTTGCACTCCTTAACCCTTCCTGACATGGTTTAATTTGTCTACTCCAAACTCCCCTTCACTGTAACATTTTAAGATGATGTCGTTATAAGTTTGCAGTTGATATTTATTTATAGACTGCTCAATATGGTTCATCTTGGAGGTTGCAATTTATGATATCCTATTTTTAAAAAGATTCTTCATGATTTGTGTTCAAGGATATAATTTCTTGTTGTCTTTTGTGAACGAAGACTCATTTCTACCTGAGAGAATATCTTTTTTATGAAGAGGTTTCTGATAATTTTGTTTGAAATTGTATATGCTGAGGTATTTCGCAGAAATGTTTCAAATACCTTATTTTACAACATCGATTTTCAAGAAAGAGCCAATAACTTTGACGCAGGCATAAAGGGCTATGTGGTGTCCCCAACTCTTGTTCTTGTAAAATATAATATGAAGAACATTAAGCAATTTTTAGGATTAATGACGGACATGTAATGAATTGATTTTCAGTAAATGCCAAAGGTTATTTTGTTGGGTGTGTCTAACTCCTCGCAGATCGGCCCTTAAGAGAAGGAAGATGTACTCATCTAGGGTAAAACTCTATTCACTATTAGTTCAAGAATGACCCAACCATACTGGAGAACCGACTTGGCTTTTTTGTATGTGGAGAAACATTAATAGGACCCTACCCAGCACTCATTCTGTGACTAACGACTGTGCATTAGTGCATTTATACAAATACGTCTGGGATACCTCAGAATCGATCATGCATAAAGACAAGAAATTAACTCTTCTGACAGATTCAGACTGTGCAAACGCAAGACCTGGAGGGAGATAACTTTGGCTCGTGCCAGCTTCACAGAAGGTATCATGGCGGAAAAGAGGAAAGAGCCATTATGTGGTGAGACAGGAAATCAGACAGAGCTGGCATAGGCAAACTTGCCTTATAACAGCCTGCTTTCCCCAAGGCAGGAGCAAAACCGGTCTCTTCCTTAGGGCGATGGATCCCCAGGACTAAACTCTCTGGCGATGCTCTACTTTTTTTTTTTTTAAATCTTTATTGGTAATGACATATACGCATCATGATTGCACTTCATAATGGGGATTTGAACCAGTATAAGACACAACTTAATTCTCATTTTTTCCCCATAGCCTGACCCACCCTACAGCCCCCTATATCCATAAACTTTGTTTCCTTTCTTTTTTTGTTATAATCTTGTTATTTTTCTCCCTTCTACTTAATAGTTCCCAAACCATCCACCCAACCAGATGTGGGAGCAAATTTGCAGTACGTCCATCTCAGGAAACAGCTGAAGCATCTGCTCCTTGACTGCACTTGGCCGAAAATAAGCGGATGTCATCTCTGTGTTGGTTTTGGCTGCATTTGAGTAATACGGTGGACCCTCGAGCTGCGCACAGCCTGAGACAAAACCCACCTGGTTTACGTCCCCACGTTTAGTTCTGACTGTGTTTCTGTTCTTCTGTCTCTTCCTCTGTCTGTCTCTCTGTCCTCCTGTGACTCTCATTTTCCTTGGGGAATCTTAAAGACTTCATGGCTCCGGTTGCTGTCAAAGATGGTCTTGGCTGTGAAAATGTTCTCTACCTGCTGGGCGACTGTACGCAGAGCTTCCGTCGGCCTCAGCCGGTATTCCCCTTTCCAGCAGCAGCCTGTATGGATTTAATTTTGTTTTCTTCCGCTCTTGACTTGGGGGCTGGTTTTAAATGCTCTTCGTTCAGGTCCGTAGCAACAAATAACAAAGATGTCTCTGATTCCACCATCCTGCCTCCCAAAGCACAGAGCTAAAAGCGCTGATCGCATATCTAGACGCGTATCATTTCCCGCAGACTTCTTTTTCCCTTTTGCTAATCGGAATACTAAATAAGTAGCTCGCCATTTATTTTAAATGTTTTTTTTGTAAATCAGGGTTTTTTTGCCCGTCCTAACAAAGAACCCTGGTGAATATGTTGGTGTAAAGATGCAATAAAGTTCATGGTATTGATCTTCAATTAAATGTACCACGGTGATCAGTGGACGGCGCCTAACTGGTGTATTTTTGCCCAGGACGCCAAATGTGGAATACTATTGAGGTACCACTTGGCGTAAACGTGCATGGACTCGAAACTCCTGACCTTCTCTTGCTGGAATGACAGGATTAAATATTAGATCTCCCTTCTCCCAAGATCTCTCTAATTATATGCTTTTTACACTCTTCCCCAAACCTCAGTAATCTATTGATTTTTGAAGTTGACGCATTGATTTTTTTTCCCCCCTCTCTCGTATGACACTGCCAAAGGCTTTTAATAAATGAGCTGTGGCCTTTCTGTGAACTAACAGCAGTCTCCGTGATAAAGCAGATATTAAGACATCAACTGGACTCATAAGCACAATTGTTTATAGGAATTGGCATGGACCAGCTTGACCATTTGATGGTATCAGTTCTTGTTTGGTGACAGCCAAGAAAAGCCAGAAAAGGGAGTTCTTCGGGCTGTATGTAGCACCGACACAGGGAACTTCACATGCTCTCTGGGATATATTCAGGTTCTGACGCAAGTGAAGAGTGGTTCCACAACGTAGTTATCATATTTCTCAGTTAGGTGCGTATGTTTGGCTGAACTGGGTCCTTTTCTCAGCCTGTATTCTTTTCCCGGAGCTCCAGTTAGCAAGTATACACTCTGAGGTATTTTCACATGGTCTGTTTTATCTATCCCTTTCGGCTGCATAGCTCACAGATTGAAATTGTCTTGCTAGCTGTGGGTTTGAAATGTCTTCCTTTCTGTTTTGTTCTTACTTTGATTTCTCCAGCAAAATCACTTCTTTCAACAGGCCGGCAGAGACAGCTGTCTGACTCTTGGAGTCCATCGGGTGAAGGGCTTCCAACTGACAGAGCCGGGCCCAGCCAACACGTCGCCTGCGGTAGTCGATGACACCGGCCATCATTGCTCTCTGAAGAACATACTCATCTCTCTACCTTCTTGGCTAGCAGTGGGGTACGTGTTCTACTCAACCTGAAGGGGAGAGGGCTAACTTGGGAAGCAAATGCTCCACTGTCAGCGTTTTGGTAGCATTTGTCCATGGGACACAGTGCAGGTGATAAAGGAAAAGTATGTTTTTCATAGACAGGTCACAAGGAGGAAAGCACACGGGCACGCGCAAGTGGAGAATAGACTCCAACCTGCCTCCGACACTTTAGTCTTGTTTCCAGCATTCTAACGAATTTGGAAGGTGGTTGTAGAGAAAAATGTAGCCATTCGCCAGAAATAAGGTTCTGAAGCAGAACTTCAGAATTCCTGAGTTTGTTTATCACCGGTCCACAGGATGTTCCCCAGACATCTTGTTTCATTTTGTGTTACTGAATCTTGCAAACCAGATCCATCAACAAACGCTGGGATAGGAATCAGGAAGTTCCTGTCCCAGGAACTGCCCTGGACGGACCCTCCGTTCTGTTTTTACCCCTATGCATTGGTGCTTAGTACTTGCTCCATAATGAAAGAGCTGTTGCAAGATGGGTGGTGGTTCAGTCCTCCGAGGCTGCTCCCCCTGTTGGAGATCTTGAAACTCATGCCTGAGCTCCTCATTTCCTTGTCAGACCCCGTCTTACACCGACAGGCTGTCCTCTTAGGTGAGACAATTAAAGCAGACTTGGGGGCTCACGCCTGTCATCCCAGCATTCGGGAGGCAGAGGCAGGAGGATTGCTGTGACTTCAAGACTGAGGTCAGGGCCAGCCTGAACGACAAAGTGCGATCCTGTCTCAAAAAACTAAAATAAGCAAACAAAAAGGAACTCCTTCAGCCTTAGAATTCTCCTTTGTGATGTGAGGCTTTCGATTAAAGCTCTATCTTGTCAAAAGTGTCTGAACTGTAAGGGACTTTACACACTGACGATATTTTTCTTGGTTACTGATTGGACAGATATATTCAGAGTTTGCTGCGCAAAAATGGTAGACGGTATTATCCTGGGTATTAAGGATGGAGCCATCTCAAATGGTGTTCTGTTTACAGCATAAAATATGCACCTGATTTCAAAGACTGGGATGACTTCACAAAAGAATATAGGCTCGTGCCTATTTTTATGTCGATCGCATGTTGAACGGAGGCCATTTTGCCCATATCGTGTCATTTCATACCAAAGACCAAAATTGATTTTATTTTGTCCCTTTTAAAAAATATATTTTCGAAATGGATCCCACAAAACTTAGGTGTGCGCAGTGGGCTGGTCTAGTACTGGTATTAAATGCAGTCACTTTGAAATTCTTCACTATCCAATCATAGTTGACTGGCTGGGACATTTCCCCCCGCTTTGGTAGAAGACAGAGTTAACGGCATCTGAAATTACATCTGCATTATGGAAACAATTATCTCTGTCTCCTATGTATAATTTCCACTGTTTGTTCCTTCTGATATACTGAAAGTTTTAAGCAGATAGGGGCTGAGGATATAGCTCAGTGGTTCTGGTGCCTGTCTTGCAAGCGCAAGGGCCTGGGTTCGATCCCCGGTAACCACACACAGTACTACATTAATAATATATTATCAATATTATACTGTATTAGTAATATTATATAATAATATATTATATTAATATACATAATACATTATAATATATTATATATTATACAATATATAATATTATATAATATATATAACATGTAACATTATATATAACATATAATATATTATATAATATAATAATATATTATATATTATTATATTATATAATATAGAATATATACTCTATATTATATAATGCAATATATAATGTAATATATAACATATGATATTATAATAAGATACATTATAAATATATAATACATAATATAACATATTAATGTATAATATATATTAATACAATATGTACTATACTATATATAGAATATAATATATACTATATATTATATCATATATATGATACATATATACATATATAGTGTATATATACATACATATATATGTGTATATATATATATATATATATATATATATATAGTATACACACACACACACACACATATATGAGGGGCAGGTCAGACATGAACTCAAAAAGGGAAAAAAGAAGCAGTACTATATAAATCACACTACATTATAATCTGAGCCCTTTTAGTATTTAGTCTATCCCTCAAATTACATTTTTCTAACTTCAGCCATTTCCTAGGTGTCTCCCCCCCCCGCCCCCATCATTAAACTTTCAGGATATGAGTGGTTTCCTTTTTTGGTAGGCTTAGCTGAAGATTTGCCTATTTCATTTTCTCTTTCAAAGATCTTAGCCCTTCATCGCATTGGTTCTTTGAACTTTTTAACCTCAGTTTGATTAAATTTTGCTCCGTCTTTTTCTCTGCCTCCCCCTTCTGAAATTCTCTTAGTCCCCTTACTGTTTGCAGAAAGATCTCGCTGCTTGATTTTCCTATTACTGCTCTTTTATTTTGTTCTCTAATTAATAGATGGGTTGGGTTTTTCATAAAGAAGAACGGGTATTGATTTCACGTAACCTTACGGATGGATGGTACAATCATTTCCTAGACGGGACTCGAGTTTCTGCTCTTCAGGCAGAGCAGTACCCCACCAGGTGAGTGTACCCCATTTTCTCTATCTGTGAAATCGCTGATAGACATGTAGGATGCCTCTATTTATCTTGACTCCGTGATCTTAAGATGATGTTCGGAAAACCAACATCAAGACGTGATTAACTGGAGGAAGAGGGTGGAAGAGAAAACGGAGTCCACGTTCACCCCGGGAAGGCTGGAAACCTCCCCGGAGCTCAACACCATTTGGCCTTCCGGTGAAGGAAATGAGAGGTGATGGGAAAGGTGGGAACGAACCTTGATCTGGGCTGTTTGGCTCATCCGAGTCATCAGGCAAGTCTTGTATCTCCCAGAACAGAACTTGCCTGTGTTCTTGGTGTGTGGATCTTGGAGCAAATACATCAACTTGAAATGTGGCCATACTACAGAATTTTCAGGGTCCTGGAGCTTAGCCTCACGGCAAATCATATTCTCAGAGTTTGAGTAAAAAGTTACCATGTTTTAAAAATGCTGTTTCATCCTCAAGTGAGAAATTCACATTTGACAACCAGAATCTTTGCCTTTGCTGTGTTAGAAAACTTGTGTTCCCTGCAGGAAATAAAACCCCAAGTGCCCAGGAAAATTTAATTGTAATCGGGGAGAAAAGGAGCTATGATATTCTTTTTGTGGTTGGATCTTCATTGGCTCAAAGCTGGACACTTGGGTCTTTTTGAAGTGTAAGTTTAATTTTCTTGTGCAGGATATAGTCTAACTCAATGTAACTTGGTAGGTTTCATGTAGTTTCATTTTTGAGAATTCTTCTCTGCAAAATATTTAATTAGCACATAGAAAATGTCCATATATATTTACATGTAACTGCGGTAGCTTCATTGGGCTTGGGATCTGCCCAGGAAGTCAGGGAAAGGCTCTTGGGTATGTGTATGTGGATCGCGGAGATGCTAACTTAATACTCAATATGGTCATTCGCTCCTTCTTCCCTGATGTTGCTGTCTGCTCTGCATCAAGGCCCCCCATGAGTGGACCATCCTTTCCTCCACCTAAAACCTTCTTCTGAGAAGTGCCATTTCATTAGCGGGTCCACTTTTTTGATAAGGAATTTCTTATGTTCACCTCTGATGTGCAATGAACGTACTTAGCCGTGGAATAACAAATCAACTTCTTCCTCTTTCTTTGTCCTAGAAAAAAAAAAAAAGATTGCTATTCTCCATTTAGATAAATCTCAGATGATTTTTTTTTCATTATCTTGGAAGGTGGGAATCTCCAATCGAGCCAGGGGTAGGGTTGGTTCTTTTTGATGGTTAGGAGACATAACCTGTTTTTGGCCTTGTCCCCGATTCTCGGTGCCTTGGAGCATCTGTCGGGTGACCCTCGACTTTTGGAAACACTGTCCCAACTCCATCTTTATCTTCTCCTTGTATTCTTGCAGGGTGTATGTCTGCCCCAAGTGCGTCTTTTTCTAAGGACTTAGTCGTAACAGCGTGAGGTCCCCTGGGGGGCTTCTTTGAAGTACGTACTAACAGCTCTGCTGTCATCCAGTCTCCCACACCACACGAGCTTGTCTTCTCAGAAGCCACAGGGTGTAACTTCTACTTCTCAAGTAGAGGGGACTTGGTGTCCTAATTAGCTTCGCAAATAGAATGCACACGCCCAAGCCCAGCACTCTTTGGGCTACAGGCACACTCGGCTCTTGGGGAATACTCAAGACACGGCAAGAGTGTGACTCGGCTCCAGGACGCAAACCAGCGCCACATCTCAAAGACGCTTCTCGCTGCTGGTGTGACAGACAAGCTGCCAGGCGCCTTGGGTTGTGCAGAGAGAATTCAGATTCACAAGGCGATAGGCTGTTATCCGGCGCCACAGAGAGAATCTCATGCATTCCAAATGTAGTGAGTTCAAATGCGGAAATTCAGATGCACCTGCCACACGCGCACGCGCACGCGCACACACACGCACTTTCAAACACACACATACTTCTCATCAGTGCCATCTCTACTTTGGTAACTTCCCACTTTGTAAGGAGGCACAATTAAATAAATGTCAAATGTTGCCTGCGAATCCCTCAAATATGTTCTTAACAATTACAGCTTGTCTGCTCAGCTGCAGTGCGGAGAACTGTTGGCGCTTGGGGAATACTTCAGTGGTGTCACCCGCTCTGGAAAATTTCTACACTGCAGATATTAACGCAGGACTCTGAAAATCCCGGAGTTATCTTTCTTAGTAGGTTATTGATACATATCTCACGGGCCATTGTTTTATTTCTGCGGATGATATCTTCTATATTTTTTAGCACAGACTTAAGAGATGCTCTGTAATCCAGCCGACAATTCTATAAAAATCAGCTTACAGACGGCAGGTTCTGTGCCAACCTGTGCATTGTCTCTTATGTTAAAAAAAAATGAGCTTGAGATCACGTTGTGTTTCAAAGACAGTTGATACCTTCCAACAGAGGTGGACATTTTCTTTCTTTGTTCACAAATTTAACTCTTTATCTTACTGAAATTTGCATATAAATCCCCAGGCAATAACAAAAAACTTCATGGAATTGGAGGGAATGTTGACTGTGCCCCCGCTTGCAGAAGTGAAGACAGTTCCGTCCAAGTGCCACAGCTCCACGGATTTCATGCTTACTTCACTGAGGTTACTTCTCTCCATGGATATGTTAGAACTCTTCTTTCTATTCATCTAAGGTGACAAAGATAATTCTGTTACATGACACTTCTGCATGTGATGTCTCTTGAGTCTCATTTTTCCCCATTTCCTTGCCTTATTTACATAGGCTTATCTTATTTAATTTGCTTAATTTGCTATCTACGCCGGGCATGGTGGCTCACTCGGGAGGCGGAGGCAGGAGGATTTCTGAGTTGAAGGCTGAGCTCAGAACTAGTCTGAAGTACAGAAGGGAGACTCTATCTCATAAATAAATACATAAATAAATGAGTGAGGCATGGGGTAAGATGTCTCAGATCTAGGTTCAGGACCCATTTTAGGAAGAAGTAGTCTTAGAAGAAGCTGCTTCATGCGGGACCCAGTAAAGGATGTCTGGCTTTAGGAGGGTAAAGATGGCAGGGCCGAGGGCGGGACGGAGCTCACCAAACCTTCTTCCTTCTCAGCACTGAGGATATTTAGAGAAGGCCTGTGAAATCCTGAGGCACACGGGGCTTCGCACTCCCGTAGCCATGGCCAATGTACACACGTGCTCTCTGCAAGTCTTTTTTTTTTAACAGGGTCATTTGAATGGAGGCTGTCTGGGTGGCAGAGCCAGTTTTATCCAGACAGCGTGTTTTTAGTGATAGGTGCATTTCCCCTTCCTGCTATGCAAATCAAAACTCCCCTAATTATTATGAAATGCGAGGTGGAGTGTTCACAGCTGTGTGATTTTTTCTGCAACATCTTGGAAGGAAAATGGGCCTCGGAAAAGTTCTATGGACGTGGATTCCCCACGGACTAAGGGAGAAATCCTAGGACCCTCCAAAAAGTACAGATTAAAATGAAATGGGGGGAAATTAATCCTGTGATTCAGAAGCACAGTAGGAGAACCTGGGTAGCAATGTCCTACTGTCTGTCTCCAAAGAACCCAAAGAAAGGACTGCGTGTGTTCGATGGTTTGATCAATACACGATCGATACTTACCTCGTGAAGTCCAGACTGGGGCCCATAAATAGGAACGCTTCAGAGAAAACATCAAGCAGAAGAACACTATTGGAAAAAAAAATCAAGTTTTGTCCAGTGGAAAGCAGAATGAAATGCACAAGAACCACAAGGGACAATAAATGAGGTTCACTTTCATCTGGGGGCGTGAGAGAGATCTGTTGTGTTGTGTTGTGTTGTGTTTTCTTATGTTTTGTTTTGTTGTGTCGTGTTTTGTTTTCTTGCGTGTTTCAATCCAGGATGCTGCAAAAAGTGGATTCTGAAGACTAACTAATATCAGCTTTAAGCCATTTGGGGGTGGCCAGAATCACCTCTCTTTGATTTTTCTGTGACATTTGCTGTGCATCGTCCGACAAGAACTATGAAGGTGAAAGGGAGCTCATTCTACAGTTTACAAAGCTGGCTGAGTTGCTGGAAGCAAAACACATGTTGTCAATTCAATTCTTTCTTCCGTGATTTTTCACAATGTGCCAACGACTAAACATCACACACAGAATTTGCTATACTACTGTCAGCTTTTGGGGGGGCTTCTTTTACTTTGTTTCTCTTCCTTCTTTTTTGGTTCTTGAAATGTTTTCCCAGCCAGATCCACCCCGAGCTGATCTGCGTTGCTCTCAGTCTGAAAGATACGTATGTGTTAGTCATTTCGTCACTGAGTTCTAGCTCCGGAGGGTTGTGATTTCATCTCTACAGTCTCGGCATGAACTTCCAAGCTGTGTGTTAAAAGTTGTGAAAAAACAAACAAAGAAGAGTGTTTAGACAGGGGTTGTTATGAGTCTACATTCGCTCCATCTGCATCTCTCAAATGACCAGTGATGTTGAACATTTTTTCATATACTTCTTAGCTGGTCTTCCTTCTTCCTCTGAAAAGTGTCTGCTCATTTTAGATGCTCATTTTTGAATTGGGTCTTTAAATGTGGGTGGGCTGATTTTTTAAGCTCTTTATATGTTCTTGATGGTAGCCCTTTGTCTGAGAAACACCTGGTAAAGATTCTTTCCACAATGTTGGTTGCCTTTTCACTCTGTTGAAGGTTTCCTTTGCTGTGAAGAAGTTTAGAGGTCCCATTTGACCCAGCCATGACTCTGCTAGATATATGCATAAAAGAATTATAAGATACATGTCGCAGTGACATATATACACCCATGTTTATAGCATCTCAGTTTATGATTGTAAATCTTGGAAACAGCACAAATGTCCATCAACTGGAGACTGGATTAAAAAAAAGTGCTTTTTTTAATAGAATGGAGTATTATTCTACCATTAAAAATGATATGATGAAATCATTCATACGCAAATGGATGTACCTTGAGGACGTCCGCATAAGAGAAATAAATAGGTCACAGATGTGTAAATATCATATCATTTGTCTGGTATGAGAAAATGAAAATGTTAATGAGTTCTACTACTTATAGTTGATATTGTGAAATAGAAAATATTTAAAAGGAAAGAAGGTGTAGGGGTAAATATTGAGGGGGAAAAAGAATGTGATAGTAATAATAAAAAAAGGAAATAAAGCTTACATATATGTAGGGGTGGGGTTGGCAGGGGGGGTGGGGGAAGCCAGAAAGTGAGAATCAAGTCGTGTCACATTCTAGTACATATTCTCAATGTTGGATGTGATATATATATATATATATATATACACACACACACCAATAAGGATTGGTGGGAAAAAAAGGTGTCTCCACATCTAGGGCTCTAGCAGTTTGATATTTTTTTTTTCTGCATCGATGCAACTCTGTCTCTCCAGGAATGCCAGCAAAAATAAAGAGAAAGAAAGTGAGACCTATTTTGAAGGACAGTGTAGTTCAAGCTAGTCTCACAGAATAATGGGAAGAGGTGTGGTGGAGTCTGCAGGCTGGAAGAGCTGAGGATCTTGGGGTAGACGGAGCCTCTTCAGGTTCCCTCTCTGCTTCTGGAGGAGAAAGAATCCAGACAGTGTTTGGTGGCGTCACACATAGTTCACAAGTCAGGATTTGACACCGTCATCCTACGATCACTTTGCTTCTCAGAGATTTCCTTTTTCTTTCCATTTTTGTAAACTTCAATTGTTCCCAGAGTGAAGTCTCAAAGTGGCATTCTGGCATAGGTTAAAGTACATCCCTACCATGAGACGAACTCATAACAGGTCCAAAATATGGCGGTCAAACAACTAAGAACCTTTCCAGTGTCCACAGGATGCTCCGAACAATATACCTCCCCTCTCTGATTTTCCCAGTGTGGGAAACTGTGATGAAATTGTGACTTTTCTTTGAAATCTTATGCAAAGTTGTCTAGATAGTATATAAGGACGAGGCTCTCTCAGTTTTATGGAGTATCCAAAGTGAGTGGCTCGGTGGAATCCACTTCATGGGTGAATGTCAAAAGTGGATACATTCAGTGTTGCAAGCTTGTCCCTTCTGATGTTTTAATGTGACTTTGCCGGCTTATCAAATGTTATTTATTTATTTATCTGTTTATCTATCTATCTATCTTTATTTATTTTTTATGCAGGGTCTCGCTTTTGTAGTTCAGGCTGGCCCTGAGCTCACCCTTGAACTCACAGAAATCCTCCTGCCTCTGCCTCCCAAGTGCTGGGATTACAGGAGTGAGCCAGCACTCCTGGCCCTGTGGTATGTGGTGCTGGTTGCTGGTGGGCATGATTCTCCATGCCCAGCATTACTGTATGTAGTTACCAGAGATCGAACCTGGGTCATTGCACTTGCTGGGCAGGCACCAGAACCACTGAGTTAAACTCTTGACCCTCAAATGTGCTTCTTAAAAATCCCCCTCTGCATTAAGTTATTAGAGTATAAATTGTGAACGGTAGGACTCCACCTCTGAAAATCCACCCAATCTGAATTAGTCTCTAATATTCATCCTGGTTTCATCTGTCCTACTCATGAAGCTGATGCATTTTCTTGGGGCTCATAAAAGTTTCCCTGAAAAGGGTGAGTTGGAATTAGATGTGTACTATGGAGATACTTGGAAATACCATCTCTGTGACTGTCCGTTCCAAATTAATATTAACTTGAAGAATCATCAACTATCAATGAAAAAATAAGCCATGTTGATGGATAACAGGGTCTGGGAGAAAAAGGCAGACACTCTTCAGGGCTTTGTACAGGTGCAGGGAAACTATATGTGTGTGTGTGTGTATATATATATATTTTTTTTTTTTCCATGAAAGCCTTGTGCATTTTTATAAATTGGAACGGTGCGAACTTGTATCAGTTATGCTGTAGAATTTTATTACCGGTACAAACATGAGATCTAGTAAAGCCTTTTGGAAGCATCACACCCACTTAAATATTGTTGTTTTAAATCCCTCAGAGGCCATGAACGCCTGTGGGAAGAAGGACATTCCCCATGATGTGTGCGTTGAATGGACTGCTGAATGGCTTGCATGGAAAATATGTTGCCTAGCAATTCGAGGCATCCTCTTCCATGGAGACAGAGCAATAGAGAAATCTCGGTCTCACCAAATCCCTTGGGGTCATGCAGCTCAGCCTATGTTTCTGAATTAAAATACTAGAAATTAGTATCAGGAAACAACAGTAGGATTCAGAGCTGGCAGTGGAGCTCATGGGGAGAGAGTTTTCTTAGAACACCATTAGGATTCACCAATGAACTGTGTTGACAAGAATCATCACTAAAGGCACAACTTATTAATTATATATTTTGTGGTCTGTGAGTGTTGCTAGAGGAAGCCCCACTCCCTGACTAAGGACTGAGGACATAGTGACCTGCTTCAAGGGCGTCCGAGGCTGTGTTTCCACCTCACATGTTTTGGAAGTCAAGACTCTGAAGTGTCACTTCACGTTACACTTAAACAAAGAGATCGGGAATGAGGAAGCTTAGTGCTTTGGAGCTATCAGCAGTTAGAAAACGACATAATGGCAATAACTCTTATGCACCAAATCCTGTCCTTTTGGTGTCTGCTGCTATCTGTGGAACGTGCCTGAGTTAGTTTTTGCTTCCCTTGTCTGAGGTGGGAATGTTCTCCGTCTGTGCAAAACCTCCAGCAGCAAATCCAATCCACCAAGTCCTTGTGGGTGAATCTGTTTTCAATGATGAAAACTACCTGAGAGAAAGAAATTAAAGGGAGAAAGCATGGTTAGGGTTTAGGAGTTCAAAGGTATCAGTCCAGCATGGGCTGGTTCCATGGCTTGGATGCCTGGGGTGAGGGAGAAGAGTCACGTCGGAAGGGTGTGGATCAGGAGGGCTCCTCACGTTATGGGAGCCAGGAAACAGGACAAGAAAGGGCTGAACGCTGGAGGCTTACTTCCTCTAGCTAAATTCAGTCCTCCGCAGATTTTACCAACTCCCACTACAGACTTCAAATTATATTCCCAACAAACATTAATTCACTGAAGAAAGGACAGGCCTCTCTTCCAGTACCTGCTCAAAAACTGCACTGGAACCCAAATCCTTAACCGTTAGTGCATGGAAGGAAATTCAGATCTAAGCTGTGAACTTTGCTAGGAAACAACAGTGCTGGTTTTTAGC
This sequence comes from Petromus typicus, assembly GCA_004026965.1. Lineage (NCBI taxonomy): Eukaryota > Metazoa > Chordata > Mammalia > Rodentia > Petromuridae > Petromus > Petromus typicus. The sequence continues at coordinate 224,339 of PVIR01000115.1, read as the reverse complement.
TCACTATTACACACTCCTTTCTTCACTGGAGTCTTTCAGTCATTTTTTTTAAAGATATCATTACTGGCATCTGACAAGTTTGATGTTTAATTTCCCAGGTAGTTGTCATCAAAGCAGATCGTTGACCTCTCGGCCCCAGGAAGGACTATGATCATCTGTTTCCTTGGGTCAGGAGGTTAGTCCAAGTGTGGCTGTCTGCTCAGAATCTAGCAAAGCTTCCATCCAGGTTGTTGGTAGAATCAATTCTGCTCTGGAAAAGGGAGCCAACGTCACAAGGTGGGACAGGTTGATGTCAGAGTTCATTTCTTTTTATGGTAATCGACATAAAAATATGGTGAATGGTTCAGTTAAAACATCGTGACAGGAAGAGAGACGTTGTGATGAAGGACTCCCGCTCCCGTTCTTCTCAGTTTGAATGTACATGTCTCGTTCCTGACGCTTTTGGGGACAGTTACAGAGGTGCTTTTTCATGACCATCTTCGGTTTTGATGTCATGGCTGCCTCAGTGTCCTGAATCCATTCTCAACATTCACCGTTTACAGTCATTTTGACTTTGCATGTGAGGCAAAGTCCCATCCCGAAGGTGCCAGATACAGTGAAGATGGTGAATGACTCTTCCTTCTGCTCTTTCTTAAACTCTATCCATTTTTTTAATCCATTCAGGACATTCAGGAAACCATAAAGTGACACTTATGAAGCAGTACTCACAGAAGTGCTTGAGAAATTAGCAAGGAAAAAAAAAACAGGGTAAGTGAGTGAGAAGACGAGGGAACTATCTGGAAAATTCATGGCAATGTGTCTTTCAGAGTAACCAATATTTAAAAATTTAAACGTGCATCATATTGTTTAATCAAACCTTGTCACTGCAGACCTCAGATCCTAAATTTTTACACATTTTGAGCTAGGACACACCCTCAATTCTTAGTGGTCCTAGTCAACCCTGCATCCTTTAAAACTGGCAGTCAATTTTCCAGAGATATTTGGCTAGGAAGGCCAAGGTGTAGGAAATATAGACAGAGCAATTACATTCCATAACGCTGGCCACACTCAACAGATGTAATATTTATGAGAGTGAATCTCGGAATGTAGAGATCTTTAGATGTCCCATCCAAGTTTGCAGAGCCCCAGCTGTGCACCTCCCAAAAATGATCAGTTCATTAATCCTTAGAAACCACCAGTCACTACTACCATGCTAACATAGCAGAGTTTGCACAACAGTGGAAAACAATGAAAAAAACAATCAAACTTGCTACAGTGACATAGGTTTGCACTCTGGCAGCTGAAGAAGATGCAGGAGGTGACTTACTATTCTGCGTGGATAATCAATAGCCAGGCAGCTTAGAGGATTTGTGCTTATCCCAAATCTGTGGCAATCATTTCTACGATTTCCTAATGTGCGATGTAACTATTTGATTAGTTTCTCATGGTGATGAGTATCACTGTAGTTATGATGGCAAAAATGATTTCCTTCTTTTCTGCAGACAATCATGAGTTCTACTGCCGTTAGTTGCATTTAAACCCCTTTGACTAAGCCATTTCTCGACTCAGTGGTTCCTTTAAGATTGAATTGTTTGTAGAAGCAAACACATACTTAAAATTCAGGATGTTGACAGTCATGCTGTAATATTACTTTATTAATTTGCCAGTTAAATATTGGATCCTCTCTTTCATTGATGTTTTCTTCTTCTTTTTTTTTTTCCTTTGAACTTAATTAAAAAATTTGCAGATTCTGGCTGAATTCAACACTTAAGGATACTCTTTATTGGCCCCTGTGGATAGCAACATTTGGTGAAGAATCGTTTCATGGGCATAGAGACAGCATTAACACCAACAATATGTAGACATTTACTGGTGGCTTACCTCAAGGAATGGATTGTCAGGAAGCTAAGAATATGTCTACAAATTATTTCATACCTACCACATATGGGGTTAATCGCATGAAACCAACATACATATTTTAGAAGAAAACTATTGTTTCTATCATATAACAGTGAACTTCAGTGAGAAGAGAAACTTGGATATGTAAAAAGTGCCCCAGCTGCAGATGCAGTTCTCTCTTTCTTTCCATTTTTTTTCTCCTCTTGTTCATTATTTTTCTCTAGGACCTCACACTGCACAGATGTTTGGGTTAATAGATTAAAGCCTGAAATAACCATGCATATAATCATTCATCTCATCTTTCTCCTTAAATCGATCGGGATGTTTCTTTAGATTAATATTATATAAAATATATAATATTTATACATATATATATGCATATATATGTATATATATATTCATAACAGATTTTCCTTCTTCGCATAGCCAGCTGAACAGGTGATTTGAATATCTCAGTGATCTGGCCCTTACAATTATGTTTCTCTAAAGGTCAAGTCATTGAACATGGGTGAAACTGCTCAAATATGAAATATGAATATTTGGAAGTTAATGAGAGCCAGACAGGTAAAAGTCTCTAAGTGAGATGAAAATCCACAAGACCTAAGGTCCACGCCCCACATCAGCCCTCTGCATGAGCCCTTGCTAAGAAGACCACAAAAAGAAGCAAAGATTGAACGTGAAATATCTGAATGACATCTATTAGTTTCATTGTAAAATAGGGACATTTTAGATACATATCATGATCATCCTCAACACTGACAATTTGTACCATTATATGGCATGACTTGATTCTCATTTTTCCCCATTACTTGTGAACTTGTGGTTTCTTTATCAGCCAACAAGTATTTAATTTTATCTTATGGATCCTGAGCATCAAATTTGGAATTCATCACTGCCTTGGTTTAGTTAACAGCAATCACATGACGTCCATTCTATGCCTGTCTTGCAATAAAGACTCGATTTGAAGACAACACAATTTGCTCATCCACGCCATATAAAACCGAATCCAGGTGAAGAACGAAAATATGAAATTTCCTATATTCCTGATCCTGTTTAACACGCATTCACCTCTTTTTTTACGTCCGCCCAACTTCTATTTCCGTTTCCGCACAGGAAACTGCATGATCTGAGTAGTTCTCAGTTTCCATCTGAAACACAGATATTTCATTTTCATTTTCTGCATGTGAAGTACTATCAAGATTTATAAACTCTTCTCTTTGGGATGTGATTGTGACAGAGAAGTCTTTTTTTTTCCCTCCAGTTGTATGTGTTCGTCAGTCTTTGAAACGTTTGCCACATTACGAGATCCAGTTCTAAGTGCGTACATTTCATCCCCAAATTGGCGATCCCTGTCACTTAAAATAAGGTTAGTGTGACGTGTGGCCTTAAGTTTATCCCTACTCTATGACTGAGACATTTGCTTCACTATCAACGTCCCCTGAAACACTATCTTTTTCCCAGAATTGTCATCTTCAGGCCTTTCCAATAAAACAAACACTTCTCCCGAGAGAAAATCATGCATGTTATGTGGTTTTACAGATATTTTAATAATATTTGCCTGTCTGTTTATGTATATCTCTCATACGATGAGATACACCTGTTGACATATTCCCTTTCCAAAGCTAATCGGGTGAATTCCTGAGGATTTATACAGGAAACAAACCAAGTGTGTTCCTTACCTTTTTTATTGCTGAGACCAAACCCCAGAAATATACAGTTTCAAAGAGAGTAAGTTAGTTTGGCTCATGGACACTGAGGGTTCAGTGCATGGCTGAGGGTTCCAAGTTGGAAAATGGTGGTGAGAAGGGGGATCCAGCAGTGTCCTTCAAATGATGGTTTCCTGAAAACAGAGCGGAGCAAATGACTAACAGAAAAATGTGAAGGGGCTGATATAGCCCCCAACACCACAGCCCCACGGTCCACCCAGAAACACCCGTGAGTATTCGGGGTACAAATCCCCAGGCCAATCAAGGCTCCACCAAGACACCAGCAAGGTGAACCACGACGCCATCTTTCCACGAAATCTGTAGCTTGGAACCAAAGTTAGTGGCTACCGAAGGGCCCCATTTGCATGACTTTAAAAAGGTTCGATGATACTTTCATAGATTCATCCATCTTTCTTTCTTTCTTTCTTTCTTTCTTTCTTTCTTTCTTTCTTTCTTTCTTTCTTTCTTTCTTTCTTTCTTTTTCTTTTCTTTCTATTTCTTTTCTTTCTTTCCTTCTCTTTCTTTTCTTTCTATTTTGCTTTCTCTTTTTTCCTATCTATCTATCTATCTATCTATCTATCTTTCTTTCTTTCTTTGCTTCTATTTCTTTTCTTTCTGCAGCACCAGGGATTTAACTCACAACCTGACACTTGCCAGGCACGTGGCAGTGCTACGGAGCTAACTCTCTGACCCCGATGCATCGGTCTGTACTGTTGTAGACAGATCATATTAAACCTGTCAAGGAAATATGGAAGTATCTGATGAGGACAGCCATCAGAAAAAAATGAATAAGAACTAAGGATATGTGTGTGTTTGTGTGTGTGTGTGTTTCGGAAGGTGTGTTTCTTCTCAGGTGTTACGATATCTCTAAATGCTAATGAGCGTCAGCAGCAACCACGCAATTTAACATCTCTCTTTAAAACCTTAACTTTTAATTTTTTGGACTCAAACTTTCTTTTTTGTAAAAGTGTAAGCATTATAAAACCGAGACGATTGCCTGATCATAAAATCTTCCAGCTTTATCCATCCATTATCGTTGCCTTTTTCCTTGAAGGAATCGTAAAAAGGGAAGAGGGAGTAATTGCATAAAATGGCAGATAGCAAAGTAGATAAAATTTTAATCAAATTTTTGGATGCTTAGGTGGGAAAAAAATATAAATCCTGTAAAACTATATTTAAATGAATTAAGAAGTAAAAAGCTCACTTTGGAGATCACCCATATTTAACTTTTTTTGTGTTTTATAAAATAGAACCATGTTGTAGGCTGTTATAAAACTCATAGATTAAAATAATTTTCTCACAGGGTCCTTCTAATTAACTTACTTTCTTTATTTTATGTGATCGGTATCAGAAATAGTCTTTTTACACCGTTATGGAATGGTTTTTTTTTTTTTTTTTTTTTTTTTTTTTTTTGAGACAGGGTCTCGCTTTGTGGTTCAGGCTGGCCCTGAGCTCAGCCTCAAACTCACATCACAATCCTCCTTCCTCTGCCTCCCGAGTGCTGGGATGACAGGTGTGAGCCACCACGCCCGGCACTGTGGTATGTGGTACTGATTGCTCATAGGCGTGAGTCTCCACACCCAGTATGGTATGTGGTTACCGGGGATCGAACCTGGGTCCTTGTGCTTGCAAGACAGGCGCTGGAGCCATTGAGCTAACTCCCTGGCCCTGGAATGTTTTTTTTTTTTTTTTTTTTTTTTTTTTTTTTTTTGAGGACATTTTCCAAATATGGTTGGATCCTTTTGCAAAGCTTTTGGATTTAGTCTGATATCTTGCGGACATGGCATAGCATGTTTAAGTGTAGCAAGATTTTACACTGATCTCTTGAAATTTCCTTCATAAATATAAAAAGCTATGGAAATCCTACGGACGGTCTTTTATTCAAATGGATTTATGTAAATAATCTTAATGGAAATAAATGAAATGTATATTTACAAATGAAATATATATTTATCCCTAAACATGGACCTGGCTTGGACTCTTCTGTCCCACATTGGCTGGGGACAGAGATGGAAGATGCCGTTTATCTGAGCATGTTCGTGGCCACATCCATGTGTTGTCCATGGACCGGAAGCTCCCAGATTCTGCTGGGGAACTGTAGAAAGAGGAGAATAAAACACGATTTATCGAAAGACGATTTCGAGCCTGCCTTGTAACAACACCGTCAGGAGAATCATGCACACGACAGAAGCACAACAAGCTTTGTGGAGCTTGCGCTCAAAAAACCTAAACGTCACACCTGTGTGCATCTAGAAGCAAACCTTGAGCTCACTGAACCTGCGAGACGTGAATTGTTCATACCACTGGTCTACGTAACACTCGCCAGTACTTGGTAAACGTAGGGCTGTGTCATGCATGATGTAGCACCTCTAAATAATGATCTTTCTGTGACAGAAAAAGCACCGTGATGCACGCGTACACCTCGGTGCTTTTGCTCCCCACACGCAGCTAAGTTCTGTGGTTTCACTTCTCCGCAGTCAACCACAGTCCAGATGTAGTAAACAGAAAATTCGACACCTAAGAAATGCTTAAGTTTGAAACAACGCACTGTGTCATGGAACAAGGTAAAATACAATTGCTGACAACCCTCGTGGTGCCTGGGACATAAATTATCTTTTCTGTTTCTTTCTTTTTTTTTTTTTTGAGTGTATGCAAAACTGTACATGCAACATAAGAGTAAGCCCCTTGGTAGCCATCTTGGTTATCGGATGGACAGACACTGCATGCAAGTGTTTATGTTCTCATAACTCTTTATTCTACTCAACAGTCTTAAAGTTCAAGAGTCTCACTTGGTAGTTCAGGCTGGCCCTGAGCTCACTGTACAGCCCAGGCAGGCCTCATACTAAAGAAATCCTCCTGCCTCTGCCTTCTGAGGGCTGAGATGATGGGCGTGAGCCACCATGCCCACCATTGTTGTATGTGGCTACCAGGATCGAACCGGGGGCATTGCACTTGCTAGGTGGGTGCTAGAGCCACTGAGCTAAATCCCTAGCTCAGTGAAAATACATTTTAACCAAGGAAAGGTGGTACTTGTCTGTCACCTCAACATTGTAAGAGGGTAAGGCTGGAGATACGGTGGTTGAAGTCCATCCTGAGCCTGACTCAAAATTTAAAAATTCAAAAGATCAAGGCTGTGGTTCAGCACAAAAACGTTCGTTTTATTCCTCAAGACACCATCGAAGATATTTTTTAAATAGTTAGAGAAACTCAAAGTACATTTAAGTGCATATTATATTTATTGAACTAGAAAGTACCTGAATTATTTTTTGTTACATTAAATTCAAATGTAATGAGATAAACCCTATGTGTTTAATGCAAATCATTCTTACTAATTTAGCCCTGTAGCATATAATGTTTTTATTAAGAATAAACCTATAGTACAAAGCATTATTAAAATAGGCACAGAATAAAAATATTATATTAAAATAACCATAAGCATAAAATACATTTATTATCTCTGGTTCTTTTTTCAAATCAAGTGGGGTCACATTGTTCTGTGGCCCCCCCTAAACCTTTTCAGTGACCTGATTAAAGACAGTCAATTTCTCCTTCTCTGAGCCTGACTTCCCTCCGTGGTAATGTCATACTTCACCCCACTTGTGCAAAATTTTTCTTACTTAACTCTCAAGGATTTCGGAGGAGCGTGTAAGCAATAGAGTCGGAGGCTGAGAGCGAGGAAGATTCTAATCCTAAGGACTCCGTGCCAGCGTCTTGTCCACTGTCACAATCTCCCAACACGCGTGGTGAAGTCTTTTCCACATTTTTAAAAATTTAAATCTTTCTTGGTACAATATGAATACACATCATCATCGCATTCAAGAAGGAGAGTTTGTACCAGAATATGACACGACTTGATTCTCATTTTTCTCCTTTCCCCCACTGCTCTGCAATCCAACACACCTTCTACACATAATCTTTCTTTTTTCCTTTATTATTACCACATTCATTTTCCCCTCATTATTGACCCCTACACTCTCCTCCCTTGCAAATATTTTCTAGTTCACAATATGAACTATGCGTAGTAGTTTTTTGAAAGCTGTTCAGCCACATGGAACCTCGTGAAAGCATGTTTAGTGTCTCTCTCCTCAGGGCTAAGTACGGCCCAAAGACTTCTCGGAAAATCATGTTAATTTTGAGACCGAAGCAGGAAGACATATTCCTAAAGGGAGATTCATGGTAGACCCACGAATCTGGACCTTCTAAAGAGAGAAATTAATTGGATATTCTCCCATAATGTTGGAGCTGAGGCACCGTTGCGTTCTGGCTTTGGGTGAATCCTTCGCAGGCCGGAGCTTTGGTTTATGCAAGGAGAGGTCGTTCTTATGACATTAGTAACTAAAATCTTCTCATTTTTTCCCACTGTTCCCTTAGCATGTGATTCCCCGATTCCCCAGCATGTGTCTAGGGAACTGCTGTCTCTGTTATTTCCACATTTCTTTAGGTTCTGTGTTTATTTATTGGTGGTCGGGTAATGGTAGAAGAACGCAGCTTCTCTTTTCTGCATGTAGAAGACAACTTCACATGCCACTGGGTATGTTTGTCATCTTTTGAATGAACACATCACCACCGAGACAAAATATACTTCTTTTTTTTTTGTTTGTTTGTTTTGAGACAGGGTATCACTTTGAGTTTCAGGCTGGCCCCGAGCTCAGCCTCCAGTTCACATCACAGCAATCCTCCTGCCTCTGCCTCCCGAGGGCTGGGATGACAGGTGTGAATCTCCATGCCCGGCACTGTGGTGTGTGGTCACCAGAAATCAAACCCAGGCCCTTGCGTTTGCCAGGAAGATGCCGGAACCACTGACCTAAATTTCTATCCCTCAAATTCCTTTTTTTGATTAAAGGTACACCACGTGGAGAGATGAATTTTCTGCATATTAGTGCATACGGCTAATTATCATCCTCCCCAAGCCTGTCGTTTACAATTAGCTCCTATTGTCTGTCCAGCTTTCAGCTAGATTTGAAGGCATGCGTTAGTGTTTGCTAGGAAAAGGCTTCTGCGAATTCATTTTCTATTGCCACGTGGCCCCTCAGATCTGCAGCAAGTCTAAGCTGTGTGTGAGTCTGATGTTCAGCTCGTGCAGAGGCCACACTCCTGCAGCCACCGACCCTCCGCTCTGACTGCCGCCTGGATGTATCCCCGAGTAATTCGCTTTTTTATTCTGAGCTTTGCTTCCTTTGGGGAGAATATAGTGATAAGAACACAGGTTGGGCAAGCAGGCTGCTCTCTGGGGAGGCACTGAGTCAGAGTCACCGTGGACGATGGGAGAAAAGAGTATTATCGTAGTGACTTTCTGTGACTCATGTTTCTGAGAAATACAGGTGTTTTACAATCACTGTCTGCTTTCAAGGGAGAGGAAGTTGGAGACAAAGAGAGAGACCTGATGAGAAGGGAAATTAAGGGGTCCTCCATTTGAGCACCGTGGCTCATACCACAGCACAGTGATTTGTCGCACAAAGTAAGAATTAGCGAGGTGTCTGTAGTTAAGCTGATCGTTGGGTTCCCACCTCCCCCCTTATTATTATTTCTTTGTTAGTTGATCGGTCCACTTTAGGAAAACATTAGGGTCGCATTCCTCTTTGAGAATTTGTACCTGTAAAGGATAGATCATCATTCTCATTTTTTCCCTTTCCCCCGCCCACCCTTTAAAACAACAGCCCATATACATACGTTTCACCCCAGTTTTTTTTAATTTATTGAAATCTTTATTGGTGTTTTGATGTGTAAATAATTTATTGTTTCTCTGGTATGAGAAACTGAAGGTGTAAATGAGGTGCAGGCTGTATGATAAGTATTGTGAAACAGGAAGAAAATGTGTAAAGGGAAAAGGGGAAATGGAGGGAGAAGATGGAAGCGAAGAAGCGAAAAAATATATTTTATGGCAGAAAAAAACCACACATGGAAACTAAGTGGTTACTCGTTTTATCTATCCTTTTTTTGATCACGCTGATTGGTGTTTGATCCTTGGAGAAGGAAATATTTTGGAAAATCTTGTTTTTTATCCAAGGCTCTTCTTGGATGGAGAAGAGGAAATCTATCTCTTCAGAGGAAAACAGCTTGGGACTCTTACACAAGACCATAGAACATATATATATATATATATATATATACTTTTTTTTAAGGTTTTTTGAGACAGGGTCTCACTTTTGTGGTTCAGGCTGTCCCTGAGCTCAGCCTCCAACTCACATCACAGCGATCCTCCTGCCTCTGCCTCCCGAGTGCTGGGATGACAGGTGTGAGCCACCACACCAGCACTAGATTTTTTTTTTTTTGACAAAAAGATTAAATAAGCTAAAGGATGAGAAAGAGAAGTGTGAGAGAAATAGAGAAGTTGGATAAAAGGTATGCAAACATAAAGAAGCATTCAAGTCTGTCTCTTGTACAAACACCAAAAGACTATAGTTTACAAGGACCTGTTCTATATTTTATGAGTCATAAGAAAAATGTAGCCCATGGATTTCCAGAAGGATATGGAGATGGAAATTGTAACCATTCTAACCTGACCCATATGCATCATACATGGAAACTGATATAACACTATAACACTCTTTAACCTACACAGATGCACTATGATTATTCATTAAGATAAAATTGTAAAAAAAAATCCAGAAATATAAATTTTAACTCCTTCGATGCCCATTCATAAATTGAGTAGGGTTACAGAACCCCACACATTGGTACAACTAAAATAATAATGAAACAAAATAAATACCAGAGTTAGAAATAGGGAAACAAGAGATAGACTGAGGGAAGGTGGAAGGTAGAGAAAGAAGTTGGGACCAAAAGAGAATCAGTGGAGTGCCGGACATGGTGGCTCACGCCTGTAATCCCAGCACTCGGGAGGCAGAGGCAGGAGGATTGCTGTGATGTCAGTTTAAGCCTGAGCTTAGGGCCAGCCTGAATCTGTCTAAAAAAAAGAGAGAATCAAAGGGAAAATTATGTACAAAAAGTGATGGAGACTAAAAATTGGAAGAAGTAGGGACAGAGGGGAGGGTTTGGGCATGCAAAGAAAAATTAATGTGCTACCATGAGTGTATAAATTAACTATGGGAAATATCATTATTACAGACTGTGAATATGCACTAATAAAAAAGAATATTTTTAAAAAACATGACAACTTAAAAAAAACTTAAACAAAAATAAAGAAAGAAAGAGAACAGAGTCTAAAATATTCTGGAGTTAGACTGAAAGAGAAAGGGACCCAGAGGGATCCTGCCCTGTCCTGGCGACGTCTCTGCTGGGAGCGAGAGTTAGTAGAGGGTGGTACGGAAAGACAGAAGGTCAAAAGACGTCCGTGATGAAAAAGTGCAAACTGGGACCTGGATTACAGAAGACCAGACACAAGCTGGAAAACAGGCCCTACCAGTTCAAAAACTGTTTGTAAAAGAAAGAGAGGAGAAACTAATCAGCATCTGTGAAGTTGTGTGAATGTTTTCATGTGAGTTCACTACTGGTTTGTGGACATGATCTTCATTTATATGGTTATTTATTTATATTGATTGATTGATTGAGACAGGGCCTCACTTTTTTGTAGTTCATGTTGGCCGTGCACTCAGCCTCAAACTCACAGCAACCCTCCTGCCTCTGCCTCCCAAATGCTGAGCCAATAGCCACCACGCTTGGTAATGGTCTTCATTTTTAAAATGGTGGAAGTAAAAACTTGTGAGGAGCTGATGAAATACAACCTAATAAAATAAAACCATAAAGTTTAGCTGCCCCGCTTGAAAGGCATAGCAGCTCAACAACACCATAATTTCATGTCAGAGAACAAAAAGAGAGGAAAATGTTCTCTAGAGACTCTCTGAACAGTGTCATTATTAACAAAAAGAAGCTATATTTCACCTGACATTTTTCAAGTATATTTTATGCATCGCGAACCTATTTACATCACATTTAATTTTATCACTTTCTGTGGGAGAGATGACAGTTTATTATTTTTTTTTCCTGTGTCCTTGTGTTTGTTTCAGGATCTTTATTTCTGGGTTTGTAAATTTTCATTAATTTAAGGTCACACAAATTTATTGAACCATGGAGCAAACAGTCCATATTGAAATGATTGGTCATTTTTTTCGTTATTGGTGTCTCTGCTGGCCTTTTTGATATGAATTGAAATATGACACAAAAAATAATATCCCACCAACATTCTCCTTAATGACTTTGCATTATTTCTAAGTCATCTTTCGGCATTTGTTGTGGAAAAACCCTTGGGCATAATCTATTTTTTCCTCCTTTTTTTTTTTAGGTCAGTTATATTTCCTGCCTGTATGTATGTATGTGTATATATATATATATATATATATATATAAATTTATATACATATACATATATATAATATATATATACATATATATATTTATATACATATATATATATGTAATAAATTCTTGGGGAACACACCAAGCTCCACTAGTTTCTCAATTTGAGGGAAGTGATGTTTTTCTGTGATGTTTTTGACGTTTTCCTTTGCTTTTATTATTTCTTCCTTACTTCATTGGAAGATTCCAGAGGTTTATTTAGCTTTAAGAACTTTAGAAAGTTCATTCTTTGTTATAAAATGGGTCAGATTTTTTTTTCCCGTTTGTGTCTATATCCATTCTCTCCAAATATTTTCCATGGATATTATCAAGAACAGCTATTTCTCTTTTCTTTTCTTTTTGACACTAAAACATTTTTAAAATTTCCTTAGATCTTTCCTGAACTCCTCCCCAAATCTCTCTGCTCCTTGGTGTCTAACTTATCCATTTAAATTCACTCTTTCTTTTGCTCATTCAATTCTTTTGCACAATATAAGCCATCTAAGTTTGTTCTGCCCTTTTTCTGTGCTAATACAGAGTCTCAGTGTGTAGTTCAGGGCAACCTTGACCTTTTATGTGGCCTGCATTGCCCTAAACCTATGATCCTCTACCTCTCAGCTTTATGGATATGAGCCACCACGCCCAGCTAAGCTAATTAATGTCATTATTAATTACAGGAAGCCATCATTGTCAAATGGTTTTCCATCACATCTAATCCTTTCCTGGAGAAAGCCGGCTGCCCTTCTAGGAAGCATTGTGACTACTCTTTAGAGCTGAAAAGTCTGTCCTGATCCCTGATTCTCCTTAGCGTGTCTGTCTAGAAGATCTGCATCTTTTTCTCTTCTTTGCATATGAAAACATGTAGGGGTCCCTCCCCGCTGATTTTTCCCCACATGGTATGGGCTTGGGTCATAAACGGTTTGAACCGCACATCTTTATGTCTCTGCTTTATTGAGTAATACACTACTTCTACGGGGACATTTCTCCAAGAAACATTTTCTGATGAGCTCCCAGTGTCCCTAAAAGCCCTCTTCTTCACCTAACACTTTTGCCTAGGATTTTGCTAAGCTATAAAAACAGAAATGAAAATATGTTTTCTCCACCACGTGCTTTCCTTGACCGACACCATATCTCAGTGCTATCCAAGCCATAAGGATTCTTCATATCTCTTGTACTCCTCAATTATTTAATAACAGTCTCTTTGGATGAGGTAAGCACTAGGGTGAGGTAAGATTCCTGAAAGTCTGATGCTTTCAGAAAATATACAAAGTTAAGAGCCTAGTCATTGGGATATATATTATATCTATATCTATATCTATCTATCTACATATAATATATATATAATATAATAATATAATATAATATATATTATATTATTATATATATTATATTATATATTATATAATATAATATATATTATATAATATTATAATATTATATATTATATATATTATATATATAATAATATATATATAATATAATAATATAATATATATATATTGTATGTAGATAGATAGATATAGATATAGATATAGATATATAGTTGCCCGAAATGGTATGGGCATTATGAAATTGTATCTGAGAATTGTGTTGAGGACAATGTTTCTGAAGCCATTCCCAGGATGGTGGAAGGTGAGCTAGCCCCTGTTTCCCTAAATCATTGATGCCCAGTAAGCATTTCTCAAGTCTTATCCCTTTCTTTCTACAGTGTATACAACAGCCATTTGGAAATTAATGTTGGAGAATAAGGTAACTTATCATCCAGCTCCTGGTAAGTGGCACCAACACTAGGCCAGGTTGTTACATATTAGGTCAGGAAGTGTGTATGAATTTTGACTGCCCAGCTATTGTACCTCCATAAAAAACTGGAAAGACAGTCCTTTGAAAACCCTCGAGAACATCTATTGATATGATTTTTGTTGTGGTGGTATTGTTTTCATTTTTCTGATTTAGTTTTGTTGAGACAGGGTCTTTCTTGATAGTTCAGGCTGACCTTGAACTCACTATGTAGCCCAGGACTACTAGCTTCAGACTCACAGCAATCCTCCTGCCTTAGCCTCCTGAGTTCTGGGATTACAGGCATGAGTAACCACATCTGGCAACCTTTGATTTGAGAAAGAGCGTTTCCTCCCTTGTCCCCTCAACCTCTTTATACCTCCAGATTGCCTCAAATCTGTATAATTATTCCAAATTTTAACAAAATAGCCAGTATGATATGATTTATGAGAGAGAGAGAGAGAGAGAGAGAGAGAGAGTTTGATTTTACTGCTTCAGAGAATGACGCTAGGGGATAGAGGAATATAAGGTGAGAAAAAATGGAATGATTAAAAAAATGAAGTAAAGCATATGTACATAGAAGCTGGGGACTGTAGGGTGGCAGGGAAATGGGAAAAATGAGAAATCATGTCATACATTCGCATCATACTGGTGCGAATTTTGGATGTTGATTGTGATCACGATATGTATATAAAATGCATCAATGAACTCAGTCAATTTTTTTTTAAAAAAAGAACTAATGGTGATAATGGATGAGATGATATTGAGTAAAAGGGGAGCCCACAAGATCACCAAATTCTGTCATGGGCTCCTGAGAGAAAACTCAGAGGTGTCTTACCGTCATGTTGGTGTGTTATTCCATGCTTTCTCTCCTGGGCAGTGAGCGTAAGAAAGAAAACAGGTATTTATCCCCAAGGAAGTTACAGAGTTATTTTCTTCCAGAGGGCTAGTTCTGTAAGCCAAATGAAAGAGAATCAAGCAGAGAACAAGAGGAGAGGTATTAAGCTGGTAAAGTAACATGATTTAGTTATGAAATTCACACCTGCATCCATTATGTTGCCTCTATCAGTGTGATAATGGAACAAGAAATAGACGGAAAGGAAAACAACATATTTGCATCACCAAATAAATAAAGTGTGGATAAGGTACTTCCAAATTAACTTAACAAGCCATGTGCGATATAAATTGGGAGAGAGAGCTGAAGCTTTATTGATTTATGTTAAGACAGGATTTAGTTAGCGGGGAATATGCTCTTTTTCCTTGGCGAGAAACATTTGGTATTGTAAAGACGCCCATCTCCTTAAATTAATTTGTAAATTGGAGGCATTCTCTCTCTCAGTGCCAGGAGGTTTTCTTCGACTACCAGAAGAGCAAATTCAAATAGAGACAAAGGAGGCTCAGCCCATTCATACACACACACACACACACAGAGAGAGAGAGAGAGAGAGAGAGAGAGAGAGAGAGAGACAGAGAGACAGAGAGATACAATAGTTAAAGCAACATTTCCAAAGGCAACATGGGGTTGACACAGGAGCTACGCAGTGGGAGATGGGCACGCAAAAAGGTCAAGAAAGAGTTGGCACCAGAAGAAGATTGAAAGGAATCGAAGCAATAGAGAACATTGCAAATCATGTAATCATGCAGTGTATTTAACAAATCATTGTAGGATAGGGAGGGTGATCGGGCTGTTAGTGAGAAAATGCATGCATATGTGCCTCCATCCACGAGTGTACACATACATGTGTAATCATGGTAGATATGTGCATCTACAACTACTAAAATAGTGACGGTACAAAAGGAATATATGCATGTATACCCTTCATTCAATGTAACTAAACATATACACGCATGCTTAAATAATCAGATTTAGATTTCTCTTTATTGTATCCTGTCTCTCTTGCACAGATGAATTCTAAGTTAGAAATTATATAGTGGAGTAGAGTTTATCTTGAGTAAACAATGTTTATATGAAATAATTTTTCAAGGCAAAATAGAAACCCTGGGCATCACAAAAATGGATTTATTTGGACAAAGAAAAGTATACATTTTGTACCTACTAGAATACAGGGCAAAGAAAAGTATACATTTTGTACCTACTAGAATACAGGGCAAATAAAGACCCGAGACACCTTATTTTAAAACAAACAAACAAACAAACAAACAAACCCAAACTACATATCCATTGGACGAGATCATATGGGAAATGAAGACTGCAATGCTTCTTTTTATTCAAGCATTTAATACTACCCCAGGGACTAGGTGGGGCATGTTATGCTAGCAGTTAATGGATTGATGTAGGAACTATTTGATCCACCTTCTCAGGATGACATTGAACATCATTGCACAAGCCTGCAATCTTAGCATCACGGGAGGCAGAAGCAGGAAGGCCTTGAGTTCAAACATAACCTCAGCAACTTTGAGTAGCTGAGAGAGGTCCCGCTTAAACATTAATGAGAAAACAATAAGAGTGGGGTTGGTGGCCTGGGTTCAAGACCCGGTTCTCTAAAAAAAAGAAAAAGAAATATATATTTTTTCCAAACTTGAAATTGTGCTGTGCACACAGATTGTGAGGAATCGATTCATTTATTGATTCTTTTATCCTGAGGAAGAGAAGCCAAAGTTCCCAGAATGTATTTTTTTTTCTTAATAGCACAGAAACTGTGAGGTATATTAAAGGCAGAGCACAAACGTAACGAGGGGAATGAACTAAGTTATAAAAATTAATCTAAGCTGCAGAACTCTTCAGTTGATGGAATTGTTTGCTTGTTTTTTTGTTTGTTTGTTTGTTTTGTTTTGTTTTTTCCTTCGTGGATTTCTCGAGGCATAATTAATAGGATGCATAACTCATCTTTTCAGCTGCAAAATGTAGTGGGGTTTTAGTAGGAAGAGAATTAAGTAAACCATCTGCATAATGTAGTGTAGGATGCTTGCGACACCTCCAGCACAGTTCTGTCTGCACCATCTCATTTTGAACCCGATTCTCATCTCCCACCCCACGGTCACAGTTTTGGAGCCACAGAAATGGTTATGACCTTTGTGGATTTGTCTACACAGGGGGTTTTGCACTCCTGGAACTGCACACTATGGAGTAGTTTATGACTGGCTTTTTTTTCATAAAATAAAAAAAAATAAAGAGCTCTACACCTCGTAGCACATGGAAGTGCTTTCTCTCATTCTGGGGTCTGCTGTGCCAGTCAGGGTTCGACTAGGGGTTATTTTAATTGACCATTTCCCAGTTAATGGAAGGGTAACTCCCCCTTCCAAAAAACAAACAAATAAACAAAAAACCCTTTTGTTCTTCTTTTCAATTTAAATCTTTGTTGGTACATTATGAATACACAGCATCATCACATTCAACATTGAGAGTTTGTACCAGACTATGACACGACTTGATTCTCATTTTTCCCCTTTGCCCCCCACCCTGCATCCCCCCCATATACATAAGCTTTGTTTCCTTTTCTCTTTATTACTGTCGTATTCTTTTCCCCCTCATTATTTACCCCATACCCTCTTTCTTTTAAATATTTTGTGTTTTACAATATCAACTCTACATACTACAACTCATTTACAACTTCATTTTCTCATACCCGAGAAAAGATGCTATATCTGCACATCTGTGTCCTCCTTATGTCACGTGTGAGGATATCGTCAAAGTACATCCATCTGAGTATGAGTGACCCAATCTTATCATTTTTTAAATGGCATAGTAATACTCCATTCAGTAGAAGAGACACGTCTTCTTTATCCAGTCTCCAGTTGCTGGACGTCGGGTTGTTTCCAAGATGTGGCAATCACAAACTGAGCTTTAGCTGACTCAAGATCTCCTGCTAGTCCCAGGAATTATGGGATTAGCAGTTCTAGTCTGGGACAAATTGAGTTGTCCGCGGGGCTTCCAAAGATGCGTTAGGTGGTTTTGCCAAATCTGCCCAAAGAACCATGAATCTTGCAAGTCACAGACGTGAAACACCTTTCTGCTTCCTTGGCTCACCTTCAGGTGAAGCAGTTCATTTTCCTTGTGCTTTTTCCGACTATGGCTTCTGCGCCTTTCTCTGTACTTTATTCTTCACTCACTTAACTACTTTGGACACTGTTGGAAACCAAGTGACTTTCTTCACTGCACTCTCAGGCCCTTCACTGAGACAGCAGAGAAATTCAGCTGATATTTTGTTAATTATCTCGTAAATGTAGAATTTTCTGTAGGTCAAATCAGGCTGTTTGCAAATGGATACCCTTTTACTTCCTTTGTTGAGGATGTAGTCATTTTATTTAATTCATTTATTTATTTTAAAATTTGACTTTTGTAATTGTAAACTTCCAATATCTTGCCATCTGGCAATGGAAGATTAAGATTTATCTTTTTCCTGATTCTAGGGGCAAAGCATCCGATTTTTATGGTTAGAATAATGTTATCTGTTTTATTTTTTAAATAAATGGTCTCTCAGAGGGTTTTACTGGTTGTCTTCACATGCAGAAAGAATGCTAAAACTCGACTTATTTATTGCTTATCTATGAAGAAAAAAGACTAACACCCAGATGTGTGTGTCCCCAAATCTAACTTCTACACCGTCTTCCCTTTGCTGCCAAGTACAGTAATCACCATATTACTTTTATCCAATAGAGGTTCCAGGGTAATATTGATATAGAACTGTAATTTGCAGATGATATTGGGAAAGTAATATTTACCAAACTTCAAATTCCTATTACCTGTTCTCTTCAGAACAAGCTTCCAAAGAGTTAAAAGGAGAACTCGCTTGTGCTCCATAATAGTCGGACAAAGTGTTCAAATTTAAATGCTAATAGAATAATATGTACCAAATGGAATGAGTAATTAAATAATCTGAGAATGTATCAAGTAAAACATGCTTGAACATTACAATTGTACTACCTGTTCCCTTTAAAAAAAAAAAAAAAAACATAAGGCTACTTCTCAACTCTGAAGCATTTTTCATCTTGCGCCCGACTCCCATTATCACTGCCACATCTGTCTTTATTTTTGTTGATACAGCGTGTGTAAAAACCTCATCTTCCTTATTCTGTCCTCCCAATCCTTGTTGACCTTGCTTTAGGGATCATTTGACGACCTCCGATTTTCCAAGTAGAAGGTAAAAACGAACAAAGCTGAATCTGTTAAAAGGAAGAAAAAGGAGAAACTGAAGAGAACCTTCTGTTATCACATGCCGTGGAGATAAAAATAAATAAATGAATAAATAAATAAGTTCTCTAATTAAAAACATGATTATGAGCTGTTGGCACTAATTCATATTAATTAATTTTTGTGAGCCAGGTGTTTTACTAGGGTGAGTTAACTGAGGCATGACATTAGTTCCGAACCCTTCTAAGGACGGATTTCCAGTAAAGCTGCTCCAACTCGCAGAGCCGACGTCTCTCTTCTCAACTTGCCGAGGGCTTCGACTGGGAGCAAATCCCAGACCATCCAGCCGCTCAACAAGCTGGTGCAGGGGTCACATCTTTAAAGACAGCTGGGACAATTCAGGGCCCTCCTTGCTTCAAAATGAAGATGGGGGAGATGTGACTAAATGACAAGGTGCTTGTACAGCATATGCATACCTGGGCTTTAATCCCTAGTGCTGCAAAAAAAAAAAAAAAAAAAAAAAAAAAAACATTGTAAAGTAACACATGCCAGGCTCCAGGGTGTAGCTCAAGGGCATCGCACCTGACTGGCAAGCACAAGGTCCTGAGTTCAATTCCTGGTAGCAAAAACACAAAACAAAAGAAAAATAGTATAAAGTCCTTGTAACCTCCAACTTCCCTTTTAAAACTATTGGAAAAGATAACCAACCTCTAGATGAGCACAGATTTTTGCATATTGACTTGTACACATATTACAAAAACCACTGAGATCAAATTCATGAACATTATCTTAGTTTTTCAAAGTGGAACTTAAAAAAAATAAAAGGACTCTCCTTGTAAAAATCGGACTGCAATAGTTACCACAGACAAGAAGAAAAGAAACAAAAAAAGCTAACTCAGTTTTTTAAAAAAGAGGTGGCATTTAAGAGATAAATAATACAGTTTGATGACAAAAAGATTATGTCAGATTAAAAAGCATATTTTACGACTCTACTGCCTAGTGCAAGAAGGGAAATGCAGGTATTTGCTTTGTGGGCAGGAGAAGGCTGTGTTTGCAAACCAGGTGACGTTTCGATGGGTATGATTTGTAAGAAAACTCCCCCAAAGACTTTTTCCCGGAGAGCCTTCTGTCTACTTGTCCAGCTACGCAGGAAGCAGCTGTCTCCTGTACACAGTCGAGATGACCAGAAGTACATACTCGTTCAGGGTCCCCCAATAAAACTGTGCAAAACACCTGGGGCAACTAAGAACCTCCGTAATTAGGCTGAAATTGCGCCGACAGGCATCGCTGTCCAACTTCCAATCATCGCCACGTGTCCAATTTGCTCTCGACAATGGTGCTTGAAAAAGGAGATGGTGACCGTAACCAGTGCTCTCTTCCATAGTTCTGCTGGACCTGCCTGGGTTTTATTCTTATTTGGTCCAAGTAAACTTCGTTATGGGGTAAAATTAGAAAAGTTCAGAGCTTAAAGGGCACAAGAGCCATAGAAATCGAGTAAGTCAGAGAAACAGAACTGAAATAAAGGTGGAGGTAGAGATAGAGACAGACAGGATAGTCACACAGAGAGATGAGAAAGAGAGAGAGAAAGAGAGAGATACAGAGGGAATATAACTCCCAAGATCACAGCCCCTTCCTCAATTCCTTTCAACTCTGTCCTACCTCTTAAGTGTCCATCATGTTGCAATAATGTTCTCAAATTATTACCATCAGTACTATTAGTCTTCCTTTTATCTTACAGGATTTAACTTTGTCCTCTGCAGTGAGCTCTGTCCTTAACCTTATTTTTATTGTTCCCTTTTCAGACAGGGTGTCACTCTATCACAAAATTTCCCAGGGTGGCTTCCAAGTTGGAATCCTCCTGCCTCAGCCTCCAGGACTCCTGGGATTCTAGGACTATGACCTGCTGTTCGGCTAATGATGAATCTGTGAACAGATTATAACCCGTTGTTTAGGTCAGATGCCTCATGCCCAAATCACTTCTATATATCTTCACCTGTAAACTCTGCTCCGATGGGGACCAAGAACATTATCTGGGGAACATCTAAGTGACAAATCATAACACTTATCTTTTACGGACTTTGTCAATTTTGAGCCCCTACTTTCTTCCATCAATACATTTGCTTCTCCAATAAGTGAGCTCTTGCATGTTCATTTAAGTTTCTTGTAGTATCTTTATAGCTCCACAGAGTCGATTGGTGTCTTTAATTTTTATCTTTGCTTGGGCATAAGGGATCGGGACTCAGACACCTGTATTCTTACCTGCCAACTGATGTACATCCCGGCCCCGTATGACATCCTAGTGCTGTGTCTCTCATTACTTGTGATATCAAACTTTTCTCAGAGGACAATGGCTACAGAATAGAGAAGAATGACATTATCATGGCTCCTGTCGTGGGTCCTGGTCTCCTTTGAACCACAATAGCACAAGAGAAATTATACAATTAAGACAGGAAGTGAGACTTAGAGAAAAAGCTCAGGTCTGGCCTGATCAGCGCCCAAAGACAAGGGCACGCTGAACCACTTTTGTATTGTGTTGATAGGAAGTAATGGCTCAGAGGGTGGTGATAATCCTACACGCAGAAGGATTTTATGATCCGAGGAAGGATCAGATGTCTTGGAGGGTGGCATTCACTTATGTTGATGAGGACCTTAGCTCCAAGAGGAGGTTATGCTCATTAGTACAGTAGAGAATTTTGAAATTTGTCCCTCCCCAGGTAAAACTTTTCTTTTCCTACTGGATTCTGAAGAAGCCAGGCTGTCTTCAGCTCATGTAATCTTGGCCTTTCGTGTCATGGCCTTATGGATCCACCGAAATTTCATTTGCGACCAGGGGCAAAAGTGGAGTCATCCTTTGGCACATCGTAGCCAGCCATATGCCAGAAGACTAGGCGTTATTTTAATTTAACTGTGAAATTATTTTTCGGGACCCAAAGAGTGATGAGCCTCCTTCATGAAAATGAGAACCTGATCTTTAAGCGTGGCTGCCCTTACAAGTTCTCACTGGCTGAGCCTCAGCCAGACTAAGAGCTGAGACTATTCTACTCCCATAAGTGACGGACATAAAGGCGTCTTTTCCGTGATATCTCTTCCTTTTATCGCTTTTCCTTGCTTATCTTTTAGCTCATCTTGGAGATCTTTTTCTGGTCGGTAGCTCTGTGGCCTGTGGGGTTTTTCTGTTGTAGAATTGTGGCCAATATGGCAGCTCTGAGCTCCCAGCAGTGACGCAGAAGGAAAAGCTACAGCAGTAAAGAAGTAGAGGAGGAGGAGACATAGCTGCTGAGCACTACTAGCCATGTCAGGGGTCTTCTTTTAGGAGGATGGGTTCAATCCTTGAGCTCTCTGCGCCGTGGTGATATCTACCAGGATAACCAGGAAACTCCTCGGTCTTTGCTGGGGTCCGGGGCTGCACCGGAGGCCCAGGAATCCCCCCCGGACCTGATATTCCGTAAGTATTGCTCTTCCATGACACTGACATTGATCGTACAAGTTGTTTTTCCTGTTGGTAGGAAGCAACTCTGTCCTCAAGAGGTTAAAAGACTGGGTGTCGGCGCCACAGGCATCACACTTCCTCGGCATTTGTTTCTGAGGGATACATCGAAGGAAGGACAGACAAGGGGACCGCAGAGGTGAGGGAGGCAAAGGAGGAAATGCGGTGGGAATCGTTCTCTCCTCTGAGAAGAGCAAACGGAACAGCCTTGGCCTGTGGGTTCTGCGCTTGGAGCTGAAGTCACGGTGCAAGGACAGGAGACGCAAGCTGAGAGAGAAAAAGATGGGGGAGGGAGACAGTGGGAAAAGGAAAGAGAAGAAAGCAAATAGATGGGAGAGAAAGGAAAGGAGGAGAAGGAACCGGAAATGCGAGGAGGAGAAAGAGAGATGGGGAGAGAGCGAGAAAGAGGAATTAATGGGCGACACGGACTGGGCAGAGAAGGTCTAAGGAACTGAGCTCAAATCTGGAAAAATTAGAAAGTGATTGGGTATAACGGGCAGCGTCGGGGAAGAATTCCGACGTGAGGGGAAAACGCAAAAGAATCCCGATTAACATTGGTGGGTCCTTTCCAGTGTTTCATTCGTGTTTCTTGTAAGGTGTCGCACAATTGTTCACAAGATCGAGGGTCCTGTAGGGACTGTCGGGCTTGAAGGTCAAGTGGAGCATCAGACAAGGTCAGAAATGGCCTTGTCTGCCGCACTGAAGAACTCAGACTGTGTTTGGCAGGGATGACAAATGCACGGGTATCATCCAGGGTCATTAGAGTTTTATTATGATTTCTGACACACAGGTAAAAGACCAAAAAAAAAAAAAAATCACAAGAGCTTGCAAAGGAGATGGATATGAAAATTGACCTGCAAATAAGGTGAAAGGGGACAATGTTGAGATTGTAACAAAAAAGTAAGGAAACAAATTTTATATATATGGGGGGGTGGTAGGGTGGGTGGGGCTATGGGAAAAAATGAGAATTAAGTTGTGTCTTATACTGGTACAAATCCCCATTATGGAGTGCAATCATGATGTGTATATTTAATGTACCAATAAAGATAATTAAAA
>PVIR01000115.1:170350-191264 GCA_004026965.1 Petromus typicus | reverse complement strand
AAATTGTCATATTTTATCAGAAAAATTCTAACACGTCTTTAGTTGTTCTTGTCGTTTTATTAAATGATGTAAATGATTTTCAAGCATTATAAGACACGTTCTGAAATGTTAACAATTTATGTCTGTGCATCTTTGTGCTATATTATCAAGAATCCATTTTAAAATGAGATACGATCATAACATGCATTTACCATAATTTGTACAAAGTAATTAAGCATGTTTATCAAATGAAGCTATGTCATGGAAATTCTATATCCCTTGGCTATTCGATATAAGTTTCTATTTACTGAGCGTAATTCCACAGTGGAATTCTTTTTCAAGTTTTTCATAGCCAAGAAAATTGAAGAGGCTGGAAATGTAACATACTGATGGACGGTTTGCTGGGGAGGCCTGAGGCCCATCGTACACTGCAGTCATCCTAGGAAGAAAGACCACAAAACAAAGGAAAGACAGGAACAGAAAATACTATTATGAAGACTAGGAAATAAGGCACCCAGTGCAATGTGACATTTTCTAGGGCTTCGTTTTTTAGGAAATATTTTCTTCCTAACAAGTATCTGTGTTTGATCAGTGATACCATACCAGTCCAGATTACACAGGATTTATTTATCCCCCACTCTTAACACCAGCAAATTTAACAAGGTTTTCTATGGTGTCTTGCCTAGCAATATTAAGGGAAAGAATTAAGATACCCTTACTTATAAAGGGATTTTAGAAATGATGTACCAAGGCACCATTATTCTAAACATGATACTCTGAAAATCAACTTCTGAGAGCTAATGGTCTAAGTTAACAAGAGAAACGTTGGCTGACAGTCTCTTCTTCTTTTAAAAACCTTAAGAAGTGTCTGAACTGCCTGTACTGCTGCTTCCAGATAGGACTTTTCATTCGAAATGTGTTTCTTTGTGATGGTGTAAGTCAAAGTGCGGTATGAGAAAACACTCCCCCTCCCCTCAAAAAAAGAGGTAAGGTTTTTTGAATAAATAATGATATTTCATGTTCATGAGTAGGGGTACAATATACAGAAGTGATCTGAAGTAATTTCTTCATCTTTTAATTTTCATGAATGGCGTTATATTTTTGCATATTAGTGAGGTCCCGTATGGGGTTTTAATTCGTGTACCTGTTGAGTAATTATCAACTCACAAATAACATCCATTTTAATTGTTATGCTACTTGATTTTTATGCTCTCTTATCTAATAAGAATTTACACTTACATGATATTTCTTGGTCATAGTTTTCCTACATTGCCCTGAGTGACAGTTTCTAGTTTAAACCAGGGGAGGCATTGGGAGGTTTATCTCTTGTATTTTTCTCTTCAGATCACTGGACATCTTTGGTGTCTGGAGAAGTTTCATCTTTAAAACAAACAAACAAACACAGGTTCATGGAAGTGATTTCACAGCGAGGACAACTCAGCGTATACATTTAAGGGTGAAGTAAAGTCCAAGGTACAGAGTTTGAGATGAACTATTCTTCAGTGAGAAGCCTACAGAGGATTTAAGTGGAAATGTTTCGGCATCTGCCAAGCTTGGCTGTTGTGTGTAAACCCAGAGAGACTTCTGTCCTAATGACGTACCCAACAACCTTTACCTTTGTTCTTCCATAAATTAGAAATAAATTTTCATGATTTCTCAAAACATCAGCAAATGTTCATCCATCTCATATTCTTTCTTCAAATGGCAGTATTTCCCAACTGGCTATGAGATGAAGCTGAAATAGGCTATCTGACTCAAAAATTTGTTGGGATGGGCATGGGGGTGGTGGTAGAACTGCCCTGGAGACTGGGTCTCCTAAATTGCCAAGTTGTACAGGCTGGGCTTGAAGATATAATTTCCCACCCTCATCACCAACAAGTGCCTGGGTCTCTTGATTCTGCTACCGTGGCCAGGTATTCCATTTAATCGGAGTATAAAAGTTATTTAAACATATTCTAGTATCCAACGATGATTCATAAGGAATATATTGATTCAGTCCAAGCTACCACAGACGGCTGCAGTTTGTGAAGTCTTGCATAGATCATGGTTGGATATATATATATATATATATATATATATATATATATATATATATATATATATATATCTGTACTGCTGATGACATTTCCATCAGTGAATATATTTATCATGAGGAACTGGTAGCTACATGTACCACTTTCACCCTTCACCCATTCATTAATTTGGGGGCTCTACTTGGCTATGAGTAGCTGAAACTGTGATGATCCACTATTTTGAAGAAAAGTACAGTTGTGCAAAGGAAGCCATTTTTTGTTGAAGTGGACACGTCATGGTCGCACTCAACAATGAGAATTTGTACCACTATATGACACAACTTAATGCTGACTTCATTTTTTTTTTGATCCAGTCCAATATCTGATCACCGTGAGGGAAATCAGACAGGCAATCACACATCCTCTTTCCATGAGCACTATGTACGGTAGGGTCAGGATCCAAAATGGCGCCCCTTGGGTTCACTATGTCAAAGGCTGCACTGAGTGCCAGTGAGCATTGTGGGAGGTGACTAGATGAGGAGAGTTCGAACTTCATCAATACCTAGTTCACTGATGAGGTTCATAGTCCAGTGGGTTTGTGAGAAGGCGGGGTCTTCTCATAAATGAGGGGTCCCAGTTGGTGAAAGAAGGCACAGAGGCCATGGATTTGAAGGGTCCATTTTTCTCCTGGTTCCTCTTTTCTGCTTTTCCTTCTCCTCTTCCTCCTGTCTCTGTCTTTGTCTGTCTGACTGTCTCTGTCTGCCTGACTGTCTCTGTCTGTCTGTCTTCCTGCCTCTCTCTCTCTCCCTTTCCTTCCTAGCTGGTACGTATAGAGAGGTGAAGTCCTCCCCTATGTCCGTCTACTGTGTCCTTTCAGCCTGATCACCATGGCCCCAGCTGAGCATGGACAAGGAAACCTTCGAAGCCATGAGGTACGATCACCCCTTTCCTTCAGGCTTGGTATTGCAAAGAGTCACAAAAACTGACTGCCACACATATAAATATAAAATGCAGTGATGGGTCCATTTTGAAGACGAATGGTTCAGTGATGAGAAGATGAAGGGACTCCAGGGTAATTACTTTGTGGAGATACAATGGAAAAGCTGTTGAGAATTATTTATTGGGGAAAACATGATGGATGTTGGTATAAATATTTATTTGGTATAGGGTGAAGGGAGTCAGTGTAAATATGGGACAAAGTAAGTTAATATAGTTTTTTGGGGGATAGAATGATGGATATGGTGTATATACTTATCGGGTACATGATGGAGGAAGCTGGAATAATATTCTACAAGGAACGAGATAAAGGACGTTGTATAGTTTATTGGGAATAGCATGGTAGGAGTAATAAATATTTATTAGGGCATGATAGTAGAAGTTGGTATGAACAGTTTACTGGGGAGTTGGGTGGAGGTTGCTGTAAATAGTTTATTAGGAGTTGAATGATGGAAAGTGTTTTAAATATTTATTAGCCATAGGATGTGGAAGGGCTGTGTAGATAGTTTATTATGGATAGGATGGTAGACAGGCATATGTCTGACTTTGAGCTGCATAGTGTAGTCACTTTCTTGATGTAGTTTTATGCTTTCCTGGAAATACTGCCACATTAAAACAGGATAAATATTCGGTGTGTCCTGACCTCGATCCAAAATAAACATTGACTTTTATTTGTAAGCTAATACATGTGAAGAGACGTGTGTGTGTGTGTGTGTGTGTGTGTGTGTGTGTGTGTACACTTGTAGGTTGACGAGTCATTTTAGTACTTACCTAATACGAAGCCTTATATTTCTAAAAAGAATATCAACAGCTAAAATGACTCCTGTGGAGTGTGACGGAGCTCTCTACACTTGAGAATTTCCAGAAGTAGATTACATGCGAGTCCTCACCTGCTTATTTGGAGAAACTCACTCTTACTAGCATTTCAAATATCCTCCCAGATTCTGCAGTAAAATATTCCACTATGTTCAGCCTGGCAAACTCTGAAATTTACTTAAACTTAGATGTTATTTATTTTTTTAAACCAGTATTGCTGTTGGAAAACAGATGGCGACAAGGCATAGAGATTTTGTCTGTATCTTGATTTTATCAAATGAATGAAGCATGGCTCCTGTGGACACCCGAAAGGCATTTCTTAAAAACTGTACAGCACGTCTCTGCACATCATTCGTAAGTGAAGGGAAGTGTGATACAGCACAGTTCACCATTTCAAATTCGTGTATTTCAAACATTTGAAAGAGAATCTGCTATAAGAACAGTTGGAGCTGCAGTGGACACCGCTGGTTTTTGATATTCATGGATGACAATGTTGGATTATTGCCTCTTTGTCTTCCCCAGGAACCAAAGATCCAACTGGGGACCTTGCGCTTGCGGGGCAGTCTTGGTGCCACTGCGCCATGACCCAACTCTCCGTCAGGCTGTTCTGTCATGCATTTGAGGTGTGACATGAAGGGTGAGCACTCCACGCATATCACAAGTCTTGGACTAAGAGCAATGGGTGATACCATACAAGTCTAGGACTACCTACGCCATCAAGGAGAAGTTGTGATCGGGCAGGTGTGTGAAGCTCTAAACTAAAATTTATATATAAACAACTATTAAGCAACCTCCTTGAGAAGCTCAATTTTGGACATGTCCAGCAGAAACGCGACTGACTACTGAGAAGACATTAAGGGAGTTGCCTTAAATGGAGACCTGGGGCCAGAACTGGATAGTTGATGGGCAGAATCCTCTTGTTAAGGTTTCCCATTTTCTTGCAAAGCGTATGAGGTCCTAGAAGACTATGTTCATCTGAATAAAACCTCCTGTATCAAATGGTCATAAAGGGGTGACTTTTCCAACTTCTCCATTGTTTCCTCGCCACAAAACATGTGCTTGAAGCCATGGGTACTCACTTTCTTGGTGTTCTTTTATGTTCTTTTATGCTTCCCTGTTTCCATGACACACAGGTATCTGCTTTTTTTTTTCTTTTTTTAAATTCAAATCTTTATTGGTACAGTATGAGTACACATCATCATCGCATTCAACACTGGGAGACCTATCATTTGATCTATTTTGAATATGCAAATGGTGTCAGGACCTCTCCGAAATGGAGAGCGAATGTCATTTCACCTTTGGAGTTTAATCTGCCTTTTATGTTGTTCTTCATTCTGTGTCGTTTTTTGTTTTTTGCGGGTTTTTTTGGTAGTAGTAGGAATTGAACTCAAGACCTTGCACTGCCAGCCAGGTGCCAGAACCACTGAGCTACAACCCCAGTCTTCTTTGTATTTCATTTTAAAACATAAGATGTCTTTCATAACCACCAGCTGCTTACAAAAAGGCTGTATTTAATGTGATCACAGTAGCTCCTCCTAACTTTCACAGATTTTTGACAGGTTTTGATCTCACTTGTAGACAGAAAATCCTAGAACCTGACCTGAAATAGAAAATTTGAGTATGAATGACTCAATCTTCTCATTTTTCAAACATATTTCCTTACTCCCCAAAGTAGAAATTACCATTTTTTCTTAATCTTATCCATTGGGTCTAGATGCCATTGCATACACCAATATTTCTATTCAGTCTCATCTATTGCATGTGAATTACTCCAATTTGATTTGTTTTCATCCTTGCTAAGGTGAGGGCCACTCACAACCTGGAATTTGCTTTTTTAAAATTTTTCTTCTGCACATTATTTCTGCGGCCACTGAAGGACAGTTCTAAGTTTACAATAATTTTCTCTTAGAATTTTGAAGTTTATTCACTCCTTTGTCTCCAGGTTTCCACGATTGCTCATGAGAAACCATGCAAATCATAACTATTGATCTCTGTAAGTCCTGACGTCTTCTCCATTCTTGAGCACATATATATATATATATATATATATATATATATATATATATATATACATACATACATACATATATGTATGCTCTACGAATTTCATGATCTCTAAAGACACTCTGTTGCTTCCAAGAATGAACTTCTCTGGAGAAAACCCAGTTTGTGAGTCTTGGATCTTTACATATCTGGAGGTTCCTACCTTTTTATAAATATGAGATCTTTCTAAACATTATTCTTTCCTCATTATTGCTTTTCTTGTCTGTTTTTGTCCTTAGGATTTTGATTTGATATATACATTAGCAGTAGTTTTTTTTTTTTTCTGTTCCGGTTTTTAATACATTCATTTTTATTTTCTGTCTCACACCCTTACATGTATAAAGATGTTATCAAAATATACAGTGAAGATTTAAAATAACAGAGCACAAAATTAGCATATGCATGTCTTATCAGAACAAGTTATTAAATCTGTGACTCCTCCCTTTGCTCTTTTGGTTGCCAACCTTTACAGGCAGAAATCAAGGTATTTGATGTATAGTAAAGTAGCCTGATCCTCAACAAAAAGGCTAAATAAAATAGTGCTATTTCTTTTGGAAAGAGTTCTCTCTTAAGCAAAGATGTGGATGAGGTAGACTGCACATATGAAGTAGAGAAAGAAGGAAAGCATGATTTGACTAAAATTGTCAGTACCTTTAAGATTTGTTTTCTACACTGCAGGAGCATTTCAAAGGACTCAGAGACAGGGCCTGTTTTATGAAAATAAGAGTAGACCACGCCTATCTGGTTCAGTGTAAATGTTAATATTCGGAGGCTATCTTGGAAGCGATTTTCCTGTAACTTCTCCTCCTGAGATACCTAGATTTCTGGAATTCTCATTCTCAATTTTAAAATCTACAAATTCCCCAGTTACACAACAAGTCCATCAACTATTCTCCTTGGTATTGGATACAGATTTCCAAGAATTTATCATAATAGTGATGGCGTCTGCCCTTTGTGAGACAGAAATGCTTTTCTCCTGTGGTTCTCAAAGGGTCATGAAAAAGAAAGGTAAATGGAAAGTAATACGCTAAACTGTCACTTAACATAATGGGCATTTTTTTATGGAGAGAGCTGAGATGTATGCACATCTGTAGAATCAGCACATTGTGAGGCCCTCGGAGTGACCCTAGTGAAGTCTAGAAAAACAGAAAAAGCCTCTCTTGTGCCAAGGACTCAAACACCCTGAATGCTGTTGGAATTCTTCTGAAATTGATAAGAACGCTTGGTACGTTTCCAAATAAATCAACTACAATCTTCTCTCTAATTACTTGGCGACTGCTTTCTGCAAAGTTCAATGTCTATGAAATCTGAGCAGAAGAAAAGAAAGTAGTCCTTGGATATAAGTATACAATCTTAGTTCCAGTAGTACATTCAGGAAACTATGGAGCGGTTTGAATATATAAACTACAGGGTATTACAAAATTTTGTAGGAAATGAGGTAACTGTTTTGGGGGGTTGTGGTTTGGATATTATGTACCTTGATGAACTTTTTATTATTTCTGACTGTGTACCCAAAATATGAGAGTGACACTAATTTAGTGTAGTAGCGTTAATAATAAAATAAGAAGCAAATATCCCAACGCTGTTACATACCATAAAGGAAGATAGAATGGTCTTTAAAACAAAATACTCTTGTATACATACATCAACTGAATTTGGGTCCTCCTTGAGCTATGAAATTCAAAGAAAAGTGTTTTGAGCAGGTCCCCTGTGTACATTCTCAGTGTTGAATGAAATATACATATGTGTATATATATATATATATATATATATATGTGTGTGTGTGTGTGTGTGTGTATATATATATATATATATATATAGATATATGTATATATATCTATATATATATATATATATATATATATAGATATTTTTTTTTTTTTAGAAAACCTGTGGCTTGTTCTGAGAAGGTAAGTTCTTATGCCACATGGGTATGTGATTAGGAGCACAACTGCTGCATTAAATGCTAAAAATGTGGATAGTTTTGCAGATCACACATTGGCTGATTTCTTGACAGCAGCCATACTTTGTGGAGACAGATGTTAAACAACATTTGAAAGAAATGTTAGGTTTTTCTAAAGTTCCCCTGTGTTCTTGTCTTGTCCATTGGTTGCTACTTTGGATAGGCAGATGTCTGAATTATCTGCTGATCAAAAAGGTGACGTCCACAAGAACATGCTGGCACGACAGGTGTTGGCAGAGTGGAAGGCTTTGGACTTCCCAGCAGGTCATACTTATAAGTGAAATAAATAAGACATGAATGTATAAATATCTATCTTTTCCCTACTACAAAAACTAGTATATGGGGTGGGGATTTAGCCCAGTGGTTCCGGCACCTGTCTTTCAAACGCAAGAACCCGGGTTTGATCTCCAGTAACCACATAACGATACTGGGCATGGAGACTCACCCCAGCAGCAACCAGTACCACATACCACAGTGCCGGGCGTGGTGGCTCATGCCTGTCATCCCAGCACTCGGGAGGCAGAGGCAGGAGGATTGCTGTGATGTGAGTTGGAGGCTGAGCTCAGGGCCAGCCTGAACTACAAAATGAGACCCTGTCTCAAAAAAGAAAGAAAGAAAGAAAAAAAAAACTGATATAAAATGAATGCCAAACTATATGAAATGTAATGTGGCATGGGAAGAAAACATGCAAAAATGAAAAGGCATGTAGGGGAAAGTAGAGAAGGGAAAGAAAAAATTCAGCATTAAAAACAAAAGGAAACAGAGCTTGCATGTAGGGGTTGTGTATTGTATGGAAGGCAAGAGAAAGGGAAAAAACGAGAATTGGAGTGTGTCCTGTGCAGGTATGGGCTCTCCATGTTGAATGAAATCATAATATAGAAAGATAGATAGACAGATACATAGATAAATAGATAGATAAATGACAGATAGATAGATACATAGACAGATGGACAGACAGATAGATGATAGATACATAGATAGATAGATAGATAGATAGACAGATAGATGATAGATAGATAGATGCATAGATAGATACATATAGGTAGAATATAGAACTTATCAATACAGTCATAAAATACTGTGGCTTGTTCTGGGAAAGTATGCAATTAGGAGCATAATTGCCACATAAAATGCTAAGACTGTGTATAGCTTTGTAGGAAACTGCTAAAGTGTGTTGCAAAATGTCTGTCCCATCATCCACGCTGTCACGTGATAAAAGAGAGCTTCCGTTGGCTGCGTCCTCACCTTCATTTGGTTTAGCCTGTGTTTTGGAGTGTGGCTTTGCTAATGTCTTGTTAGCACTCATTTACTGTCATGGGTCCCTATGTCGAAGCTCCACACATCCCGCCCAGGATAATTTTGAAGATTCATTCAGTGGGAAAATCAGGGTGAGTGTGGCTATGTCACTCCATGGGTGGTACGTGTCCCTCTGCACATTCGTACGCTGGAGTGTGAAGCCAGCACTTGAGATGAGCGCGTTTGTTGAGAGGACCTTATCAAAAGTGGCTTAAATGAACAGGGAAACATTATGCTTGAGTTGAACCGGAAGAGGGACAGACTCACGAGGACAGAGGTACACGAAGACAGGAATGGAGGAGGGAACATCAGGACGCAGGGACCCAAATACAGGACCCCGGAGAGGGACCAGACCTGTGCAAACCTGAACCTCAGGGTTTCAATCTGCATAATCCAGGAAAAAAATTTCCTTCAGCAATAAATTTTCTTTAGCACAAACCTAGAATGTGAGAGCGTTACAAATGACATGGGCTTGTGTAGAGAAATACTATTAACAGGAATAATGTACAGCTCCAAGCCCAACACATGATTGTAATGTTTTTATAATAAAACAATAATTATAAAAGTATAAGATTAGAACTGGCTTTTAATCCCTCTTTCTCTCAAGAAAACTGATTGAATGAACAGAATTTTCACCACCCTGATAGCGGCTCAACCTTGTCATTCCAGACTTTTAGTTTTCCTTTCCTTTCCTTGTTTTATCTTTGGGAGTCCTGACCTAGGTATTTTACAGTGCGTGGAACTCAGTTTTGGCATTCTTATCACCAGTGTGCCCCGTTGGAACACCGTATCAGACATCATCGGGCGTATCCCTTAGCTGATCGAAGGTAAGTTGCTCATTTGTACTGTTACACTTCCCTTTCTCCCCTGTGTGATTCCCCTAGTCCCTCTTTTGTAAAAGTCTCTTTTCTACCCACTTTTTCTCTGCGTCTGTCTTCCACTCCTCCTTCTTCTCCTACTTGGATCCATTTCCCTTTGCCCTCTTCTTCTCTCCCGCACCACGTAATAAAGCAACTCTAAGATCCCTTACTGAGACCGGCCTGTTTCACTTCGCGATGTTGCCCATTTGCACCCATTTTGATGCACATGACTTGTGTCAGGATTTATCTTTATTCTTTTTTACTTTTCGCCGACCGAATGACACTCATTGTATATTGACAGCACAGCCTGAATAGCTTTATGGCAATCAATTGGCACCGAATCTTCTCAGAATGGCATTGGCATCTGATTCCATTCTGAAAAACGTCACTGAAAATGTTCATTTAAATCGCTGCTGAAAATAAGTCAAGAGCTTTCAAGATAAAATGAGAGCGAGACACCCCAGATTTTGATGATTTCCTCCAACCGGGAGTCGTTTGCACAACAGTGGAACCCAGGGTGAGGATGATGTTCGTGATCGCCGGTGGGTTGTTTAGATATCACCCCGTTGCCTGACTGAGAAATAATGGTGGACGGGAAGGATGGTATAAAGCAATGTACTTTTGGAGGCGTAACCTTTGGCGATGAGTGTATGGAGACCCGACAGAGAGAAACTAAAGTGACCGGGAAGAATAATTGTTTTGTGCAAATTCTACGTAGGAAATATGTTGGTTTGGCAGAATACTCACCTTTATTCTTCCTACCTCTCTTTGATGTAGGAATAGAACAGAGAAGCTTGAGTTACAATCACTGTCAATTATAAACCACCATGTAATTAACCACGACTTTATAGTTTACACCGACTGGTTACTACTAAGAGATGCTTTTTTGAGAATAGAAAGTGAGCTGGCTTACGTCCTGGTTTACGTTGCAGCTTCTCCGTCTCATATGGGATTCCCCGTGAATAGGAGGCCCTTTTTCATTCATTTTCATGGTGGGAGGCAAAACTTCTCCAACAGAATCTCCTTAACATGCAGGCCAGCTTCCAAACTCCACTCCAGGCAGGCAGTCAGGAGCAGCATCAATAGAAAGATATGTACTGAAATAATGTGTTCTAATTATGGATATGAGATGGATTAAAAGGCGTGAAGTATTTACCCAGAAATTCTCCAGATTAGGGTAGGAAAGAAAAAAAAAAACACTTTATGGATACTTATTCTCTTGATTTATCACAAGGATACATAAATCTATGCCTCTAGAAGTTTGAACTATATAGTTTTCGCACTTGATCTATAAAACCTTCTAATAAATCCAGTTCAATTTCTCATTGAGAAATCATTATTCAATGTGTCAGCTCTTGCTAAGTGCAAGGATTTATATATAAGCAAGGAAAATCCGTGTGCAAAACCAACCACGGGTTTGGAAATTACACCAATAAATCTTGTAGAAGGAGAACAAGCTTTTTATTTAGAAAATCCTTACCTTCCACGCGGGAGACAAGTGAAAGATTCAAAGACTATGATCCTAATTACGTACACGGGGATCAAGCCGATAAACGACTTCTTCGTCTACACATTAAAATTGCCAAGCAGAACACATTCGGATTCACCATAGAAAGCGAGAGAGTATTTTAAGGGGAAACATAGGAGCTTTCTTCTTGCAGGCATTAGTAAGCTCGGGAAATGGGAGTCAGTATGCTGTAGCTTTCTTTTTTTATGGACTGCACCTAATTATTGTTGCAAGAAGGGCTTGTGTACTACTTAAAATTCTTTCTTTCTTTTTTTCTGGACAATATCATTTGGTTCCTAACCCTGCTGACCATAAAGACCCCATAGCCAAAGACTATATTCAACTTACTCGGTCACAGCCCAGTCCCAGGTATGCGAATCCATCAACAATAACACGGTCTCAGGTGTCGAATTTGTGTTCAGCTGTGAAAAAAAAAATCAGCAATGATTTTGTGTTTGTGTACGCAGTAATTCCCTTAAGATGTATTGTATATTTCATACACGGGTAAATTGGATCTCTCAGTATCAATATGGCTTTTAAGGGAGGCAAGAATGTCTTCAAGGGGAAGAGAACTTGCAACCAGATCCCGGTTTCTGTGATTCCCCAAGTCCCTGTCCGGCACCATGACCTGGAACCCTCACTCAGAAATGCATTAGGACCACGGGAAGCTCTAAAGGAGCTGAGGGCACTTTAGGAGTCTGCAAAATCTTCTCCATTACTTATGAATGATGACAAATGTAGCTGACGAGGGGGAATAATGGACTTGAAATATCCAAGTCCTAAAGATCGCCGTGCAACGGAGCTATTTAAATAGACCCACAGCTATTAGTGGGGCTCCTAGGTGATGAGCCGAGATACCACTTGGAGTTTTCCAAAGTCTGGGTCACCAGCAAGAGGGGCACCATCTCTAGAGGGTCCTCCACTGCCCCCTGATGGCTTGGAAGGGTAAATGCATCCTCTCTGGATAGATTGGTTTCAATCTCCAGATCAGGAGAGATGGAGGACAAATTTAGGTGCCAATGTTGAATCTCAGGTGCTGTTATATGGATTTTGAGTGTCCCCTCAAAAAGGCCACGGATTGATGGTTTTGTCCCCTACTGGCAGATAAGAAGTAAGAGAGCCTTTAAGAGTTGGAGTCCGGGGCTGGGGGCTTGGGTTCGATCCCCAGTAACCACATACGACAATGTTAGGTGTGGAGACTCACCCCAGCAGCTATTAGAACCACACACCACAGAGCCGGGCGTGGTGGCTCACGCCTGTGATCCCAGCACTCGGGAGGCTGAGGCAGGAGGATCACTGTGAGTTGAAGGCTGAGTTCAGGGCCAGTATGAACAAGAAAAGTGAGACCTTGTGTCGAGAGAGAGAGAGAGAGAGAGAGAGAGAGAGAGAGAGAGATGGAGTCTTGTGGAAGTTATATAATTCAGGATGTAGTCTTTAAAAGGATAATACGGAACTTCAGTCACTTCTTTTTACATTTAAAAAAAAAAAAATTCGGCCACTAAATGAATATATTTAGTCCATATCCACTCTATCATGCTGCAAATCCTGAACCTAGGCCCAAAGTAGAAGGCTCAATTCGTCAAGACCCAAGCCTTCAAAACCAGGAGACAGTCAGTCAATTTTTTCTCTTTATAAGAGCAGTCCTTCTGGTATATGTTACAGTCACAGAGAGCTAATGAATAACGGGGCGAATCTAAATTCAATATGGCGGACTCGGGTGGGCGGCTGCTTGACATTTGGATGCCTTCGAGGTACTCTCTTCCTCTTCCATATAAAGCAGAAACAGTGGTGAATTCTGAGGGTGACTGTCTGCCTCAGTGCAAATTATTGCACTGGGCTACTAGCTTAGTCTGAAACACGTATGAAGACAAATTGATCTCACAGCTGGCTTGAAGATGAAATTACAAAGTTCAAAGTTTCTTTGGTGTTGTCTGCCTTATAACCCCAGATACTCGGAAGGCTGCATGGGATGGGGCGATACCATGTCGGAGGCCAAGTGGGGCAAATCAGCAAGGCCTCACCTCAAAATAAAGATGTAAAAGCTGTCTGGACTTTGAGTCTTTGGTCAAGTTGGTGCCTAGCACGTATTAAAGGCATGCTTTTGCTTTACTGTGGTTCCTCAGACAAAGGGCTACTATCTAGAATATCTAAAGGACTTTAAAAAATCAGCCCACCCAAATTTAAAGACCCAGTGCAAAAATGGGCATCTGAAATGAGCAGACACTTTTCAGAGGAAGAAGGAAGAGCAGCTAAGAAGCTTATCAGGAAATGCTCAACCTCACTGATCAGTCGAGAGATGCAGATGAAAACAACACTGAGATTCTATCTCACTCTACCAAGAATGGCTGCTGTCTCAGAATTAGCCAGCAACAAATGCTGCTGAAGCTCCGAGGAGGAAGGAACCCTTCTCCACTGTTGGTGGGAATGTAGATTGGTATAATCCCTGTGGAGATCAGTTTGGAGATTCCTCAAAAAGCTAGGATTGGAGGTCCCATTTGACCCGGCCATTGCCCTGCTAGGTATAGACACACAAGAATTAAAAGACTCTTATCACAGTGACATATGTGCACCCATGTTTATAGCAGCTCAGTTGGTGATAGCTACATCTTGGAAACAACCCAAGTGTCCATCATCTGGACACTGGATAGAGAAGATGTGATTTTTTTATAGAACTGAGTATTAGTCTGCCATTAAAAATGCAAAATTAAATTAGGAAGGTCACAAATAGAGTTAACTTACTGAAAGAAAACTTATATTTGGAAAGTATGTCATGTGAGTATAGGTTTGTACATAATCCTTGTATCATTTATCATCTCTCAATGTATAATCTGTCACTTACCTACCTACTGCATGGATCATCTAGTAATTACCATGCTGTGTAGGATAGGTATAGACAAACACGTGCTGTATGTATATGTGATGTAGCTATTTAAATACATTGTTGACGTCACAATTTCCTCTCTTTTGCTTAAAGCATTACTTATTAAAATAAGGGAAGATCAGTAGTGACACTGGTGGAACTGATGTTCATACTAATAAGTGCATGCTCACTGTCAGCCCTCAGTCCATTTTCTAAGTATGTAAAATGCGTCTGTTTTAATATATATTCATGCTACATAGTGTTCTAATTCTTTGGGGAAAAAAATCACATGCACAAGTGGCCATGAGAAATTTTTGCACCCAAATTAATTTAGGTTGTTTTAAAACAATTTACTCTTTTTGTGTTTGTACAGCAAAAAAAGTTTGCTTGACAAAAAACATGAATACTTTTACCTGTGCTGCTGAATTGTTAAACTGTTTCTTATTCACAATAAGATTCTCATCTCATATTAATTAATGTACATTCTTGTGGAGTGAGCTGCAGGAATTTGCTCTTTCATCATGAGTGGATGACCGCTTTACAAAGGATTTGACTTATGCATACATTTTCCAATTAAACTTTCCCTGTGCTGCCTCTAGTATACATCCACATAGGTGTGAATCAAATTGTATCTCTCTGTGAAGTTTTTTTCTTCCATTGTTAAAAGGTATATGACTATGTTTGCACCCTTAAGTTCTATGGCTTCATAATATATCTTTTTTTTTAAATTGAAATCTTTATTGGTACATTACATATACACATCATGATTGCACTCCACAATGGGGAAATGTACCAGTATAAGACACAACTTAATTCTCATTTTTTCCCATAGCCCTACCCACCCTACCACCCCACTATATACATAACATTTATTTCCTTTCTTTTTTGTTATAATTTTCTTTTTTTAATCTTTATTGGTACATTAAATATACACATCATGATTGCACTCCACAATGGGGATTTGCACCAGTATAAGACACAACTTCATTCTCATTTTTCCCATAGCCCTACCCACCCTACCACCCCCCATATATATAAAATTTGTTTCCTTACTTTTTTGTTACAATCTCAACATTGTCCCCTTTCACCTTATTTTACATTGAGCATTTTATCTTGACAAGTCCTCTACCTTATTCTATTGTTGTTCTTATGGTTCAAAATTAATTGAATATAAAATTTTAAGGGAAATTGACTCAAGAAAAATAAATCTTTGCGCATTATGAGCCATTACTCCGACAGGGAATGGCGTTGTTCCTACAATTACCGTGTTTTGTATGTATTATTTTGTTTTGTTTGCTTCTGATTTTGTTTTGTTTTGTAGTTCAGGCAAACATCAAACTCACAGCAATCCTGCCCCCTGAGCCTGGCATTGTTATATGTGGTTACCGGGGATTGAACTAGGGACCTTGCACTTGCAAGGCAGAAGCTGGCACCACTGAGCTAAATCCCGTGCTCCTCTGTATTCTAATTTTTAATTGACAAACATTCCCTCTTCCCAATTACTTTGTTTGTAATTAAATCCCCAGACTAATCCACGAAAAGCGCTCCCTTTCTGTATCTGGTGAAAACCACTTCAAGATGGGGGACCATATAAATTTTAATTATACTTCTCATATTTATAAGACAAGGGAGTTGCTGGGTTTTAAATATATAAATTTTTCACAGGTTTTTTCCTACAAATGCTTAATAACGAGTTATTGTGTTCTGCAATTTTGAGGCTAGGGGGCCCTTTATTTTGGAAACAAATAAAAAGCACCATGTTAACTAAAATGGCAAAGGGGTGATGGCTGGAACAGGAGACAGAGAGAAAGACAGAGAGTAAGAAGGGAAGAAGGAAAATTATTAAGACCCGTTATGAAGATTTATACCAATTCACCAAGATGAGCGTGGCTATCATGCATCAAAAATGTATAAACTGAAACCGTGTTTGTATTCATAAAAGTACTCCACTATCTAACATCGAGGACAGGAAGGTAAGAGAAATATACCGGTATGGAAGCGCAGGTACAGCGTTAATCCTGCATGGTGTCACTTGATGCAGAACCAAGAGAATCAATTTGGTCAAGTAAAATTGGTTCAGAAAGCACAATGATTCCTCCAAGGTCTTGGACACATAGTTAAATCAATATCAAGTTTCAGTTTGAGTTTCTGTTTTAATTCTTCTACTAGTGAATGTTTGCATGATGAAGTAATCACATTTCTTATGAGACGGTGGTACACGTACATACTAAATGTGAGTTCTTTCCTTATCCAGTTTAACCCTCTTTTTGCCGGGCTTCGGTTCTGTTTCTGCTTTAGAAATTTCTATCATGCTACTTCCACTTATCTTTCTTTTCCTTTGCTCGTTTTTAAAACTCAGATTTTTCATATTAAAAAATGTGATATTCGAGTTTGTGCATCTCATTTATTTCACCTAAAATGATAGTTTCAAAATATTTCCATTTACTTACAAAGGCCTCAAGCTCATTCTTCACAGCAGAGTAATATTCCACCGGGTGTAAATATCACATTTTCTTTGCTCATTAATCAGTTGATGGAGATATATTCTGTTTCCTAGTGTTAGCTTTGAGAAATGGTTGTACTGTCAATATGTGCATGCATGTATCTGGACAATATGATATCTTCAATTTGGATTTCCAAGATAAGGGGAGGTCTAGAAACTATTTCTTGACTAACATGAGCTGTTCAGTCCTAGTGAACTCGTGACTTGAAAAGAGCCAAGTAATTAATCTGATGGTGTTTATTCTACTATAATTTTAAAACAATACAAAACTCCATATATTTCAAGCTAATAAATGTGCCAAGTGATTAAAATGAGGCAATAGAAAGTCATGACTTCAAGATTTATTTACAATGTCCACATTGTCCTTATGGTTTATGATGTTTATTTATTTATTTATTTTTTTACAGGCTGCTACTAAACACATTACTGTGATGTTTTCTGTGGAACAGTTTTAATAGTGATAGTTAAAGGAGTACAAATCAGATATTACGAACCATTAGTCTGTGAACTCAG
Source organism: Petromus typicus (assembly GCA_004026965.1). Taxonomy (NCBI): domain Eukaryota; kingdom Metazoa; phylum Chordata; class Mammalia; order Rodentia; family Petromuridae; genus Petromus; species Petromus typicus. The sequence continues at coordinate 173,916 of PVIR01000115.1, read as the reverse complement.
TTTTAAACCCAATTGTTGGAAATGAGTAAAGATGCTTGCTAAAATCGTGCAGCGATTCCTGGTCAGTTTTAAAGTCTTGTGCTGAGGTCGGGGAGAAAGAGATGTCAATAGTAATAGGGTGGTGTTTGGTCCCTAGCATTTCCAAACAGCCAGCCTGCCTGACCTAAGACTCCAAACTTGTTCAGGTTCCTCGGAAAGAAACAAATTGTGCATCTTCTGAGCTGATATTGAACGATCTCCTTTCTTGCAGCCTTGGTCTAGATCTCCCTGGACATGAGGTCAACTATTTTTCCATATAAAATCAATTATGATGTTGAGCAGTACGCACCTCCTCCAAAAATATATATTTGGTTGACATTTAATACTAATTGTTAATGTCTGCAGTCTAGCTTCTAGGAATAAGGTTTTTCTGGTTGTTGTTTTTTTGTTTGTTTGTTTTCCCTGTAAGAGTTTGAGCTTATCTTCACTAGATCCATTTAAAAATACATAGATAAATGTAAGGAATTTGTAGTTTTTATTTCCAGCAAGAATCAACATATGGCACTGTGTAGAGTCTTAAAATAAGTAGAGGTCAAGAGTTCCCACTAGACGGCCAGGGATTTAGCTCAGTGATTCCAGTTCCTGCAATGTAAGTGCAAGGACCTAAGTTTGATCCCTGGTAACCACATACAACAATGCTGGGCAGAGAGACTCATGCCCACGAACAATCAGAACCACATACCACAGTGCCGGGTGTGGTGGCTCACACCTGTAATCCCAGCACTCGGGAGGCAGAGGCGGGAGAATTGCTGTGATGTGAGTTTGAAGCTGAGTTCAGGGCCAGCCTGAACTGCAGAGCGAGACCCTGTCTCACAAGAAAAAAAAAAAAAGTTCCCACTAGAAACTGGGTTACTCATCTTTATTCTCCATTGTTCCTCTCAGGATTAAGAAACATCATGCAGAACTTACTGTTTTTCTGTAAAACAACCCAGTTCTGCATCAATAAAACTCTAGACATGTTTGTTTACCATGTGGTCAGTCATACTGATCAAGTCCGTTTTATGAGCATTTCCCCAATACATGGTCTTATATATTTTTACAGATTGATTTTATTGGATGATTTTATATGTCCAATTAATTTTATATTTATATGATTTTATATGGAAATATATCTCTATCTCTATCTCTATATCTATATCTATCTATCTATATCTATCTGTCTATATATACATATATATAGTTGACATTGAGAGTTTATACCAGTACCTGATAAAGCTTCATTCTCATTTTTCCCATTGTCTCCCCCACCTTTGAGTCCACCATTCCTTGTATACATAAGCTTAGATCGAAAAGACAATTGCAAACATGGGGGAAAAAATATTTACTACCTGTTTCTCAGACAAAGGGCCACTGTTTACAATATATGCAGAGTTTAAAAAGCCAACCACCCCCAATTTAAAGACCCAATTCAAAAATGGGCGTCTGAAATGAAGACACTTTTCAGAGGAAGAAGTGAGAGTGGGTAAGAAGCATATGGAGAAATGCTCAACATCGTTGCTCATTCAAGAGATACAGGTGCAGACAATGCTGAGATTCCATCTCACTCCACAAGGACTGTCTTATATTTGTTTTAAATCACATTGTGTGCCTCTCCAAAATCCTCAGTGGGCACAGTCCTTAGAGTGGACCTTGGGCAGAAAGAAAATCCAGCCTCATAAACTCAATAAAATATTTCCAGACATTTTAGTATGTGAACATTCATTATTAGGGCTGTGCTAGTATTGCTGATATTAATGAAAATCTCTATAGTGAGATAACCTGCACTTTATTCAATTATTGACTATATGAGGCTACGATTTATCACCCAAGAACATAATCTCACCAGCTGCCTGTATTTATGAGTGTGTTTGGGTATTTTTATAAATAGAGAGATTTACTGGTGTACGTGTGTGAGGCATGATGAATATATTCATCATGGGTGTTGGTATGTATGCGTTTGTTCTTAAAAGCAGCTCAGATACTAACAGTAATTTTTAGTGTTCAAGTTTAAATAGTTGCCTAGGCACCCACGTCATGTGCTTCACTGTGCTTTTTTTTTTGACTTTTTAAAAAAATTTTTCAAATCTTTACTGGTACATTAACTATACACATCATGATTTCACTCCATAATGGGGATTTGTACCAGTATAAGACACAACTTAATTCTCATTTTTTCCCATAGCCCTACCCACCCTACCGCCCCTCCATATACATAAAATTTGTTTCCTTACATGCTTTTTGATTCCTTTAGACAAAACCTGAAAATACTCACTTTCTGCCCCTTTAAAAGGCAGTTTGCAGGAGCTATCTGGATAAGTTGGGTTTATAAACATATATTTCAACTCAAAACGAGCCTTAGTGAATTTGTCTTATGATCTCTGAAGAAGGGTGTGTGTTATGCACAGGTCAAAAACTGGTAGGAGGTGGGCTTGGACTTTTATGCATTAAATCTGATGTCATTGAGTACTGACAAAGAATATTCCGACTTGGTCAATACATTCTTTTTGTAGAGTGTACACCATGCATCTCACAGCCTAACAAATTTCTATTCTGTTTTTCGCAGTTGAAAACTGTCCCGTCAAGTGATTAACAGCCAGATATTGTATGGGTGTCTTTCTCAGCATTGTAATGGAAATCGTATTGAAATTCATTTTCATAATGTTGTTTGATCTGGTCTGATTAAAATATACGCCTGGTAGTTTTGTAAAACAGGATAGTTTACAACAAACCGTTGTCTGGTGATCCGAGAGCCTGTTAGTTCCTGTGGGCCGAAGAGCGTGCGAGACTTCACACCTGTGTCTTGGGTCCTCGGTTAGGATCCTCAAACACTCACGCAGGTCTCTTTCGAGACAACTCCTTTCCATCTATATTTTCTCCTCCGAGAGTGCGCTCACCCACACGAACAAACGGACTTACGTGAGCACTGCTAGCACAGTAAAAATTACTGCTCGCCCTGTTCCAGCACAAGGACATATATAGCAACCCGGATCGCTTCCAGAAAGTGTGCGTGGCCAGTTCCAAATCTAATCTGTACGGAAATAGCAGAAATGAGGACTTGTGATCCACTGAAATATTTCTCCTCATTTTTTTTTTTCTTTTAAATGGACCTGCTCTTTTAGTAAATGTCAGCTGCTAATTGTTACTATGGAGACTGTTCATTCGGGGTCTACTGTATCAGACGACGGATTCAGTACAGAAACGTGAGTCACAAGCTCACCAGAGCCTCAGGATCCAGAGAGTCAATGGAATCATGCTTACAGCGGGGGTCTGTTTATCTCTTTCTCTCTTGTCCAAGAAACACTAAATAGTGAATGCCAGAGTGCTACTCCATTTTATTAAAGGGAAAATCTTCTTTTTTTTTTTTTTAGGTTTTTTGAGACAGGGTCTCGCTTTGTGGTTCAGGCTGGCCCTGAGCTCAGCCTCCAACTCACATCACAGCAATCCTCCTGCCTCTGCCTCCCGAGTGCTGGGATGACAGGCGTGAGCCACCACGCCCGGCACTGTGGTATGTGGTACTGGTTGCTGCTGGGTGTGGGTCTCCACACCCA